>OZ022240.1:29887032-29914532 GCA_963978895.1 Erpobdella octoculata
AAGAGATCATTCATTCCTTGATGAAATATCACTACAATCTTTGTTCAAGTTGGTTTCGGTTGATGAATCTCTATTTTGTTGATTTATTTCCTTTCTTAATTGGGTGTCTTTTAATTAACATTTTAATCGTAAATCATTTTAAATAACAGCATGAAGGTAACAAAGCTTGGTTAGGTTGTTGAACCTTTTGGGTTCACCTTCTTGGCTTCAATACACACAAACACAATCACCTCACACATCATTTCTATAGTTTTTTTTTATTATTATAAATTATTTAATTAAATAGAGTTATTTTTTTGAAATTTTTTATAAAAATGGTTGAAGTTTTTTTTTAATTTTCAATTTATTTATAATTTATTATTTACAATCCGTTTGTTAAATATTCAATTGTTTACTATTTTTTATTTATTGAAATTATTTATTTATTTATTGAAATTATTTATTTATTTATTATCCATTTATTTATAATTCGGTTGTTCTCAATTCACTTAGTTTATAACTCACTTATTTATAATTCATAATTACTTATAATTCACTAATATTAATTTATTTATAGATTACTGATTTGTAAACTTATGAATCACTTATTTAAAATCCAATATCTTCTTTAATAGGCGTCTTGAGATTCTGAACAAATGCTCCTTCGTCGACATCACTAGACCAGCAAAGGTAAATAAATCATAATTTTTTATTCTTTTTTTGTGATGTCACTTGAACACGTTTCTCTGACGATTAATAAGTTGTATTGAGTTCCTCCTCTTACTGTACAACTGTACCTCACCTGTTCACAAGTTCACGATCAGGTTAATTAGATTTCACCTGATGACACAGAATACAGAACTCAATCTATGCTGTCTTTTTAAATAAGTAAATATATTTATTTTGTTGATGAATCTGACTTAAAAATGAATTGACTTGACGAGAGTTCTATTTGCATTTGCTTCTCTACGGTTGACAAGAAACTAAACCCTGTTATAGTCACCAATTGGACGTCCCTTTTTGTCTCTGAAAATAAATAAAAAAAAATTTTATCCATCGATCCATCCATCCATCCATCCATCCATCCATCCATCCATCCATCCATCCATCCATCCATCCATCCATCCATCCATCCATCCATCCATCCATCCATCCACCCATCCATCCATCCATCCAATCAATCAATATAAATATATTTATCTATATATATAAAAATGAATGTTTGTATATATGTATTTATGTATGTTAATGTCCTTTATGCATTGCTACACCATTCATCCGATCGTAATGAAATTTTCACACAACCTTGAGAGTCAATGAAAATCAAAAATAAAAAAAAAATTTTTGAAATCCGTCACAAAATGAGCGGAGCGGAGCGGGTGAGCGAGCGGGAACTATATATATATGTATGTGCGTATGTATGTGTGTATGTATGTATGTGTATGTGCATGTATGTGTGTCTGTGTGTGTGTTTATGTATGTACTAGCGGAGATACCCGGCGTTGCCCAGGTTTTTTGAGGTTTTTCTAATGTTTGTCTCTTTCTCTCCCGTTTCCTTTCCCACCTGCTTTCCCACTCCTGTTAGCTTTTCCGTTTTCGGTCGTTTTCCCACTGCCGGTCGCTTTCCCGCTCCCGGTCGTTTTCCCGTCCCGGTCGCTGCCCCGTTCCCGCTCACGTTTGCTCTCCCATTCCCGCTCACGCTTGCTTTTCTGTTCCCGCTCGCTGTCCGTTCCGGGTGCTTTCCCGTTTCTATAATAGACAAACTAACCCACAAACATTCATATATATATATATATATAGTCTTAGCAAATCTATTTTGCGTTTTATAGGCTAACAGAAGTTATGAAAGAATGTAAAAGAGAAAATGAGCGGGAACGGAAACGGGAACGGGAGAGCTACCGTGACCGGGAATGGGAGAGCAAGCATGACCGGGAACGGGAGAGCAAGCGTGAGCGGGAACGGGAAAGCGACCGGAAACGGGAAAGCGACCGGGAACGGGAAAGTGACCGGGAACGGGAAAGCGACCGAGAACGGGAAAGCGACCGGGAACGGGAAAGCGACCGGGAACGGGAAAGCGACCGGGAACGGGAAAGCGACCGGGAACGCGGAAAGCGACCGGGAACGCGGAAAGCGACCGGGAACGCGGAAAGCGACTGGAATCGGGAGAGCAAGCTTGGAAGGAAACGCGAGCAAGAGAGAAAATCGATAACAGAACTTCTGAGCGGGAAAGCGACCGGGAGCTGGAAAACGACCGAGAGCGGAAAAGCGACCGGGAACGCTACGAAAACGGGAAAGTGGAGAAGGGAACGGGAGCGAGAGAGACAAACATTAGAAAAACCTCTAAAAACCCCGGGCAACGCCGGGTAACCCCGCTAGTATAATATATAAATATATAAATAAATAAGGTGCTTTTAGAAAGTTTCGTATTATTACTACTATATTTATTATGTTTCGAAAAAAGTTAGAGATATTCAGAGACATTGGAGATAGGAGAAAGAGATAAAAGAGAAGAAGAAGGAAGATATATGAAAAGTAAGATGCAGACAGGCAGACAGACAGACAAAGAGAGTGATGTGAAGATATCGGTGTACATTTGACTACTCGACTTGAAAGTGGATATCCAGTTTAAATGATCGAATTCTTGAAATACTTCGTCGATTTCCACGGTTTTGTCGAACTGAAAACTTACAGCTATCTTTTTTGTTTGTGCCGTCGTCCGTCTTATTCAGTATTCACACGCACAGAAAGAACTAACCAAAGAGTTTGTATGATAAATAGAATGGGTGGTGGGGGAGAACAAGAGAGAGAGAGAGAAAGAGAGAGAGAGAGAAAGAGAGAGAGAGAGAGAGAGCGAGAGCGACAAAGAGAGACAAATAGAGAAAGAAGAAAAGAAAAAAAAGAGAGAGAGAGAATCTATTTCTTTTGTGTCTCTATTCTAACGTGAATCAGCATACTTGTCATGATGTCACGCTCAAACAAAACAGATGTTTCTTCACATTTGCGTCGTTTTATAAGTAGAACTTTCCCTTCTTGTTTTTTTTTCAAATTACTACGTAATTATTAGTTGATTTTATATTTTCTTCTGTGGAATAAGACTTACATGTATTTGTTAACTTAGTCTCACCAGCCAGGCGATACATGATCTACATGTACAGTAGTTACAGTACAGTACAGTACAGTACAGTACACTACAGTGCAGTACAGTACAGTACAGCTTCATTTAAGATATAGTTTCTAGTTTCTTCACCAGGAAGGAAAAGATTCTTCATCTTAAAATTCTGGTTTTAATTAAAGTTTCAAAACACACATGCAAGGCACACACACACACACACACTCGTGTTATGCACACTCACGTAGACACAACAACACAAGCACATCCACACACACATGGAAGCTCAACGTTTATCTGCTTCTACTAACGTTTGTCCCAGATGTTACAATTCCATGTTCAACGAACTGATTTAAATTCATGTGCAATGCGCATGACGTAGCATTTATTTTTTATCTTTCCAGATGAAATTGATAGAAAATATATTTTTATTGTCTAAACAAATTAAATTTTCTAGGGACATGATTTTAATGCATTTGAGCAAAATGTTTTTTTTTTAAACAACTAGGTAACCTTAAGGTCAGAGGCTCTCAAAAATGTCACAAAAGAAATTCCAAATGACACGCCCGACAACGACATGGACAGCGAACAAGTCATAGCACTGAGTCACAGATGGACCTACGAACCGGGAAAACGTCGTTGGTCTAGAAGCTGTGAAGCAGGAACGACCAGACATTCAGACTTGAACTTCATTGGCACGTTGGCAGGTCCGGAGAAGAAAGCCGAGTCGGATAAAGTCGATGGATTCGATTCTGATATCTCTGAGGTTAATTCTGAAGGTGATTCGTCGAGGCAATCGCCGTCGGTAATCGAACCGTCTGCCGAATCTTCGGTTTCCAAGTTAGAACACGGAGAAAAAGGTGTTGATTTGGTCGCAAAAGAGTCTCAGGAAAACGTCCTGTCTCCATTAGACGTAACACATGAGTCAGAACATGATATTGAATTTCTTGAGACTCTTGCGTATATAGAAAATATCAGTGATTCAAATCGAAACCCTGCAGAAAATGTATTTTTGCGTAGAGAGTTGTTCAAAGAAAATACAACAGAAGTCAGTTCTGAGTTGAATACAGGTTATGACTGTGCATACGGGAAGATTTTTTCCGTCACAGACGAATCCTCCGATCCCGATTATCGTGATGTTTTCGAAACTTTGGCAGATCTGTCGAAGTCCTTAATAACAGAAACTGTTGATGAAAAAGACCATCACCAGTCCAGTGATAAGGCTACCTGGATGGGATCGGAGTCGACACAAATTCCCGATAATGATAAACGCAGCGATCGTCCCAACAAAGCGAGCGACAATACTGACCTAAAGCTAGACCATTCCATCATTCACTTTCGACGTAAACAAATGAACCAGCAGAAAATGCCCGATCCAACGGAGCTGTATACTTCACGTTTATCTGCATCGTCGTCTTCTGTTTCCTCGCCCTCGTCTCTATCAATGGCTTCCTACACGCTTTCTTCAAACATCTCGTCCGATGCCGTGAAATCAGGCGTCGCCACCTCTAAAACGTCCCACGTTGCACATCAAAATCAAAATATCAAAGCTGCTCAACAGTCTACAGATGACGTTGACGGTCAAGTTAAAACCTGCAATGAATCTTCTCTCGTCACTGATTCTGACAATCAAGCTACTCCTACGATAGCTGAAGCAACCGGTTATTTGTTCAATCAAAGGTCAAACATTAATGAACTTTCACATCCCTGGATGGGAGCAGGAATCAGCGCTTCCAGGGACTCCGTGTGTCCTCAGACGAACATCTTCGGTCAGTGCTTCCCAAAATCCACCCACCATCACCAAACGCCTCCGAGTCCGCTGCTGACCCGAACTGCGGACAGGTTGCGTAATTTATTACGGAGGTCACTGAAGCGGAAAAGTAACGTTAAAGATGCAAAGAAGGACTTTCTGGGTGGACTCGTGAAGTCAGACATTGGATCGCCGTGCGATGGCGAAATATCTCCTTTGATGGAGACGAAATTAGCTACATTGAAATGTTTCCCAATTGCTGCTTGCACGCAATATGGCGGAAGAGAGTTAGTTTCAGAAGAAACAACTGATCGGTCGAATGTAAAGAGAAAGTCAGAGATGAACTGCAGAACGACGAGAGACGGAGAAACAGGCGATTCAAACGACAACTCAAAGTTTACGACGGATGTGGAAATGAGTTTTCCTTCACCGAACGAGTCGGAAAGCGTTGATGAAAACAGAACATTGAGTTCCTCCGGTAGCAGGAGCAGGAGGAGGAGTGTCAATTTAGAATCCGAATGCCGAATCTCTGACACCGGTGATGCTGTTCGGCACAAAGCGAGGACCAACAGCTTGTACGACAACGTGTGTGAGGAGCACGAATTCGATAAAATTCTCGATGATCTGTACAATAATATATACTTACTCGATCAATCACTCGGCGTGGAGACTGATGATGATTCTAAAAGTCTCACAAGTTAGTTTTTTTCCGAGATTTCAAAAGTTCAAATTTATGCGTCTGGCTCATATTTCTTCTTATCTCTTATAAATTCCTGACTATCAGCTAACAGCTAGCTGGATTTTTTAACTGCCGAGCTCAAATTCGAAAATTTTTTAGACCTTGAATAAATTTTTCCAAGGCGACATACATACATTCGTACGCATATACATACGTACGTTCGTTCGTATATACGTACAAACATGCATACATACATATATGCATACATACATACATACATAACACACATACATACATACATACATACATGCATACATACATACATGCATACATACATACATACATACATACATACATACATACATACATACATACATACATACATACATACATACATACATACATAACATAAATAAGTAGATAAGATTTCATCTATTTTGTCGTTATGTAAGCGACATTAACCTATAATATTTGAAACACCATCCTCAGGTAGCACCACCCCCTCGTCAAGTAACGAGTCCCAGAGCCACTTCAACTTCACCACGCAGCTTTCTACAGATACTCAGTCCTCACTGAAATATTCTCAAACATCCGAGCCACGCGAATGTGGCACTTTGAAGTCGGTAAAAGACAAACCTACCACAACCGCATCGAATGTATTCGATGATGAACAAAACCTGCAAATTAATTCGATTAACCACTTGGAATCTGATTTTCCGGCCCCTAAAACTCGATCTCGGTCTGAAAAGGAAACAAAACCTAGTTTCTTCAAGTCGGGTCGGAATGTTCTCGGATCAGGGCGTCGGATTCCTTGTACACATTCTCCCGACGACGACGATGATGACGACGATCGATCTATATGTGACGAAGGTGTTGACGACGACGACGATGACGATGGTGTCGAGACTGGTGATGATAACATGAAATGGAGTTACGCAGACTGTGGCGAGAGAGAAAGAAGAGATTCAGGTGTTGGATCGTCTCTCACAAGAAGACCTTCCAAGTAAGTTGTCATCGATCATTTCATGGGAAGTTGGTGACTCGTCTACAATGGCGTTGAAAACATTTTATTGATCATTCCTAAAACTGTGTCGTAAAAATAGCGAACGAATAAGACCGATAAATGCCAAAAATTGTATAATAATAATAAGTATTAAATGAAGATTTTTTTTCCAACCTATGATCGGCTATTTTACATTTCTTCTCATACACATTACCATAAATTTAAATAATAAATTTAAATTAACCATTAATACCTCGAATTTGTTGACGACAGTTTTTTGTTTCTTTCAATATTTTTAATGTACAAATAATTCGCATGAGAAAGAATAAAAAAGGCCATTAAAACACAGGTCATATTAGGACGACCAAAAATACTTAAAAAAATGTTAAGCCTTTTAAGAGAGAGAGAGAGAAAGAGTGAGAGAAACTGCATCTAAAACATTGTTTGGCTGGCTCATGTTTTTCAATGAGGATCGAGTCATTATCGATTCGTGTGGTAACAAATAACTTCGGCGTTTTCAGTCAGTTTGAGAGTGAAAAGAAATTCTAGAATATTTGTAAGAATTTTTCTATTTTGCATTTCAAAAACCGTCGCCATAGACTTACTTGTAGAGGCGAAAGTTATAAAAAACCGACTTGCTGATTGTGCACATGCTCACCATTAACCAATTAAATGATTTTTTATGCATAATATAACATGTATTATTATTTGACTAATGATTCTTGTTTGATATAATAGTACTGTGACAAAAATAACATAAGACTGAACACGCGTCATGATGCGCCCTGAACTTAGTACATTTTGTGTGCTGGATCCACATTTTGTGTGCTGTATCCGCATTTTGACCGAACAAGTCGGGTCAGGTTTGAAATAAGTTTATAGCTGGGTTCAGTTATGGTTTGGTTTCAGTAGAAAACAACTCAGACAGATGCTGGTAGAGGCATTAACCATTAACCATATTCAACCTGTCCTTGCTTGCACCATGTGATGGATAACTCTATTAAATTTTTGTTATTATGCTGCTCGTATTTTTGTTTTTTGAAAAAATTATTTTCGGAAAAAAATTTAAAACGCACTTTTACTAATCTATAGTCCGTCATCAATTTATGAAAAGTAGTTTAAATTTTTTGTCGGTTGGTTGGTTTGGTTAGTTTGCTAAGTAATTCTGATAAAATATTCAATGAGTTGGGTCGAGTTCATTTTTTCGAATTTTGATCTATATGATCTGGTCGCCAGAGATGAAACTCGCCTCCAAATTTGTAGCAATTCTATTTATGTACATATTTATTATTTTGATAAAAAAGACAAGCCCAACTTGAACAACGAGTTATAAAGAATAATCACAAGTTATTCATCATCATAAATATTATTAATTATTAAATATCAATTAAATTGCGAATATTTTTCTCACAGTCGTCGGACTGTCAGATGGCAAAGCTTTCTCAAAACACAGCCTCGCTCCCAAATCTTCTTGCAGGATCTTACTAAACTGTCAGCCCAGCAAATTGCCGTTTTGGAAAAGTATTGTCTCCTCAGAATCTCCTCCATTCTTGAAAAATATGGCTCGATTAGCAGAAAAAGTTGGAAGAAGTTAGTCTCGAGCTTGTGCATGTTATATTGTATCATGGTGTGGTTTGTTTAGTATTGGTAATTCATAATTCAGTGTGCGTCTTTGCGTCGTATTATAATAAGCTTGCTCTTATTTGTGGTGTGTTTTGAAAGTTATTTCATGCCTGAACAGTCGAGTCAGCATGTTTCTAATTATAAAACCTAAATAAAATATCTTTTTAAAGTTTTAAATTAAATTACGCATTAGGTTAATTTACGGCCGTTTTGATTGCTACGAAATTATATTTATACTTTGAACGCATTTCTTAGTTTGGAGGCTAGTAAATTAACGTGAAGGACAAAAATTAATAAAAACATAAGTGATAAATATATGTATATCTTGAAAACAAATGTAACCTCAAACTGTCTCACGTAGTCATGAATCATGAACGACACTGCAAATTACAGCAATAAAACAATTTACTTACAGCCTAATGAATAGAAAGCAGAAAGCAATATGCCTCTCAGATTATCCTCAAAATGCAGTCTTCGGCGTGCCACTGGAAGTTCTGAGAATCAGACACAGTCAGGCACTTCCAAAGTGTGTCCTACTTGCGATGAAGAAACTCAGAAGGTCGATTGCCGACTGCGATGGAATATTCAGGAAGGCTGGCCTCAAGTCGAGGGTTCAAGCTCTGAAAAGTGCCGTGGTGTTGGATCCAGGTTGGTTTCAACAACAGGAAGAAATTTTTCTGATGTTTCTTCTGTAATTTTTTACGTGTTTCAAACTGTCTCTCCGGCAAAACGGAAAGAATTGTTCTAATGTTAGAATATTATAATTGCTATGACGAAATAGAAAATAAAAATAATGGTGGTAATGATGATGATTGCAAATAAACTATTGGTATTTAAAATGAACCATCTAATATGAGAGTGAGATCCTAGTAATTATGTTTATTGTTCATGTGTCAGTGGATGCGAATTGCATGCGAGTTAATTACTATTTGCGACTGATTGAAGACAGAACATATAATTTAAACTTTTCTTTTCGACCAAAAACTTATTATTTATCTGGCATTCTCTAAGGCAGTGACAAGACTGACGTGCTGGCATAGATATGCGTGCTACATACTTAAATAATAGACTTTTTAGTATGAATCAAGGACACTTGAGGAGTAATTTTGTTTTTGTGACTCCTATTTATTTATATGTATATTTTTTCACCATGACTAAACTCTTGAAAGAACGAAGAGAAGATTAGATGGTTTATGGTTCAAAACTGTTAATATTATTTTTTTTTTTGGTACTGGCCATGTTCTTGTTCTGTTCATCATCATCATACACTCAAACTTGCTGCCGAGTCGGTAGAGCGTCAGAATTGAATGCGGATGGTTCTCGAACCAACCCCCACCCGCTCTCTAGTATAGCCCATGTTATCTGATTATTAGCGGGTAAAATTGTTTCTCCGTACTGGGATCAGTTGTCTTGGGATAAGTTGTCCCGGGATCAGTTGCCCCGTTGTTTTGGGATCAGTAGGCACTGACCTACTACAGGGTCATCGCAACTTCTACAGACTATGTGACATTGTTCTTCAACATGACACCACGTAGAAACAATATTAACCGCTAATAATCCGATAACATGAGCCATACTAGAGAGCGAGTGGGGGTTGGATTGTGAACCATTCGCATTCAATTCTGATGGTCGACCAATGATGAATCCCTCTGGATTGGCAGTACGAAGATCCTCCGGTATAACGAATAAGCAGTGAAATGTCAAAAATAATATTTGTTAAATTATGCAAATATGGGATCAGTTGTCCTGGGATCATTTGCGAGGATCCGTAGTATATGCTCTATAAATATTCACATTCATTGGGCTTACTAGGTTTAATTTTCTTCACAAAAGCAGAGGTCTGTCCCTTAATCAAATAGTTTATTTATATTTTCTATGATCTCTTAGTTTATCTATTGTACAAAAAGTTTTTTTTTAATTTATTACCAGAATCTGTGGATTACGAGATGTTATCAGTTCACGATCTTGCAGACATGTTGAAAGCATTTCTCAAAGAACTTCCTGAATGTCTATTCACTGAGAAGTTCTCGAAAATTTTAATTGGCTTATTTAAAAGTTTGTTATTTGTTATTGCGATTAATTGTTTTTAAGTATTTTTTTCTTTTTCTGAATTGAGCTTTTTAAACATTCAGTTATTTAGATTTGAACAAATGAACTTGCAACTAGAATGTGGGAGTTTCAAACGAGATGACAGCTATTTATTTTCTGCAAATCATTAAAAAAAAAATCATAAATAATTATCTTTCAATATGAGCAGATATGTTTTAGCATTATCAAATCAAACTGCGTGGGAAACTAAATACTGATGAGAAATGTTGAAATTAATTTTCGATTTGTATTTTATTTATTCAGATGTTCCGAAAGAATTGCACTCTGAGGCAGTTCAGTCATGTCTTGTTCTGATGCCCAGTGATCACAGGGACTCTTTGCATACATTTATGCTTTTCTGCTATTATCTTTCAACTCATTCACATGTTACTCAAGTAATTCATCATATTTTATGTTTTCTTGTTCAATTCGATTATTTATTCGATTTTACCGATAAAAAGAAATATATTATTTAATAACTGATTAAATGTCTTGTTAAAAGTAAGATACATTGTGAATGTAATGAAATCGTTAGTTTACCGGCAGCAGATTTTAAAAATTGTTAGCTTGTTACAAATTGAAAGTTAAATTTCATTTTTTGCACATTTTTATAAACGTTGCGATTCTTGACAACTAGGTACTCATTTATTATGCTACTTGTAAAAGGCAAATCGTCTAGTTTTTTTAAATGAATCAATTGAATTAAAGTAGAACAAATGAAGGCTGAGCTTCATTTTAACAAACAAATTAAGATGTCAGAAATTAAAACAAACTAATGAAAAACTAAAGCTCATTCTGTAACAAACATAAACATCTCTTAATTCCTAATTTCCATTCAAGCTATTGATAGAATTTTTTTGTTGAAACTTTTTTTTACAACAAACCTTTTTGATTATTCTGAAACCATTGAGCTTAATGTAATGATTTCAGATGACGGCCAGCAACCTGGCAGTGTGTCTTTCTCCATCTTTCTTTCACCTCAAACCCGTTCAGACCAATAAGAAATCGGCTTACAAGAAGTACATGGATGTACAGAAAGTTGTTCAACAGTGCCTGACGTACATAATCGAAAATGCTCCTCAGCTATTTGCAGCAAGTTTTTTTGAATTTCTTTTTCATCACAAATTAAATCAGCAATTTTTTTTAAAGAGACATTTCAATTAATTTTTCTTTATTTGACTTATTTATGAGAAAATATGAATTAGTCGTAATTTTACGTTTATATTATGTTAAAGATGTTAGAATGTTTAACGCAAACATTAACATGTACATCACTTGAATCCTCAGATCAAATGAGCAAATCAAATGGGGTTTATTAGATCAAATGTGGTTTGTTTATTTGAAGAAACTTAAAATTGTTTTGACTGCTCCAACAGAGAGCTATCCTCCATGATAATAAATAATAGCCTACAACCTTTTGACCTTTTATTTTTAATTTGTTTAATTGCTAAGACCTGTTTTTTCTTCTTCAGAACTTTCAATCTCTACTTGAGAAATGTCAAATCAATACTTCGAACAACCTGTCAGAGGCAGGTTTCCTCTCGTTACAAGAATTCGCAAGCTCATCCATAAATTTCAATCCTTGTTCGTCGTACCTGAGGCCTCTCTTTCAGTTTGTTGAAAAGGTTCTTTGATTTTGAATTATAATTTATTTGTATGACATCTTGTTATTTTTCTTGAAAAATTAAAATAAATAAAGCTAATAACAATTTCTTCATAGGAAACAAAACCAAACAGCAAAGGCTGGAGTGTGCCAAACACGATATCATCGGCATGCCTAATTCCTTCTTTTCCGTCACCATCATCAGGGCCGGTTCCGGAGCTATCAGTCGAGGTGTCGTATAAGAAATCCGACGACAGTGTCAATCCACTAAGGTTGTGGAGATGCTCCATGGTCATTGAAGCACCGCCGGTCGTTGTCCTTGCTCAAATACTGAGAAATCGCCATCTGTGGGATCTCGACTTTCTCAAGTGGAGATGTCTCGAGAAGATCAACAACGACACGGAAGTTTTCCAATATGTTCTTAATAACATGGCACCACATCCTCCTAGGACCTATACTGAACTGAGGTTGTCAATTTAGTTCATATTTTTCAAATATTTATATTTATTTTAAATGAATAATAGGTCCAGCTGGGTAAGAACAGCTGTCGACCCACTTGGCAGGTGTAAAGATTACCAATAAAGTTACAAATGCTGACACTTGAAGATTTGTCGAAGTTTTTTCTAAGTTGTCATTTTTGTTTGTTTAATTTTTGAATTAAAAGAACAGTTGTAGTTTAATACAAAATTTTATGATATTTATCAGATCCTGGTATATAGACACATCCCACAATACATGCATTCTAGTGTGCCAATCCGTGGAACATTCCAAAACAAACATCAGCAATTCTTCGGTGTGCGCTGAAGTACAGGCTTGTCACTACCAAATAAAGTCTTGTGGATCAGGCAGGTGTCAAGTCATCATGCTCAGCAAAATAGACTTCAAGTTGGTTTAATTTAGTTTAACTCTCAGTAGTTGGTGTCTACAAGTTCATTGTAATTTATTATAAGTGAATAGAAAATTCAGTTTTAATCACAAATTTATTTCATTATTTTTTTGCATTCATTGATTGATTGAGTTTGTCATATAAAGTGTTTTTTTTTATAACTTGAAGAGGTTACAGTAAAGAGTGGTACAACGTCATGTACGAGTACATATGCGCTTCACACCTACTTCGACTGGCGCTTGGATTGAAGAACAATTTTCTTTCCAATTCTAACACCCCAGAGACTAAAGTGTAAACATTTCTATTAGAACTGTGATTCCTGTTAAATATTATTTTGTTGTTGTTGAAGCTGCTTTTATGCAGTTTTATAATTATCAAACTCATCATCATTCCTGCGAGACCAATTTTTTTAATAATATTTTAATGGACAAACATTTGTAAATAACTTTCATCATATTTTTTGATAGTAATTCATTAAATAATTACGTTAGACAGCATCAACGCCACATTTGCTACCTATATTATATTAGGACGCACCGTCATTTTCTATATTTAAAGTTGTTTTAGACTTCATGTTTTTGAGAAATCTTAAGAGTTTATGTATAAAATTGTTTATACCGACTTCAAGTTTTTTGTTTTGTTTTAAAAATCACATGTTTGTTTGATTTAAGTTTGATTTCATTCGCCCATGTAATCGGAAAATAGAGCAGAGAGCTTGGTTAGGACTACCACAATAGGGAGTAGTTATAAACCCTGTATTATCCACTATTAGGTTCCTAGATCAATACAGGGCGATAAAACAGGAATCAGGAAATCTATATTTATAAAGAGCAGTGTCTGTGTGTGTGTTTGTTTGCTTATCACATCCGAACCGCTGGAGCAATCTAAACAAAATTTGTCAAAGACGTAATACTCATTGGGGCTAAGGTTCATAAAACGTTTCGACTCCGTACCCCAAACCCAGGGTGTACCTGCGTCAATCGTTTCCTGATGCACATGCAACAAATCGCAATTATTCAAACGATTTTGCTTCATCGTCATTCCCGGCCATGTCTTTAGGCGACGCAAAGTAGACAAACTTCGCCGATGGAACCTATCCTCTTTAACTAGAGTCAAGAATCTCTTCATAATTTCTTTAACAGCAGCTTGTGTTCCAAAGACTGTTTGTAGTTTTTTGCAGGATGATGCTCAGTTCATCAAGGCCCACAACTACGGGGGTCGAGGGGGCCTAAAGTAAAAAAACCATAACATTGTAAATGTGGCAAAACAAATACATTGTTGTGCCCCACCTCAAAGATTGTGAGGGTACATGTCCTCCTGCCTACCCTATTGCGACGCCTATGGTTTTCTTAACCTTGGATTGAATTTGGATTCCAGTATATATCGACGAAATTATTTTGTGTCCTGCAGCCACAACCCAGTCATGATCAGATAAGCTGATTCTGTACTTGACGTGCATCAGCAACGGACTTAGCTTGTTGGCAGCGGTCAACCAGATTAGCACTTGATTATTTTCGTCTTTTTGGCTCACAATGCACACTTCATTTGGCCTTAGTATGGATGTCATATATTATAGACTCACCATCCTCCCTTCTTAACAAATGCGTGACCCCCTTTTCCCTAATTATGTGTTGTCCCAAAGAAAGAATAGAATGAAAGTTTTTTTTAGTTTTGAAACTAAACTTTATTTTTTTTAACAGAGTAACTTAGCTTCTGTAAGTAACTTCGCTATTAGCATCTTAAAACAAATTAAGAAACTCTGGAACATTTGAGTTGTAACTGACCATCTTATCTATCACGAGATATTTACTGCAACCAATCATTTTACGATTCTCTGCTAGATTGGTTAAGGTTAAGGTTAAGGTTTTTGGTGTTAGGGTTAGATGTTGGTGTTAGAGTTAGGGTTAGGGTTTGGTTTTAAGGTTAGGATTAGGGTTTGGTGTATGGGTTAGGGTTAGAGTTTGGTTTTATGGTGGGGTCTTAGGGTTAGGGTTTGGTGTTAGGGTTAGGGTTAAAGTTAAGGTTAAGGTTTGGAGTAAATGTTAGGGTTAGATGTTGGTGTTAGAGTTAGGGTTAGGGTTTGGTTTTAAGGTTAGGATTAGGGTTTGGTGTATGGGTTAGGGTTAGAGTTTGGTTTTAGGGTGTGGTCTTAGGGTTAGGGTTAAAGTTAAGGTTAAGATTTGGAGTAAGGGTTAGGGTTAAGGTTTGGTTTAAAGGTTAGGGTTAGGGTTAAGGTTAAGGTTTTGTGTTAGGGTTAGGGTTAGGGTTAAGGTTTCATGTTAGGGTAAGGGTTAAAATTAATGTTATGGTAAGGATTTGGTGTTAGGGTTAGGATTAAGGTTAGGTTATGGTTATGGTTAGGGTTTAGGTTAGGGTTAGGGTTATAATTAGGGTTAGGTCTAGGATTAGGGTTTGTCATGCAGGTTAAGGTTAAGGTTAGTGTGAAGGTTACGGTTAGGAATAAAGTATGGTTATGGTTAAGGTTTTTATGTTTGGGATGAGGTCGAAGTTAAGGTTAAGGATAAGATTAAAGTTGAGGTTTGGGTTAAGGTTAAAGTTATTGCCGGGGTTAGAGTAAGGATTTGGTGTTAGGGTTGAAGTTATGGTTAAGGTTAAGAATAGGGTAAGAGTTAGGGTTAAGGTTAGGATTAAGGTTAGGCATAGGATTAGTAATAGGGTTAGAAATTAAGGTTACGGTTAGGGTTATGATTTGATGTGACCATAACATTAAACCTAGGCTTTGTCGGTAGGGTTAGTTTTGGCGCTAGGGTTGGGATTGAGGTTAGGGTTAGAGTTATTGTCGGGGTTATAGTTAGGATTTGGTGTTAGGGTTAGACTTAGGGCTAAGGTTAAGGTTAGGGTTATAATTAGGGTTAGAGTTAGGGTTTTAATTAGGTTAAAGTTAGCGTTAGAGTTTTGGTTATGGTTATAGTTAATGTTTGGCAATAGGGTTGAGGTAAAGGTTAAAATTGGACTTAAGGTTGAGGTTTGGTGTTAGAGTAAAAGATGAAATTAAGGGTTAGAGTAAGGGCAAAAGTTATGGTTTAAGGTTAGGGTTAGAGTTTAGGTTAGGGTTAAGGTTTTGTGTTAGGTTTAAGGCTATGGTTAGGGTTGGTGTTATGGTTACGTAAGAAGGTTGAAGGGTTTAGAGGATTGAGGTTAGGGTTAGTGTAAGGGTTCGGGTTAGGGGAGGGTTGGGGTTTCGTGTTAAAGTTATGGTTACAATTAAGGTCAAGGTGAGTTTCAGGGTTAGGGTTAAGGTTACAATTTGGGTTAGGGTTAGGACTAAATTCAAGGTGAGTTTCAGGGTTAGGGTTAAGGATACAATTTGGGTTAGGGTTAAGGTTACAATTTGGGTTAAGGTTAGGGTTAAAGTCAATGGTAGTTTCAGAGTTAAGGTTAGAGTTAGGGTTTAAGTTAAAGTTGAAGATACGGTTAGGGTTGAGGTTAGTGAAGGTTAGTGTTAGGGTCACGACAAATCCTAACCCTTAACTCTAACCCTAACACTAACCCTAACCTTAACCTTAACCGTAACCTTAACCCTAACCCTAACCAAATCATAACTTTAACCCCGTGTTATCTAACCCTAACACTAACGCCAAACAATAACCCTAAACATACCCTTAACTTTATCCCCCACACAGAAACTTTAACATAACCCTAAGCCTATTCCTAACCATTAACCTTAACCCTAACCTTCGCGACAAACCTTAGACCTAACCCTAATTATAATCCTAACCTTAACCTAAACTTAACATAACCCTAATTCGAACTCTAACCCTAGCACTAACCTTAACCTTAACCCTAACCCTAACACTAAACCCAAACCTAACTTTAACCCTAATCCTAACCCTAACTTAAACTTAACCTAACCCTAATTTGAACTCTAACCCTAACACTAACCTTAACCTTAACCCTAAACATGAAACTAAACCTAAACCTCACCGTAACCCTAACCCTAACATCAAGCCTTAACCCTAACCCTAACACTAACACCAAACCCTAACCCTTACAAAAACACTTTTGGTTAGAGTAAGCGTTATGGTTACGGTTTGTCGTGACTCCAACCTTAAATCTAACCTTAACCCAAGCCCTAATCCTAACCCTAACCTCATTTTTAACTTGAACCATAACGTTAATCTTAACCCTAGCCATAACTCTAACTCTAACCTTAGCACTAACTCTAACCCTAAAACTAACCCTGATCCTAACTCTAACCCTAACCCGAACTTTAAACTTAACCCTAACCTTGACACCAAACCCAGAACTCTAACCCTAAAGTTTAAAGCTTAAACCTTTTAACCTTTACTCTTACGTAACCCTAACACCAAACCCTAACTCTAACGCTAACCACAACCTTAACCCTAACACAAAACCCTAACCCAAACCCAAACCCAAACTCTAACCCTAACCCTAACCTTACACCTTAACTTTTACCTTAACTCTAACCCTAAACTTAACTTTAATTTTATCCCTAACTCTAACAAAAAACCTCAACCTTAACCCCAACCCTAACCCTAACCTTAACCCTAACTTTAACCTTAAACTCAGCCCTGACCCTAACGCTAAACACTAACCCTAATCATAACCATAACCCTAAAGTTAATTTTAACTTTAACCTTATTTCCCACACCAAAACCTTGACCATAATCATAACCTTATTCCTAAACCTTAACACCTTAGTGTTAAGGTTAACCCTAAACCTAGCCCTAACCCTAAATCTAATTATAACCCTTTCACAACAAACCCTAATCTTAACCTTAACCCTAACCCTAACTCTAACCCTAAGACTAACCTTAACCCTAACCTAACCCTAACTCTAAACCTAACCTTAACCCTAACACCAAATCCTAACGTAACCTCAACTCTAATCATAACCCTAACAACCCTATTCCTAACCATAACGTTCACACTAGCCTTAACCCTAACCCACACGACAAACCCTAGCCCAAACCATAAGTATAGCCCTAACCTTAACCTAAATTATAGCCCTAACCTAAACCCTAACCATAACCCTAATTTTAACCTTAACCCTAACTCTAACCATAACACCAAATCCTAACCGTAACCTCAACTCTAACCATAACCTTCACACTAACCTTAAGCCTAACCCTCACGACAAATCCTAGACCTAACCATAATTATAAACCTAACCCTAACCTAAGCACTAGCCCTAACCTAAACCTTAACCATAACCCTAACTCTAATAGTAACCTTAACCTTAACTCTAACTCTAATTCTAACTCTAACACCAAACCATAACCCTTACGCTAACAAAAGCATTTTTGGTAATTCCACCTAGTGCCGTTTTACAGCCATATGGGTCTGCTACTAAAACAAAGATTTAACTCTGCCTTAAATCAATTGTAATCTGATCTTTATGTCCGGTACAGGACTATGTGTAGTGTGTATTGACACTATTGAATCCGTTAAATGTCGGGTGTAAATAGGGAAAACTAAGTAAATAGAGAAATTTTTTAAATCAACTCCTTAAGCATTCTGGTTCAAAGTTTCACCTACGTCCAGCCTAATGAAAATAGTTTTAAATTGAAAATTTCTTAGATTAACATATTACCAAATAGTTATTTCTTGTATATCAATATCAATGCACCTAGTGCTAAACAACTTGCCACTAAAATTTGTTTGGAATATGTTGATAAAAAACTCAAAACGTTCCTGAATTACCGTACAGATATAATCAGATAGACCTTTCCACAGCGATCAGATGCGTTTCCTTTCTGATACCCTGAAGTATTTCACACTTACAGATTAAACTGAAAACAGGCTGATTATTTCGTTGAAATTGAAAAACATAAGCAACTGTTTTATCACGTTGGTTAAAACTTTGATTTAAGGATGGACCGAAACTCGGCTCGGCAACTCGGACTCGGCCGAGTTTGCGGTACTCGGCAAAACTCGGACTCACAACGAAAAAAGACATCAACAACTATATTCATTAAAAATTTTCAAATAAATGTTACAGTAGAAATATAAAAAATAGTCATAAAATGTCGAACATGTCCACAACCAAACAAAACGAATCTGTTAATTAAACTGATTTTAAAACTTAAAAGTTGTTGAAGGATTTAATTTTGGACTTGAACGATCATTTTTCTGAACAAACGTTGTCAATTCAAGCTCGCTGGAATTTTTTGTGCTTTCCTGTAAAATTAAATCATACTGTTAAGAAAAAAAACCTCAAAAATACTGAATCCATAACCGTGTTGACGGAGGATGATCTCCAGCAGCGTCATATTTATTTTCAGGTACTTCTTCATAAATTTTTCTAAAACCCTATGCACCTTTGCCTCAAAAATAGCTGATAACTGAGGGGGTAGTGATCGGAGGTACTTTTTCCACAAATTTTTTAAAACCCTATGTACTTTTGTCTGTTTTTTTTCATAGAAAATTTTTGTGTCCCGAAAATACTTGAGGGCGGCAATTACCTCCCTGCCCCCAAATGACGCTCCTGAAGATGTTTACTCCATGAAACGTTTCAAAACTTGCACGCACAAAAAAAAACTAAAAAGAAAATTTAAATTTAAGAATAATTTTTTACTTCTTTTTCTTCCGTGCTTTTTTTGGACTTCTTATCAAAAGACCCGTCTTCAACGAGGTTAGCTAAACTCGACCTCTTGTATGCCGGGATGAGCCCTCCAAACACTGCTATTCCAGGCTTTCTCCAAGTTCCAAAGTCTACTTCATTTGGATCACCTGGATCCTTGACGTTCCCAGAAGCGACACTTAGCTGTCCTCCATTGGCCAGTTTGATGAATTCTTCCTTGCCTAGAAAACCCGGCCGCTGTGTGAAAGGCGTGTCCGCAGTTGAGGGAGTCACTGCTCCAGACGAGCTGCCTCTTGGTCTTAAGCGAATGGCATCCGTTGCAGGGGGCAAAAGTTTTGGGCCAAGCAAGTAGGACTTAGGATAGGGAGACGTACTGATGGATTTTTTGCCATTTTTTCCTTTTTTGTTGTTAGGCTGTTCTGTCTGGTGGTTTATAAAAAGTAAAAGGAAATTATAATACGTTTATTCACCGCAGTTTAAACCAATTCATGATTTTGCAACAACGAATAAGTTTAGTAAGTCTAACCGATCGTATGAAACTGGATGTCAACTGATCATCTAAATATCCTCTTCTTTTTACATTCTTCTTCTTCCATTTTTTTCTTAAAAGCACCATATGACAAATTAGAGAAATTTTATAATTGAAAATATAAAAACCTAATTTATGCCCAAATCTATAAACCTTTGCGGCAATTGAGTATCTAGCTTATTATTAATTGAGTATCTATTTAGCTAGAGCTCGTAGAGTAGCTAGAGTGGGTGATGGCCAAGTCAATGAAGGTAATTTCAGTAATTTGTTTCCTTTTACCACAGTTTTGGATTAACATTTTTTCATGCTTTTATTAACTTTCACTTGTTCGGATGTCCATGGGATGTCCGCGGACGTTATGTTATTAAGCTCGGGAGATCATTATGAAATTAACCAGCTTCAAAAAAGTTTGATATTTAATTTAGAACAAGTAAAGGAAAAACGAGTTTTCAACACAAACTTTGATTTCAAATACACTCGATTTAGAAATACAAAAAATGTTAAAAAAAAATTTCTAATTGAATCATGCTGAAAGTTTCAGCTTCCTAGCTAGACAAAAAGCTGGTTAAATTTTACTTGCAAGATTTGCGTATAGAGAAAGACACACACGCACCCACACATACACAAACACACAAACACAAACAGAGATTGTAACCTAAATAAAAGTTTGTAAAAAATAACTATGACAAAATTTAAAAAACCAAAATTATAAAAAAATAAATCAAAGAAGCTATGACGACAAAAATTGTCATCGTCATAGTAACTGCAAATATCTTTTGTTTACTATTACTATATTTTTAAGATATGATGAGGCTATGAAATTTTCAGCTATCTTAAAAGCATGTTTTTAATTTTTAAAATTAACAATTTATATATTGTTAATTTTTTATATTTTCAAGTAAAACATTTCAGGGGATTTTTACAAACTTGTTATATTAAAAGACATTTTTGACAAAAGATGAACAGCTGTCGGAAATAGCGCTATCGCTTGAAATCTCAGTTCTAAATTAGTTCTATCGCATTTAATCTCAGTTCTAAATTATTTAAATTGTTTAACAGTTGTCAAAGTATTTTTATTGAGGGACCTTATTTCTTTGCTTTCTGTTTTCCTTTTTGGCAGTTCTCCTGAAGTAGGGCATAGAATAGCCACCTGCGGCACTTTGTCTACCGTCATTTGGCTAATATAATCTGTTGACCGAGGGTCGTAAGCAAATGTCTGAAGACGAACTTTTATTGAAATATATTCTGTATACATTCCCCATTTTCAGCAAGATACTATGTCTCTGATATTTATATCCAGTTGTTGAAAATACTGATATTGTTGTACTGAATTTTTATAGTTTAACACCCTTAGGTTAAGCATATTTTCTTATATGTTTAGTGGGCAGAAAAATGATTATTTTAAAATTAATTTGTAAAACATTCAGCAAACTAAATAAAAATAACTTCGTTCGTTTACTGCTTAAAATAAATTCAAAAGAAGCTAAAGTGAAAGTTTGAGAGTGGATAGGATGTAGGCGTTGTCATTTAATTTTTAGAGTGGCGGCAGCAGTTAGTCTTATAATATGCTGCAAGTATAATTATATTTTTATGAACAAGTCGTGATTTTACTGTTCATTTATATTATGACTTCATATTAATGAAATACTATTATTATAAAACGAAAAACGTTGGCCGCAGATACAAAAACATCAAGATTTATCTAACATACTCAAATTTCTATAAAAAAAAAACCTGGTTAATAATTGTATCAATTAAATTGACTTAATTACAAAAAATTATTTTCAAAAAGTTTTCAAACTTTAATAGAATGCATTGACAGGAGGAGCAAGCCTATATTTCGAATTTCAGCTCAAGAATTAGATGACGGAAAGTTAGTTAATTTTCACTTTCAAAGTTTGCAAACATTCAAGCAAGCAAGCAATCAAGAAAGCAAGATCGTTGGAATTAAAAAATTGTTATTAATTGTTTCATAATATCTGAATTGAGATTTACTGCTTACTTTTTAGTTACTTTTATTTATAGCTTTTTTTCTTATTTATTTAATTAATTAATTAATTTTATTAATCTAAACGATTTCGTTTGATCTCACGAAATAAAAAGTGAAATTCAGATATTAAGTTTCACACTCTCTAGTTTTTTTACTGCTGCAGACTTTGACCCACAACATTAAAAAAAAGTATCTACTATGTATATATTTCTAATAAATAGACGGTCGTGATTCTTAAAATAACTTCACTGAACTGCCCGAAACTCTCAGTAAAAATATTTCGGAACTTTTTACTTACATCAAAGTCCGTGATGAAAGCAAAGAAATAGTACCAATAAATTATTTAAATCCATCACAGACTGTTATATTTAGAATAAAAATAACAGCATCTGGCAAACCTTGAAATAACAATATAGGTCAGGTCGCCATTCACAGTTTTGGTTGATCAAATAATTTTTATAATTGTGGAAACCATTTATCTAAATTTCCTTTTCGCCCGGATAAATGACAGTGTACGCCATTTACAACAACCCAGAATGAAGCCTCTTACTTTGCAGCGTGGCAGATGCATATGATGGCGATCAGCATCAGCAGAACAAAGACGGAAGTTGCTGCAATAATAAACCACAACGAGGGAATGCCGAACCAAAGACCTGAAATTAAAAGTTTATTTTTACTGAATAACTTTACAATTTTGCTAACAAAATATGAATTGGGATGATTCGTTTCATTTGATGTCTGCTGGAGCAACACATTCGTTTAAACTTATTTCAAAACTCATTCCAACCAGGTTTTGTTTATAGTTCTAGTTGAAACTAATAAGATGGAATTGGCGTTTTAACGGCAATTATACAATATCGATCAGTTTACCTGCTTCGGATACATCACGTGCTGTTACAGACGTTATTGAATCAGTTGTCTTGCTCCACATAATAGTAGATGTCTCTCTTGTGTTGTTTTCTAAGAAAGTCGTATTCTTTAAAAGCGTTTGTTTTGACGTTTTATCGTAATTGGTAGTTCGTTTTAATACTGTTGTTTCGTTGTATGTTTTTGTTGGCGTTGTGTCCGTTGATGATTTAGTTGTGGAAGTGTCGTCGGGGATTGTTGTTAGTTTCGTCGTAGCTGCTGCAGTTGTGTTCCCAGATGCATCAGCTGGTTTTGATTGCGTTTCCGTTAGGATTGTTGTACTCGTGGTTGTCAGGTGTTCAGCGGTCGATGTCAGTTCTGTGTTCGGTGACGTTGAAGAAGAGACAGACTTCTTCGGGGTTAGAGTGCTATTTGCAGCTAAGGAGGAGGAAAGGTTTGTATTGTCGTCTGAAGACGTTTCTCCAACATTTGCGGGTTCAGTTTTCTCAACGTGACTTGCAACATCTTCTGTAGAAATGTCTCCTTTGTAGTTGGAAATAAGGAATTTATTTGGAGCTCCTGTTACGCCAGTGCTGGATAATTCATCATTCATTTCGACACGAACATCACTCGTGGCAACGATGATATCTGAATGCGGCGGATGCGTTGATGGTTCAGATGTCTCAACCAACGGTATTGTAGCAAATGATAATGATATCTTTTCGGCGGCGAATGGAAGTGTTGTGATTTCATTTGTGTGGACGTCTGATGCTGAAGATAAAAGTTCATCAATTGACGGGTTGACAGTTATTTCAGCTGGTGCAGTGAATGTTGATGATGTTGAATTTGCATCTCCCTTGATAACTGATACTGTACTTTCAGCAGCTTGACTTGCTTGATAATCTGTTGAAGAAATCTTAGATTCTTCAAGAGAGTACTTTGTAGAGGATACAAGTAAGGGAGAGGATTCTTCAAGTATTGTTGGAAGATTTTCAGTCACGTGATCAGCTCCAACTTCTGTCGGAGAATCGTGAGACTCTTTAAAAAAGCTATCTTTAGGAGGCGTTAGCGATGGTGTGGCGTAGTCGAGTGCTGTCTGTGTGTAACTCGATTTAGAAAAAGTTGTTATTGGTGTTGTTGTTGTTGTTGCTTGATAACCGGAGGATGTATTTGTTGGAGATTCATAATCGACGGTGGTATCTTCGATTCGTGCAGATTCGACAGCGACGGCAGTTGGGAATGTTGACGACGACGATGATGATGATGATGACGATGATGATGATGATGACACTGATGACGTTGATGACGATGACGACGCTGATGACAAGTCACTTAGCTCTGTGCCAACAAATACCTTCGCCACGTCTGGGGTTAAATCCGCCATCTATAGAAAAATTAAACAACAATTCATAATAAGCTTCACATCAGATTACATCAGATCCGTTCTATATTCCGATCTGTTGTACATCAAATCAAGCTTAAGTGCAGTCGCACGGTGCAAGCGAAAGTCTCGACTGAGCAAAGTTTTAAGTAGTGCACTTGAAAATCAGTTTGGTTTCCGATAAAGAAGGCGAAAAACAGACTCTGATTAGATTCTAATTAAACTGTTCAGGCTAGATGAGACCTACTGCGGCTTTGAAAAATAAATGCAAAATTGCGATGTCGACAATTAAGTTACTAATCGGTTGACAACATAAGTAATTACAACAACATAATTTGCTTATTACGTCAAACAACTCCAAAGTACGAGTTGAAATATAATTATAACCAAATATAATCACTTTAACATCATTCTGATAATTTTTTTAAGATAAAGGACTAAAAGTATCCGCAACGTGGATATGTGTGTGGACCTTGAACGCCCACTTGGTATGTGGGGTGTATAAATAATGATGAATTTTATAGCCAGAAATTTTAAATCATCTATGCAGAGGCGGATACAATGGATCCTGGGGGTTCGGAACCCTCTTCTAAAAAATAACAACAAGTTCCAGCTTGCCACAGAATTATTCAAATTTTATTTATCTGTCCTAAAGTAAGAAAAAAATGGAAAAAATAAATAAAGAAAAAATAATGAAAACTATTCAAACTAGAATAATAAATTGTATATCGCAAAAGCGTTTTCGTGTGCATCCCTCCTTACAGTGAGACACTAGCCAGTCGTAAGCAGCTAACTGCACACCGACATTGTCGACAGTCATTTAATTGTGAAAATCAGTCATCATAATAGTATACTGTTTTTCCTTAAAGTGACCTCGTGAATGTACAGATAATTTCAGCCAAATTCTAAATTCAAATGGATGAATGTGAATACATAGTTTCTGAGGGGCTGCTCAAAGTGCTCAATTAGAAGAAAAGGCAAAATATTTCTTCGCAATAATCGCTCGGTCGTTAATTGTTCGCATGAAGTGCATAATTGGATCGTTCACTTGCTTGTATAATGAGCCTCCGTGTTTGTCGTGTTTATGTGTACGTGTGTATGTGTGTATCTACGTGTGTATTCATGTATGTATGTATGTATGTATGTATGTATGTATGTATGTATGTATGTATGTATGTATGTATGTATGTATGTATGTATGTATGTATGTATGTATGTATGTATGTATGTATGTATGTATGTATGTATGTATGTATGTATGTATGTATGTATGTATGTATGTATGTATGTATGTATGTATGTATGTATGTATGTATGTATGTATGTATGTATGTATGTATGTATGTATGTATGTATGTATGTATGTATGTATGTATGTATGTATGTATGTATGTATGTATGTATGTATGTATGTATGTATGTATGTATGTATGTATGTATGTATGTATGTATGTATGTATGTATGTATGTATGTATGTATGTATGTATGTATGTATGTATGTATGTATGTATGTATGTATGTATGTATGTATGTATGTATGTATGTATGTATGTATGTATGTATGTATGTATGTATGTATGTATGTATGTATGTATGTATGTATGTATGTATGTATGTATGTATGTATGTATGTATGTATGTATGTATGTATGTATGTATGTATGTATGTATGTATGTATGTATGTATGTATGTATGTATGTATGTATGTATGTATGTATGTATGTATGTATGTATGTATGTATGTATGTATGTATGTATGTATGTATGTATGTATGTATGTATGTATGTATGTATGTATGTATGTATGTATGTATGTATGTATGTATGTATGTATGTATGTATGTATGTATGTATGTATGTATGTATGTATGTATGTATGTATGTATGTATGTATGTATGTATGTATGTATGTATGTATGTATGTATGTATGTATGTATGTATGTATGTATGTATGTATGTATGTATGTATGTATGTATGTATGTATGTATGTATGTATGTATGTATGTATGTATGTATGTATGTATGTATGTATGTATGTATGTATGTATGTATGTATGTATGTATGTATGTATGTATGTATGTATGTATGTATGTATGTATGTATGTATGTATGTATCTATGTATCTATGTATGTATGTATGTATGTATGTATGTATGTATGTATGTATGTATGTATGTATGTATGTATGTATGTATGTATGTATGTATGTATGTATGTATGTATGTATGTATGTATGTATGTATGTATGTATGTATGTATGTATGTATGTATGTATGTATGTATGTATGTATGTATGTATGTATGTATGTATGTATGTATGTATGTATGTATGTATGTATGTATGTATGTATGTATGTATGTATGTATGTATGTATGTATGTATGTATGTATGTATGTATGTATGTATGTATGTATGTATGTATGTATGTATGTATGTATGTATGTATGTATGTATGTATGTATGTATGTATGTATGTATGTATGTATGTATGTATGTATGTATGTATGTATGTGTAAGTGTGCATGTATGTATGCGTATGTGTGATGTAAATGTGTGCATGTGTGGTCTTAACTCATAGGAGATTCCGTACAATGTAGTACTATAAGATCGCAATTAAATTTATCTTTTGATACAAATGGTTAAAAAATCCATACACATTGAAGAAATATTGCGATTCAAAATGTAAACAAAAAACTCACAAAAGACTTAAAAAAATTAATTAAAAAACATAGATATGAAACAGGATGCTGGCTGATACAGCGGTCATCCGCTTCCTTGTTTGAGGGAGCTTCTATTTGATGACGAGCTTTTAAAACGCATTAAAAAACATACATTGTCTCTTCGCGCCAACAAGCAACTAAAAAACTACATCCTGCTCTAGCGCCTCAATCGACTAACTGGGCCAGGAATTTTCTACTCCGATTTCAGTTATTGAAGCAACTATAAACAACATTATACTATTACACTATATTACATACAGTCACAGTATACATTGTGCAAGAATCATTTTTAGACTACAAGCAATGTCGAGTCGAAACCATTACGGATCGAACCTTCCAAACGGCTCCTAGGTTACTAATGACTACAAGCTTCTAGGTTACTAATGGGATCGTGCCCTATCTATTCACATTTCTGTTGTCTATATATTGTCTATATATGCTGCAACATTTTAAAAACGAAATTGCACGATGTTCAAAATATACAAGCAGCCTGAAAAGTTGCGATTCACAAAAACTAAAACAAAATTAGTTGATGTGCAATGAAATAAATAACGAATTCATGAATGCCGAGTAGTTGTGAATTTCATTATAAATTATTCTAATTTTTTGTTTCTTCTGTCAAGAAGAGAATGATGAAACGAAGGAGAGAGAATGGTTGAGAGTGAGTGTGAGGAGAGTGAGTGAGAGAAAGAGAAAAAGAAAGAGAGAGAAAAAGAGAGAGAATGAGAGGAGACCAAAGAGCA
>OZ022240.1:29919532-30139532 GCA_963978895.1 Erpobdella octoculata
TCGAGATATACGTTGTTTTAGAAAATCATTTGTTTCCAGTTTCATCCTCTCAGGAGCAAAATTTTCAAAAATATTTTCTTAGTGGGTGCATACGCTATAAAAGCAATATAAGTTCCAAATTTCACGTTCCTATGATGAGGCGTTTGAGCTCGGCGTTGATTATCAGTCAGTCAGTCAGTCAGTCAGTCAGGACATGTTCTTTTATATATATATACTAGCGGGGTTACCCGGGGTTTTTAGAGGTTTTTCTAATGTTTGTCTCTCTCGCTCCCGTTTCCTTCTCCACTTTCCCGTTTTCGTCGCGTTCCCGGTCGCTTTTCCGCTCTCGGTCGTTTTCCAGCTCCCGGTCGCTTTCCCCCTCAGAGGTTTTGTTATCGATTTTCTCTCTTGCTCGCGTTTCCTTCCCGCTTCCAGTCGCTTTCCGCGTTCCCGGTCGCGTTCCCGGGCGCTTTCCCGTTCCCGCTCACGCTTGCTCTCCCGTTACCGGTCACGCTTGCTCTCCCATTCCCGGTCACGGTTGCTCTCCCGTTCCCGTTCCCGTTCACGCTCATTTTCTCTTTTCCATTCTTTCATAACTTCTTTTAGCGTATAAAACGTAAAATAGATTTGCTAAGACTATATATATATATATATGAATGTTTGTGGGTTAGTTTGTCTATTATAGAAACGGGAAAGCGACCCGGAGCGGACAGCGAGCGGGAACGGAAAAGCAAGCGTGAGCGGGAATGGGAGAGCAAACATGAGCGGGAACGGGACAGCGACCGGGAACGGGAAAACGACCGGGAGCGGGAAAGCGACCGGGATCGGGAAAGCGACCGGGAGCGGGAAATCGACCGGGAGCGGGAAAGCGATCGGGAGCGGGAAAGTGACCGGGAGCGGGAAAGCGACCGGGAGCGGGAAAGCAACCGGCAGCGGGAAAACGACCGAAAACGGGAAAGCGAGCAGGAGTGGGAAAGCAAGTGGGAAAGGAAACGGGAGTGAAAAAGACAAACATTAGAAAAACCTCTAAAAAACCCGGGCAACGCCGGGTATCTTCGCTAGTACATACATAAACACACACACACAGACACACATACATGCACATACACATACATACATACATACACACATACATACGCACATACATATATATATATAGTTCCCGCTCGCTCACCCGCTCCGCTCCGCTCATTTTGTGACGGATTTCAAAATTTTTTTTTCTATATTTGATTCCCCTTGACTCTCAAGGTTGTGTGAAAATTTCATTACGATCGGATGAATGGTGTAGCAATGCATAAATAACATACCTATATACATACATACAAACATACATACATACATACATACATACATACATACATACATACATACATACATACATACAAACATTCATTTATATATATACTAGCAGTGCCCGTAGCGGCTTCGCTCGCATGAAATTAGAGAGTTTGAACCGTGCATCCATAGTAGAGATCATTTTTTTAGGTCTCGGCTCGGCCCGTCGACAAATTAGCCCAGCCCGTTTTAAAAACCCAAACTCCTGGCCCGGCACAGCCCGTCTGAATTAGGACCGGCCCATTTTTACAGGCCTAGAAGTTCTATATACTTGATGAAAAACTTCGGCCCGTCCCACCTTGACCTCAGGTTTGGCCCGGCCAAACTGAAGACCCTAAAATCACTAAAATATCTATATACTTGGTGAAAAAAAGCCTCGGCCCGTCCCACTTTGATTTAAGGTTTGGCCTGGCCCGTGTGAAGACTCTAAAATAACGGCTTGGCCCGGCCGATGATAAATTGGACTTAGCTACTTTTAACCGGCACAAAACTTCAAAATACTAATTTTTACATTTGTAGCACTTACAGTTTGTGAGTAGCAGTTATTTTGAAATCCCGGAGAAGTTTCGTCCCGGGAAGATTCTCCCCCGGTTTTTCGCCCCTGGAAAAGTTCGCCCCCGCGTTTTTCGCTCCCGGTTTTTACGTCTCGACTCGGGCCGTCGACAACTTGGCCCGGCCCCTTTTATAAGCAAAATTTCCAGGCCTCGCTCGGCCCGTCTAATTTGGTCTCGACCCGTTTTTACAGGCCTAGAATTTCTATATTCTTAATGAAAAACGTTGGCCCGTCCTATCTTGACTTCAGGTTCGGCCAGGCCCGTCTGAAGACCCTAAAATCACTAAAATTTTTATATACCTTGTGAAATACCTTGGCCCGTCCAAACTTGACTTCAGGTTTGGCCCGGCTCCTGTGAAGGCCTTAAAATCACGGCTAGCCCGCCGGTAATAAACTGGACTCAGCTAGTTTTAACGGGCACAAAACCTCAAAGTACTAATTTTGTTATTTTGTAAGAATAATCTTGGTACTAAATTGCAAAATTTACACATTTTTTATTTTTGAAGTTTTTTTTTTCAAATATTTCTTTCCACGCCACATTTGAGGTCCTGGAAAACAAATTATCAAAAATTGGTAAAACACACACATATATATATATTTATTTCTCGAGTAGATACTGAATAATAAATTTTACATCTGTATCACTTACCATTTTTGATTAGCAATTAATTTAAAAAACAAATATCTCTTTCCACCCCACATTTGAGGTCCTGGAAACCAAATTTTCAAAAAAATGTTGAAACACGTATATTATTAATTTTTGAGTAGATACTAAATATTTATTTTAAATCTGTAGTATTCACAGTTTTTGATTAACAATTGAAAAAAAAATAACCCTATTTCCACGTTAGAGGCCCTGGAAACCAAAATTTCAAAAAATGGTGAAACACGTATATCGTTATTTTTAGAGTAGAAACGAAATACAAACTTTTATTTTTGTAGCATATACAGTTGTTGAGTAGCAGTTACTTTAAAAACCAAATAACCCTATTTTTCACCCCACATTTGAAGTCCTGGAAACCAAATTTTCAAAATATGCTAAAACACGTGTTTCATTATTTTTTGGAGTAGAAACTAAATACAAATTTTTACTCCTGTAGAATTCACAGTTTTTGAGTAGCAGCTACTTTAAAAACCAAATAAACCAATTTTCAAACCCACATTTGAGGTCCGGGAAACCGAATTTTCAAAAAATGGTGAAACACGTATCTTTTTATTTTTCAAGAAGAATCCATATACCCAATTTCAAAATCTCCTCATTTTTGGTTTTCGAGATAAACATTGTTTTAGAAAAAAAAGTTTGTTTTCCAGTTTCTTCCCCTCAGGAGCTCGGCGTTGATTATCAGTCAGTCAGTCAGTTAGGACATGTTCTTTTATATATTTAGATGTATGTATGTATGTATGTATGTATGTATGTATGTATGTATGTATGTATGTATGTGTTATAACTCTTTGCGAGCTTTCGTCGCCGAAGGTCTTCAGAAGAAGAACCTCTCATTTTAGCGTTTCGGCCCTTAAACTTCTTGACGCTTTTAAGAGAGGTGGGCCCACGTCCGTTGATCAGGCGGACGCCCTTCGGCGAGAAAAATTTCCAAATTCCTAACTTGAAACACGAAAATTCAAAGTTCAGCAGAAAACTGTTCGAAACAAAACTTGAAATCGCCGGAACGATTATCGCCCAGTGTAAACAAGGCTAAACCATTTCGTGTGCATCTTGTAGCGCTTTCTTTTTTTCTATTAGCGAAAATCCAAAAAGATGCAGCTTCAGCTGTCTGGGAGATCTCCTTGATGGCTCGAGTTTTTTCTCGGTTTGAAAAACCAAGAGCTTTCAGCAGTTTTAACATTGAGCTGCTAACCAATCCTCGAACGCCAACCTCGACTGCAAAAATTTCAATCCTGAACCCTTTGGCATTCAAATCACATGCTAAATCCCTATATCTCTCCTCTTTGAAAATATTGCTAGATTCCATGTTACTTTCCCATGGCACAGAAATTTCAATCAGGAGCATTGTCTTGGCCAAGTCAGAGGATATAATTATATCCGGCTTTAAACCGCTAGATCTCACAGCTTCTGGAAATTTTCTTTCGCCATCCAAATCAGCCGAAACCGACCAATCGTCGGCAGCACCCATCACACATTCAAAGTCTCTTGTAGATCTGAACCTGTGGAACTTCAGATTGCCTTCTCTCAAAAAGTAGATTTTCCTTTTCTGCGATATACCTCTTGTTTTTGCTTTCTTACACCCCTCTTTGACGAAGTCAAGCAATTTTCGGAGTACATGGTTATGGCGCCAAGTGTACCTCCCGTGTGAAAGTGAAAACGAACAACAGGAAAGAACGTGAATGAGAGTCTCCGATTGCCCACATAACATGCACGAATCATCGTCTTTCAACTTCCATCTTCGAAGATTGCTGGATGACGGCAGTTGATCATAAACAGATCTAATAAAAAAAAAGACAAACGTAGTGGTGTGTATTGCCAAATGTCTTTCCAAGAAAGCGAACGCTGAACAGCATTTTCCCATGTCGTCCAATCTCCTTGTTGAGATAACTGAACAAACTTAATCATTCTCTGGGACTCGATAGCTTTCTTTCTTTCCTGAATGACCAGACTTGTTCGTTCACTGGTGCTGGCTTTTGACCACCAAATTCGATGGGTTGACCCGAGACCCCGTTTGTCCTGTTGAACTGCACCAACTCTTTCTGTCCAACGTAAAGAGGCTTCAGCTTCTGCGATCTCCTTTCTGGCTACCCATTTCTTTCCGGACTTTACAAGAGGTCCCATCTCCACAATTCTTTGATCCGAAGAGTTATCCAGCATTAGTTGCGTACGGATCTTGTTTATCTTAAACTCCTCAACCAAAGACTTATGTATGTATGTATGTATGTATGTATGTATGTATGTATGTATGTATGTATGTATGTATGTGTGTGTGTGCACTCCTGAAGAGCTTTTCTGTGGAGGTCATCAGAAGAAAACCCCCCCTCGAGCAAACGTTTCGGCTCTTTAATTTCTTGACGTTCTAAGGGGGGCGAGCCACGTTCGACGGACGAACGTCCTCCGGCAGAAAATGTCTTTGTTCTTTCCGACATCAAATTTCTATCATTCCTTGCATCGTGGCAGATATTTATCATGCAAATAAACTCGCGACGTTAAAGAAATTCAGACTATTCAAGTGAGAAAACCTTCGACGACATAACGGCTTCGCTTTCGTAGCGGTACTTAATATCGCCACGTAAACAAAGACGAAGCAATTCTATTCTTGCGGAGCGGAGAGAGCGGCTTCTAAAATTCTATTTGGAAACTCTTCTTTTTTCTCTCTTTGAGACCAAATCCAGAATGAAGCCGATTCTGCTGCTTCAGAAATCTGTTTAATTGCACGGGTCCGCTCTCTGTTAGACATTCCCAGGGCCCGCAGCAACTTTAGCAAAGATTTACCAACCAAACCGCGTGCTCCGACTTCAACCGCAAAAAGCTCAGCTCTTGAGCCATTTGCTTCCAAATCCAACACCAATTCTCTGTATTTTTCTAATTTCATGATGTTACTGGCCTCCATGTTGCTTTCCCAAGGCACTGTCAACTCGATGAGAAGAAATGTCTTGGCCAGACTCGAAAAAACAACTATGTCTGGCCTTTTTCCACTTTCCTTTATTGAAACTGGGAAGCACTTTTCCGTTTTCAGATCGGCAGAGACCCTCCAGTCGTTCGCCGCATGGAAAACATTCTCTCCTTCCGTGAGGGTTCTCTTTGGGCGATTTAGCTGCGGCAATCCCTCTCTCAAAAAATAAATCCTCCTCCTAGGTTTCACCTCCATTGAGTTGGCTTTTCGGCAGGCCTCTTTTACAAATCCCAGCAGCTTTTGGAGAACAAGGTTGTGGCGCCACGTATATCTACCATGAGAAAGGGAATAGGAGCAGGAGGAAAGAATATGAATCAATGACTGCGACTGACCGCAGAGCTGACACTCGTCGTTCTCAATTAATTTCCATTTCTTTAAATTGCTGGCTGTTGGCAGCTGATCATACATCGATCTAATGAGGAACGATAGCCGCACTGGAGCATAGCGCCATATATCTTCCCATGACAGAGACCGCTGAACTGACTCCTCCCATCTTTCTTGAGCGTTTGCCTTGGACCACCAGAGATGGTGGTTCCATCCAACACCATGCCGCCCCAACTGAACTGCTCCGGTCCTTTCAGTCCACTGGAGAGAAACCGTGGCATTCTCTATTTCAACTCTAGCATTCCATTTGGTTCCTGAGATTAGAGTTGGTTTTACCTCAGCGACTCTCTGATCCGTTGAATTATCGAGCATCATCTGAGTTCTCAGTTTGCTGATCTTGAAATCTTCAACAAAAGACCGCAATGGAAGTCTCAGCTTGGCTGTTTTGCCGTAGAGAGCCACAGACGTCAATCCCGGAGGCAGACCCAACCATTGACGTGTAAAACGAGCTATCTTTCTTTCTAGTTTCTAGTTTCTCCACAACTTGCAGACCAATTTCATAGACTGTCAGAGGCCAAAGCAGTCTTGGCACTAAAACAAATTGCAAAATCCACACTTTGAACCTGCTCTGAAGCGGAGCAGAATTAATGCTTTCCATGGAGACAGTTGCCATACGGAGAATAGAAGCACCCTGATCAACATCATTCAGGGATTTACAGTACCATCTCCCGAGACTGTTCACTGGTTCGTCGCTCACTGTTGGAATCTTGTTACCATCAACAGAGAAAACGGTGTATTCGTCAATTTTACCGCGACGCAGGGAGAGACTTCTCGATTTAGATGCTTTAAAACTCATTCCGCACCATTTGAGTAGATCGCTGAAGACATCAAGTGTCCGTCTCATTGAAATACACTTATTCAAAATAATTGTCGTGTCGTCCATGAAAGCTCTCAGAGGTGGCATGAAAATACCTCGGCCGACATAAACATCTTCTACCCTTGCACCAACTGAATTCAGAAGTAGTTGCATTGCTAGCACGAATAATATGGGAGAAATAGAGCACCCCATGGCGATACCGACCTGAAGACGAAACCAATCGGTTGAACACGTCTTTGTCGATAATCTCAGGTGAAAATCTTGAAAATACTGTCGTAGAATATCCATAACGAACTTTGGAACATGGTGCATCGTCAAAGCTCTCCAAATCAGCTGGTGACGAACTGCTCCATAAGCATTTGCAAGATCAAGCCAAACGACGTGCAAACTGAGTCGATTCTGTTTTGCTCTTTTTATAGACTCCCATATCATGGTAGAATGTTCGATGCAACCAGGAACACCAGGGATTCCTCCTTTCTGAATTGACTTGTCTATGTAGTCGTTTTGTGTTAGATAGCTCGTCAACCTCTTGGCAAGCACAGCAAAAAATATTTTTCCTTCAACATTAAGAAGAGAAATTGGTCTGAACTGATTGATGTCGACTGAAACTTTCTCCTTTGGTATAAAAATGCCTTCAGCTTTTTGCCACTCTTTATCAACAGACCCGGACGTCCAAGCAGACTTGAGCAATGAGTGTAAAACTTTCAACACACCCGGACATTTTTTATACACCAGGTATGGTACACCATTTGGACCTGGAGCAGATCTATTTCTTGTTTTTCGGAGGAATTGGGATATGTCAAAAATTGAAATTACTCCCTCGTTGAAAGCAACCTTTGGAAGAGGAATCTCGGGAAGATCTGATCTTTCAGCTAGTTCTTTGTCGCCCAAGGGGTTGTATGTATGTATGTATGTATGTATGTATGTATGTATGTATGTATGTATGTATGTATGTATGTATGTATGTATGTATGTATGTATGTATGTATGTATGTATGTATGTATGTATGTATGTATGTATGTATGTATGTATGTATGTATGTATGTATGTATGTATGTATGTATGTATGTATGTATGTATGTATGTATGTATGTATGTATGTATGTATGTATGTATGTATGTATGTATGTATGTATGTATGTATGTATGTATGTATGTATGTATGTATGTATGTATGTATGTATGTATGTATGTATGTATGTATGTATGTATGTATGTATGTATGTATGTATGTATGTATGTATGTATGTATGTATGTATGTATGTATGTATGTATGTATGTATGTATGTATGTATGTATGTATGTATGTATGTATGTATGTATGTATGTATGTATGTATGTATGTATGTATGTATGTATGTATGTATGTATGTATGTATGTATGTATGTATGTATGTATGTATGTATGTATGTATGTATGTATGTATGTATGTATGTATGTATGTATGTATGTATGTATGTATGTATGTATGTATGTATGTATGTATGTATGTATGTATGTATGTATGTATGTATGTATGTATGTATGTATGTATGTATGTATGTATGTATGTATGTATGTATGTATGTATGTATGTATGTATGTATGTATGTATGTATGTATGTATGTATGTATGTATGTATGTATGTATGTATGTATGTATGTATGTATGTATGTATGTATGTATGTATGTATGTATGTATGTATGTATGTATGTATGTATGTATGTATGTATGTATGTATGTATGTATGTATGTATGTATGTATGTATGTATGTATGTATGTATGTATGTATGTATGTATGTATGTATGTATGTATGTATGTATGTATGTATGTATGTATGTATGTATGTATGTATGTATGTATGTATGTATGTATGTATGTGTTTCCAACTGTAGATATGCATCAGCAAAATCTACTTGAGTAAACCAAGCTCCTTGGTTTAATTTTGAAAAAAATTCATCCGGTGTTGGAAGTGGATGTTAGTGCATCTCAAGCGCGTCGTTAAGGCCTGTTTTAAAATCAGCACAGATGCGCACCGTTCCGCTTTTCTTTGGAACAACCACAATCGGTGCCGCCCAGTGACTGTATTCAACTCTTTTAAGAACTCCTTCATTGACTAGTCTTTCAAGTTCCCTAATGGTTATTTCTTCGTAAGCAAAAGGTATTTTTCGTGGTCTGCAAAATTTTGGCTGAGACTCTGACTTAAGGAGCAATCTTGCCTTCTTTTTACTGCAATGGCCCAATTCTTTTTTAAAAACATTTGGAAACTCTGTTTGTAAACGAACAGCTAAACTGTTTTCTTCCTGCGAAGGCTTTTCTGCAACAGAACAACAGATTGCATCAAACGCTTTTATCATTGGTGGAAATTGAGCCATCCATTCAATTCATAGAAGTTGTGTTGTATTTTTGGCCACAAAACAGCGTCCATTGCCTGTGAATCCTGCGCACAAAAATTTGGTTTGAAATTCACCTAGTACTTGAATTTCAGTACCGTTTGCAGCACCAATTTTTGTTGTTGCCTTATCTAGCCTTGGTGAACCAATCTTCACCCATGTTTTCGTACTGATGATTGTGACATCGGCTCCGGAGTCCAGTTGCATCCTAATTTCGACATCACCAAATTTCACCTAGGTGTATCTTCTATTGGCTGCTATAACTGTTCGCTTGCTGGGAATTGTCTTGACTTGCCGTATTTCGTGTCGTCTATACGACAGACTTGGACTCCTCCTTAAGCTTGGACTTCTCTTTCTACTGAAAAGTCTTTTGGGACTTTTATCATCAGTTCTGCAGTTGGCAGCAAAATGTCCCAGTTTTCCACAGCGAAAACAAACATTTTTGTTTACGGGTGAACCCCGGATTTCTTGACTGGAAGATTTTTTAGGTGATCTTTCTGAATAGTGATTAACCTTACTAACTAAGGTTTCTGAAATCATCATTTGTTCTGTATGTAACAGTTTTATCCTTTCACATTCTTCAATAAGCTCTTCCAGTGGGCACTCTTGTTCTACCCTGAGCAGTAATTTGTGCTTAATGTTTATATATTTCGGATCCTTCAATCCCCATATAAAATGTTAGCACATACTGGCTTCTTTTGTGAAATTTTCCCATTGTGCTTCGTTGCACAGCCTGTTCACCCTTGTGCCGAAGGCCCTGAAAGTCTCTGAGTCCCTTGTTTGGACGTTTTCAAAATCAAACCGTCTTTGATGAATGCTTTTTTTATTACCAAACAGTTTTTCTAACCAACCTTTTGTCTCCTCATAGTTTAGATTTTCGATTGTTCTCGGCAATATACTACCCTTAAGTAGTGTGTATTCGTTTTGTTGAAGCTTCCCGGTCAGAGTTGCTCTTTTTTCTGAATCGCTCATTGGTTCGCCTCCGACTGACTGAACAGCTTCTTCAAATCGCCCAATCCAATCAGTGAATGTAAGGCCTTGATCTGGATCGTAAACAAATTGTTCATTGTCATTTTTTTTAGTGTCCGATTGCTGATGCTGTTTCGTTTTCTGATGTCAATAAAAAAAAATGGCTAAGTAGGAAATAGAATAAAAGTTATATATATATATATATATATATATATATATATATATATATATATATATATATATATATATATATATATATATATATATATATATATACAAACATATATATATAACAGTATGTATGTATGTATGTATGTATGTATGTATGTATGTATGTATGTATGTATGTATGTATGTATGTATGTATGTATGTATGTATGTATGTATGTATTTATGTATGTACTAGCGGGGTTACCCGGCGTTGCCCGGGGTTTTTAGAGGTTTTTCTAATGTTTGTCTCTCTCGCTCCCGTTTCCTTCTCCATTTTCCCGTTTTCGTCGCGTTCCCGGTCGCTTTTCCGCTCTCGGTCGTTTTCCAGCTCCCGGTCGATTTCCCGCTCAGAGGTTTTGTTATCGATTTTCTCTCTTGCTCGCGTTTCCTTTCATGCTTGCTCTCCCGATTCCAGTCGCTTTCCGCGTTCCCGGTCGCTTTCCGCGTTCCAGGTCGCTTTCCCGTTCCCGGTCGCTTTTCCGTTCCCGGTCGTTTTCCCGTTCCCGGTCGCTTTCCCGTTCCCGCTCACGCTTGCTCTCCCGTTCCCAGTCATGCTTGCTCTCCCATTCCCGGTCACGGTTGCTCTCCCGTTCCCGTTCCCGTTCACGCTCATTTTCTCTTTTCCATTCTTTCATAACTTCTGTTAGCCTATAAAACGTAAAATAGATTTGCTAAGACTATATATATATATATGAATGTTTGTGGGTTAGTTTGTCTATTATAGAAACGGGAAAGCGACCTGGAACGGAAAAGCAAGCGTGAGAGGGAATGGGAGAGCAAACGTGAGCGGGAACGGGACAGCGACCGGGAACGGAAAAACGACCGGGAGCGGGAAAACGACCGGGAGCGGGAAAGCGACCGGGAGCGGGAAAGCGACCGAGAGCGGGAAAGCGACCGGCAGCGGGAAAACGACCGAAAACGGGGAAGCGAACAGGAGTGGGAAAGGAAACGGGAGAGAAAGAGACAAACATTAGAAAAACCTCTAAAAAACCCGTGCAACGCCGGGTATCTCCGCTAGTACATACATAAACACACACACAGACACACATACATGCACATACACATACATACATACTCACATACATACGCACATACATATATATATATATGTATATAGTTCCCGCTCGCTCACCCGCTCCGCTCCGCTCATTTTGTGACGGATTTCAAAACATTTTTCTCTATATTTGATTCCCCTTGACTCTCAAGGTTGTGTGAAAATTTCATTACGATCGGATGAATGGTGTAGCAATGCATAAAGGACATTAACATACAAACATTCATGTCCTGACTGACTGACTGACTGACTGACTGACTGACTGATAATCAACGCCGAGCTCAAACGCTTCATCCTAGGAACGTGAAATTTGGAATTTATATTACTTTTATAGCGTAAAGGAAGGATTTTTGAAAATTTTGCTCCTGAGGGGAAAAAACTGGAAAACAAACTTTTTTCTAAAACAATGTATATATCGAAAACCAAAAATGAGGAGATTTTGAAATTTGGTATGTAGATTCTTTTTGAAAAATAAAAAAATACGTGTTTCACCATTTTTTGAAAATTCGGTTTCCCGGACCTCAAATGTGGGTTGGAAAATTGGGTTATTTGGTTTTTAAAGTAGCTTCTACTCAAAAACTGTGAATGCTACAGAAATAAAAATTAGTACTTAGTTTCTACTCTAAAAATAATGAAATACGTGTTTCACCATATTTTGAAAATTCGGTTTCCAGGACCTCAAATGTGGGGTGGAAAAAAGGGTTATAAGTTTTTAAAGTAACTACTACTCAAAAACATTAAATGCTACAGGAGTAAAAATTAGTTCTTAGTTTCTACTCTAAAAATAATGATATAGGTGTTCCACCATTTTTTTAAAAATTGGTTTCCAGGACCTTAAATGTGGGGTGGAAAATAGATTACTTGATTTTAAAATAACTGATATTCAAAAACTGTAAATGCTACAAAAAGAAAAATTAGTGAATGTGAATGCTACAGGAGTAAAAATTAGTAATTAGTTTCTACTCCAAAAATAATGAAATACGTGTTTCACCATTTTTTTAAAAATTTGGTTTCCAGGACCTTAAATGTGGGGTGGATTACTTGGATTACTTGGTTTTTAAAGTAGCTGCTACTCAAAAACTGTGAATGCTACAAAAGTAAAAATTAGTATTTATTTTCTACTCTAAAAATAAGGATATATGTGTTTCACCATTTTTTGAAATTTTGGTTTTCAGGATCTCAAATGTGGGGTGGAAAAAAAGTTTTTTTGGTTTTTAAAGTAACTGCTACTCAAAAACTGTGAATGCTACAGATATCAAAATTAGTATTTAGTATTTACTCAAAAAATAATGATATAAGTGTTTCAAAATTGTTTAAAAATTTGATTTCCAGGACCTCAAATGTGGGGTGGAAATAAAGGTTATTTGATTTCAAAATAACTGCTACTCAAAAACTGTAAGTGCTACAAATGTAAAAATTAGTATTTTGAAGTTTTGTGCCGGTTAATCAGTTTATCACCGGCTGGACCAAGCCGTTATTTTAGAGTCTTCACACGGGCCAAGCCAAACCTTAAATCAAAGTGGGACGGGCCGAGGTTTTTCACCAAGTATATAGATATTTTAGTGATTTTAGGGTCTTCAATTGGGCCGGGTCAAACCTGAAGTCAAGGTGGGACGGGCCGAAGTTTTTCATCAAGTATATAGAACTTCTAGGTCTGTAAGATTGGGCCGGGCCTAATTCAGACGGGCTGTGCCGGGCCAGGAGTTTGAGTTTTTAAAACGGGCTGGGCTAAGTTGTCGACGGGCCGAGCCGAGACCTAAAAGATTGATCTCTACTATGGATGCACGGTTCAAACTCTCTAATTTCATGCGAGCGAAGCCGCTACGGGCACTGCTAGTTTTTATATATATAGATGTATGTATGTATGTATGTATGTATGTATGTATGTATGTATGTATGTATGTATGTATGTATGTATGTATGTATGTATGTATGTATGTATGTATGTATGTATGTATGTATGTATGTATGTATGTATGTATGTATGTATGTATGTATGTATGTATGTATGTATGTATGTATGTATGTATGTATGTATGTATGTATGTATGTATGTATGTATGTATGTATGTATGTATGTATGTATGTATGTATGTATGTATGTATGTATGTATGTATGTATGTATGTATGTATGTATGTATGTATGTATGTATGTATGTATGTATGTATGTATGTATGTATGTATGTATGTATGTATGTATGTATGTATGTATGTATGTATGTATGTATGTATGTATGTATGTATGTATGTATGTATGTATGTATGTATGTATGTATGTATGTATGTATGTATGTATGCAGAATCGGATCTAGGGGGGACAACTGAGAGCGAAAGAGTGAGTTTGAAAGCGACAGGAAACGGATAACGACCGGAAGGGGAGCGCAAGCGGGAAGGAAACGGGAGCGAAAAAGACAAGCATTAGAAAAACTTCTAAAAACCCCGGGCAACGCCGGGTACCACGCTAGTTTATCAGTGATTCTTTCGTTAACGGAAATAGAAATTAAAATGATAATTATTAATTTTTGTTAACAAAAACTGAAACGAAAACTAGAATAGAAAGTCAAAACGAAGCTGAAATAAAAATAAAAATTAGTTAGGTAGAACGAAATAGAAATAAAAAAAAAATTCAAAACGAAATAGTAATTGAAATAAAAAATAATTTGTTAAAACGAAATAAAAAAATAATTAATAAAAACAAAATTAAAATTAAATGGCTAATACAAATTAAAATGAATTTCTGAAATTTTGCTTACTTTCTTTTAACTTAACAGCCAATAATAATGGGACCAGGGAAACCAACGTTTCAATCCAAGAAGAGGAATGGACCAAAAAAGAAATAAAGGCTATAAAAGAGAAAGTAAATAAAGTGGAAAATAAGATAAAAAATACAGACCAGCATGAACTTAGAAGGAACAACATTATAATTCATAGGATGGCAGAGAGTGTTGCAGATAAAGAAGATCAGAAAAGAACAGAAGATAGAAAATCTGTGTTGTCACTATTTAAAGTACTTGAAGTATCTTGTGAAAGTTTAGATATAAAAAAAGTGATCAGACTTGGCAGGGAATCTGAAAAAGACAGACCTCTACTTGTTGAACTGAAGGAAGCAACAAAGAAAAATTTGATATTAGAGTCACTTTTTAAACTCAAGAATGCAGAGGAAAAGTTTAGAAGGGTCTCTGTGACCCACGATATGACTAGAATAGAGAGAGAACAATGCAAGAAACTTGTTATAGAAGCAAAAGAAAAACAGAACAATGATCAGTCGGGGGAATGGATATACAAGGTGAAGGGTGTGCCAGGGAATAAGAGAATAGTAAAGCTCAAGAAGGTGCAATAATAAAAGCAATAAATAGGCAGAGTTTCAATAGTGTTACTAAACTAAAAAGAACAATATTGAAATGTTTCTATGCCAATGTAAGAAGTATAGTAAGCAAAGAAAAAAGATGTGCATTGGCAGTTTATGTGGAATTAGAAAAACATGACATCATTGGTATAACAGAATCATGGGCAAAGGAAGATATATTAGATATTGAACTAGCAATTAATGGGTACACTATGTTTAGAAAAGACAGGCAAAATCAAAATAATAAGGGGCATGGTGCGGGTGGTATAATTTTATATGTTAAAAATGAAATAAAGGCAGTGGAAAGAACAGATATATCAAGCGATAAGTTTAAAGAAAGTCTTTGGTGTGATATACAGCATGGAGCTAAAAACAGTTTACTAATAGGTGTTTGCTACAGACCCCCAAATGTAGATGAAAGTGTGGATAATGGTTTGTGTGAATTATTGGGTAGGGTTAGCCAGGAATCTGTATTGATAATGGGAGATTTCAATTATCATATAAACTGGATAAACATGGAAGGAGAAAGACATCAAGATAATAAATTCTTGGATTGTATTAATGGGGAATTTTTACATCAACATGTCATGAACCCAACAAGAAACAAAAATATATTAGATTTGGTAATAACTTCTGATGAGAACATTATAGAGAACATCTCTGTAGGAGAGCCTTTTCATTCTAGTGACCACCAAATTGTAAGATTTGAAATAATACTGCAGGATTGTAACATGAAAATAAATTCTTATATTAGCTACAATTTTTTTAAAGCAAATTATAACAAAGTAAGAAGCAAAATAAGAGACATGAATATAATGAGAAAAATTGAATCGGTGGATGTAAATGACAGCTGGATGTTATTCAAAAAGAGCATGGAGGAGGTCATTCAAGAAATCATACCCATTAAGAAAAAATTTGTCAGGAAACAGCCATGGATAACAAAGGAAGTCTTAAAAATAAGAAGAGCAAAAATCAAAGCATGGAAAAAGTTCCAAACACTTCGAAATGGAAATGAAATTGCAGCTGCAAGTAATAATGAGACAGGCAAAGAAATAATACTGCAACAATTGCACGACAGATATGTCAAGAAAAGAAATGAGACAAAAAAAAGCATTAAAAGAGCCATAATTGATTATGAGAAAAAGCTGACGGATAATATAAAAAATGACAGCAAAAGTTTCTATGCGTATGTCCGAAGTAAGCAAAAACGAAAAGACCTAGTGGGGCCGTTAAAAAATGAGTTAGGCGAAGTGGTTGAAAACGATGAAGAGGTAGCTGAAATGTTAAATAATTATTTTTGTACGGTTTTTACTGAAGAAGACATAGAAAACATACCGGAACCTGTGAACATGTTTAAGGGAAAAATAGACGAGAAAATGACTGATGTGGTTATCACAAAAGAGAACGTTGAAAGACACTTGAAGGACCTAAAAACAGATAAAAGTCCGGGTATCGATGCATTACATCCCATGTTTTTAAGAGAAGTAAGACACGAAATAAGCGATGTGTTAGCAGAAATAATGAACAGGTCCTTGAAAACTGGAGAAATTCCTCGTGATTGGAAAGATGCAATCATTGTACCACTCTTTAAAAAAGGTAGCAGATCTGAGGCAAGTAACTATCGTCCAGTAAGTCTCACGTGTATTATTTGCAAAGTCATGGAAAAAATCATTCAGCTCGAATTAATGAATCACATTAGACACCACAGCATTTTGATAAACAGCCAACATGGATTCGTACAAAGGCGATCATGTCTAACAAATTTGCTAGATTGTTTTGAAAATGTTTATACCCACTTAGATAAAGGATCCCCTGTAGACATAGTCTATCTGGATTTTGCCAAAGCCTTCGACAAAGTACCACATACACGGTTGATGAGAAAAATAGAAGCGGCTGGAATAGGAGGTAATATTCGAGGATGGATCAAAGAATGGCTAGCTGACAGAAGACAAAAAGTGGGAATTAAAGGGAAATACTCGGAGTGGAAAAGCATAAAAAGTGGTGTACCGCAAGGATCCGTTTTGGGACTATTTGTTCTGTTCATTAACGACCTTGATTTAGCGACTTGTTCAAAGGTCTCGAAATTTGCTGATGACACAAAGTTATCCATGAAAGTAGAGTGTAGGCTGGATGCCGACATTTTAAGAAAAGATCTTGCAAAAATATACCAATGGTCCCTAGACTGGCAAATGATGTTCAACGTAGATAAATGCTCAGTGATGCACATGGGTAAGAGAAATCAAGAGTTTCAGTATGAGATGGGAGGAATATTGTTGAAGACATCTGAAGAGGAAAGAGATCTGGGAGTTGTAGTACACAATAGCGGCAAACCATCAAGACAGTGTGCGGAAGCAGCAAAGCGAGCTAATAAGATTTTAGGATTGGTCAAGAGAACAATAATAAGTCGAAACCAGGAAATAATTATCAGACTATACAAATGTTTGGTAAGACCACATCTAGAATATTGTGTACAAGCTTGGAGCCCTGTTTTAAAAAAGGACATCGTAGTGTTGGAGAAGGTACAAAGGAGGGCTACAAAGTTGATTAAGCATTTAAGCCAGTTACCTTACGAAGAAAGATTAAAACAATGCGGCTTAACAACTCTAGAGAAAAGGAGAAGTAGGGGTGACTTGATCGAAGCCTACAAGATAATAACAGGAAAAGAGGATTTAACACCAGCAATGTTTTTCGAACAACCACCGATTCAAAGCACTAGGGGACATAGATTCAAGCTTTTTAAAAAACAAGAAAAGACTTTAAAAAAGGTTTTTTTTAGTTCTAGAGTGGTAAACATATGGAATGACTTGGACGATGACACTGTAGCATCTGAGACTACCACATCTTTTAAAGTAGCGCTATCCAGGCATGGATACTGATTTTTTATGCAATTATTTATTTTTTATTAGTTTATTTATCTATTATTATCATTTATTTTATTTTATTCTATTTATTATTATTTTTAATTCGAAGTGGTTGTCTATAGGCGTAAAGTCTTCTAAACCACTATAATAAACGTTATCTTATCTTATCTTATCTTTGCCGCTACGGTTGTTTATTCCTTTTCTATTGTATTCGTGTTTTGGTTTGTCGTTATTTATTGAGTCAGAAATGTCGAAGTATGGCGTTGGTTTGTCGAAAATGTTTGCTGGTCGTAAAGGCGAAAGTTTAGTTTGGAATTATTTTAAATATGATGTCACTACGAATAAAAGTGTTTGTCTAGCAAAAAAAGATATTAGTAACGTCGATGGTGCTATAAAACTATAAGCCAGTGCGGTTTTCAACTGGCCGGTAAACTATTCAGAAGGGCAGTGATACAAATTTGTTTGTCTTAGCCACTAATATACCGAACCAGACACAGCTATCTAGATATATCGACGAAATACGTATATCTAGTGCTGACCATAGCCAAGATTTGATACAGTTTTGGATTGCTTGTATATATATCCGCTATTTTCCCTCTTGGCTATGGACATACTGGCAACACCTGCTTCACAGGCATATGTGGAGAGGATTTTTCATTATGTGGCCTTTTGAGCGGAGGGAAGAGACATGGACTGAAAAAAACTTAGAAATGAGTTTTTTTTAAATTGAATAAACTGTTTTTTAATTGACTTGTGTTTAGTTACAACTGCAAAATAGGGAGGTTGCAAACAAAACTGAAATTAAAATTATTATGAATTCAAGACAAAAACGAAACGGTAATAATAATTCCTGATGCAAAAATAAACTGAAATTAAAATTATTGAAAAATTCAAGACTAAAACGAAACTGAAACTGAAACTAAAACTAATTTTATTTCTGAAACTAATTAATCACTGATGAACAGGTAGATTAACGAAGTCAAATATCATTAAACCAGAGGCGTGGATTGGGGGCTGAGGGAGGGTATTTAAGGAGGTAAAATACACCTTTATACCGTATTTATTGACGTATAAGCTGACAAATTTATTCTGTTCTGTATTTTCAGGGTACGCCCCTGCCAAGATTTTCCACCAAACAAAGATATTTTTTCTAGCTCACCCATGATTGAGTATTTAGATTAATTGATAAAAACAGTATTTTCCTGAATATGACTAATTTATTTTTTTAGCAAGACTGCAGTGAAGTTGGAAAAATACCATATATTTCAAACCAAACAATAAAAAAACATTTATTCAAGAATAATATGCCACATATAATGCAAATCTAGCTGACATCTATGATATGGTGTTTTTAGATTTCAGACAGAATTGTTTTGTTTAAACCTTACACTTGACTACAAATACAAAACTAGATTTGAAATGACAACAAAAATTAAAACTGCAAGTCATTTAAATAAAAGATAAATTTCTTCTTCTGCAATAAACTCTGCCCTGATTTGCATCAAACACATCTTGAGTATCAAATAAACTCGCACGGCAGTTCTGTAAAATAACAAGTATATTAATATAGTGGTAAGGTTATAGTCTATCCAATCAATTAGCAAAAATAATTCTGGATTAGGGCTTTTAAGCCCTTAAACCAGGATTGTCCAACCTTTCTGTTGAAAGGACCACTTCAATAGTTAACCAAACGTTGGCGGGTCATAAATGACATCACACGATCATAACTATTTTTCCTCCCGCTTTTAACACGACGTCGCCAAATATCAGATTCGCCTCAAATATAACATCACAAAATTTGCACCCCCGCAAAATATTTTTCTAGAAAAAAAATCTTACAGGTTCCAATTTCCTTTTACTGCCCGTTGTTGTCAGTGGATAGGGGTGAAAAAACAGCATTAAAAGCAATTAGTCCAGTTCTAATTTGGTATGATAGAGTCAGACCAAAAAACGGAATTGCGGAGTGCAGTGTGCAGTCTCTTTTTTTAACAGAGATTATAAATGGAAAATAATAATTTACCGGCACTAAGATTTTTGTAATTATTTTTAATATTAGTAAAAACGAATTAGATTTTTTATTATTACAAACTTTTATTTAGGTTACAATCTCTGTTTGTGTGTGTATGTGTGGCTTTCTCTGTACGAAAATCTTGCAAGTACAATTTAACCAACTTTTTGACAAGCTAGGAAGCTAAAACTTTCAGCATAGCTTTATATTGGATGACAATACATGATTCAATGAAAAAAAACAAAAAAAATTAATTTGAACATCTTTCGTATTTTTAAATCGAGTGTATTTGAAATTATAGTTTGTGTTAAAAAAACTCGGTTTTTCCTTTACTTGTTATTAATTTGAAGTAATTACATTATCAATTTAACCCAATTATGCAGATCTCGTAATCAAAATTATAGTTTTTAAAAAGTATTAATTAATATGGATGAAAATAATAATAAATACGATGATTATACAAATTTTCAAATTTTATTTAAGTCAATAGCAAAACAAAACTTCTTTAAAATACAAAAAACTAAAAGAACTCACAAAACATGTACATTGTTATTTATGTTTGAGCGTCTTCCTTAGAAATTTCAGTGGTCCGGATGTTTCCCTTAAGTTTAAAAACAAATTATGATCAAAAGTGAGTCAATAAAATTTAACTAAGCTCAAAAGCTATCAACTACTTAGATAAAAATCAAGAGATTCTGGTTAAACTAATTCACGCTAAGGCAAGTTTAGCCTTAAATAAGAATCAGTTGTTTTCATTTATTTTCCGTTTATATTTTTGATTATTCTCTAACTAGCTGGATTCTAAAACTCCAACAATATGCCGCGACATCGCTGTTAGTAAGTAAAATAATTTTCCCAAGATCTTTTTCGTTAGCTGTTGTGTTAGTTTTTTAAAGAAATATTTTTGGTGCAAATGTGGCTTTTGTTTCTTATATAATCCCCATCAATATACATAGCAAAATTAAAACAATATAGAAACATGTTATAGCAATTAAGCGCACACAAATATTGTAATTAATATGATGAAATGATACTTGGGAGATGAAGATCTTGTGGAAGCCGCAGGTGCAGAAACGGAACGGGGATTGTGAGATGGAGTTAACGTTGAAGGAACAGCATTACTCTTGGATAAAGTATGGACTACATCAGGATGAGGTCCCAAATTCTTGAAAATCTGCGAATAATGTATATTATATAATATACTATATATATAATATTTATTAAGCTGTTTATAAGGTGTGTCATGTGTGGGAACATTGTTGAAATCTGTTTTATAAGATCCCTTCCAGATTTTCGTGCTTGGTTTTCCGCCTCTAGTTTTTTGCCCCAGTGTTTTGCTCCTGAGAAAGTTTTTCCCGGTTTTTTGCCCCTGTAAAGGTTAGCTACCGGGTTTTCAATTCTGATTATGCCAACAACTTTCTGCCCCGAAAATGTTAGCTCCTGCAACTTTTCGTTCCCAGCTTTTGGTTCTTGGAAAATTTGTTCCTAGGACTTTTGTCCAGAATTTTTCACTCAGTTTTTTTCACTGGAAAAATTTTTTCTCGATGTTTTCACTCTCTGTTTTTTGCCCCCTTATCATCTCTTTGCAGTTTTTACCCCTAGAATATTCTACTTGACCTTTGTCGCTCGAAAAATTTTTACTAACTTGTCGTCTCTGAAAAAACTCACTGTGACTATTTTCTCTGGTAAAAAACCATCCTCAGTTTCACGCTCCAGAGAAGATATTTCCCACCCTATCAGTTCACGGTAGAAACTTTTAACACCAATATTTCCTCGTTCATCGGGCATTCAACAGGAAAACAACTACTTTTTAGATTTATTATTGAAAATGGAAAGTGACCACCCTCCATTTCCTGTCATGGGGCATTTTATGGAAAAAAAGTTAACACATTTTAGAGATCATTTTTTCGCGAACCCTCTCGGAAACAAAAACCTGGGTTAATTTTTCTTGAAACAGAGAGCGGGGTCGAGCAAAATTTAAAAAAAAAAGCAACGAAAGTTTGTCTCGTGAGCATATTGTGAGAAGCAAAAAGCATGTTTTTTCAACGGACAGCTTTTTTGGGTGCGAAAAGTCGGAGCTAATCTTTCCAGACTGCAGAGTTGGAGACGAAAAATAGTAGAAAAAAATAGAAACAAACATTCTGAAGGGAAAATATCTAGCCGTAATTTCCATTGGTTATTATAACTTTCCCGGTGACAAAAAATTTTAGGATAAAAAAGGTCGAAAACCGGGAATTAACGTTTTCAAGGAAAAGGTGCAAAAACCGTAGGCAAAGATAAGGGACTATAAAACGGGTACGAATTGTTCCAAAGCCAAACTTTACCGAAAGCAAAAAACAGGGATAACAAATCAGGGGCAAAAAGTAGTGGCGATAAACCGCGGTTAAAAAGCCGGAAACGAAAAACGGGGGCAAAAAAACGGGAGCACTAAAGCAGGGGCGAAAAACCCCGGGACGAACTTTCTTATGGGCAAAATAACGTGGAGGCGAACTTTCCCAGGGGAAAAATAACGGTAGCGAAAAGACAGGGATGATAAAATGCGGTCCGAATTTTCCATTCCGTAAACCGATTCTTACACAGGTCTTCTGAACCATTTAAAACTATGTTAGTTTTTTTTAATTCCATAAACTTATAACTTTTGGTTGTTGCAAACGGTTGAAAAAAACATTAAAAAATGTTGCGCTCCAATTGATCACATTGATATCAAATAATTGATATCTATCAAATAACCTAACTCAGTTTGTCAATAGTGGTACCCATACACATGAAAATATTGCCCCAGAACTGATACTAGTAGAACAACTTTGTATCCAGAGATCCCTTATTTTTGTGTTTTAGCTATCAAAAATTTGCCTTTAGTTTTTGTTATAAATTTTGGCTTTAAAAAATAAATATACTTATTTTCAATAATACATACCTTGCTAAAATGCTTTAAAAATAAATAGGATACTTATTTATAATATTACAAACCTTGCTATAATGCTTTAGGAAAAACTCTATCAGACCGGTCATCCATTTGAAAGCCTGGGCACTATCAACTGTTAATGCATGTCTCGGAGTGATCCAAACTATAGATTGTCCGATCCATTTTATAACACGTTCCTCGTTCATTCTAGGAACATCTTTATTTATTCTGTTAAAATAAGACATGGAAAGCTCTGAACCACTTTCTTAATTTTTTAAAAAATTTTATTTCATCAATGAGAGCAGAAAGAATCTAACCGTTTAAGAAATGCAAAGAGAACTTTGATTGTCTCGTAGTTATTCAACGGCAATTCAAAGAGAAGCCCACGAAGTCGATTGACGTCTGGAACGGCCATGTTACTCAGTTCGTTGACAATAAAATCAAATTCCGCTTGTTTTTTCCAAGTGAACAATGGTTCTAAAAGACTGTATCTTTACAAATAAAATGGCGACCATTTGTTATTATTATGTCTTTTTTTAAACATTTTTTACTGGCTAGAAATAACTTATATCTTATTCAAACCAACAATGATTTTGAGTTTACTAAAATTAATGTTTTAACGGGGTTTTTAGCATTAAATAAACATGGCTAATAAAAAATTATTAATAATTAATTATGTGCTGAATAAATTTGAGTAATTCTTATAAATGTATAACCTGAGATACAAACTGAGAGAGCGAGTTAGAGCTATTAAGTTGTTCTCAGCTATGATATCGAATGGAATGTGTTCGCTGTATTTACCTTTGAATCAAAATATTGCATCGTTAAAACGTCAGCGTTTTTAATTAGGACAGTTAACTACAAAAGCAGTGCCGTAGTTACCACACCCCTAAATCCCTGGTCGAGGTGGCCTAGGCTTCGAGGGCCTCCAAATTATGTTGACTTAATTTGCAATGAAAATTTATATCAATCATTGCTTCCCTATAAACTTGCATTTAAGTCAGTTCGCCCATAAGCCGACCCCCTAAGTTTAAGTATAGTTAATATTAAGAAATATGCATGACCCGTATATAAGCCCTACAATCAGACTGAAAATCTGGAAGTTTTTGGGTTCAGTAAACTCAGGAATACATGTTTATATTTTACTGTTTTTTAATTTAAATTAAACATCACAATATCAATTTGACTTTCCTAATAAACTCATAGAGTCAAAAGTATTTAATAAAATGCATGGAAATAAAATTCTGCAACTGTCATTTATCTTTGTCTTTATAAACGTCAATCAGTGGCGGATCCAGCTCATCTAGTAAGGGGGCGATCGCCTTCATTGCCCCCTATGAATCCGCTACTGACGTCGGTGTCTGATTGATTTATCTCAGTTTTGTCATCTGTGTTATAGAAAATGGTGCCATATTCCTTTCCGTCAGCAACATTGCTGAAGCAGTATTTTCGAAAGCATATGGGAGTTTGTTTGAAAATACAGAACAGAATAAATTTGTCAGCTTATACGTCAATAAATACGGTATAAAGGTGTATTTTACCTCCTTAAATAAAGGGTCTCCCAACACTCCCTAATGAGCTATCGACCAATTTTATAGAAAAAGTTTATTCTTTTAAGAAACATTTTCTGAAAATGTTGGAGGACAAATAAGGTACGACAGCCAATAACCAAGCAGTAGTCACGTGATGGAGAAGGGGGCACCTACACCATAGCCTCGGCACTGCTCATAATCATTTACTCTTACGCTTCTCTATTCATATGAAGGGTGGGCCAAAAAAGTGAGACGGTTTCATAAAATCAAATATAATTATCTCACATTTAGACAAAATATTTCCTAATAAAGTATTACAATATTGCATTGAAATACATGTGCTTGGAAATTTTCAAGTCAATTGAACTTCTAAAAGTGGTCGGAAAATCGGTTACAAAACAGGGATCCGTCCCACATTTTTTGGCCCACCCTGTAGATGATCAGCTCAACTACTCCTGCGTAATACTATCAATACATTGATGATCAACTTACATCTACTTTTAAGCAATCATTTATATGCATTTAAATGATAAATTTTGTCTAACCGGCCATTTCAATAATCAAGGAATCAATTCTTTTTTGTTCACTAACAGAAACTTCTGATTTGTAGTTGCTATCCTTCCTGAAACCTGAATTAACAAGGCAAAATAACGCTTCTAAAAATTAAATTATATTAATTAAAGAAAATATTGCAATAAAATCATATCTAAATTTCTCATTAATGTTTATAATGAAATTATTTTACTTTGTCTAAAAATGTTGTTATTTTAAAATTGATTGGTAATTGAAGTTGTTACGGAAAGCCTCGGTTGGTAATTACCACCAGAAAGTTCAGAGAATTAGGAAGTCCATGACTCAGGTTAATTGAACCAAGCCGCAAGGGAGAGCAACAGGTTCATTGGTGTACCGAGAGAGTTTAACGCCCGGGGACAAAGACGACAAAGTATTTAAAAAAGCGTACTACTATATATGTAATGCGTATTTTTTGTTTTGGCTGCCGCCTGTCTGCATTTTTATGCCACTGATCAGAGCCAAAACATTAAAAATAATTTTTATCAGCAAATATTGCTGTGTGTAACAAATTGACAAATTTGGCATGACTGGTAGATAGGACAAACAGGGGTTCACATCAGGCAAATATTAAGGCAGGCATCATCTTAGTTAATTTAGTGAAGCCATGATTATTTTTATGGAATATTGATAAGCTAGGAAAAATTGTAAAGGAATTTTTAAGAGTATTACACGTTGCCGACATTTTCTTAGCTTATCTGGATTGACTTGTGCTACTTCAAGATGGACTCCAATAGATTACAGTCTACAGATAGTTCTATCTACATAATAGTCAATGGTTAACCTCAGAGTAATGTTGCAACAAAGCAATCGTAACCTTTAGCGTTCTTAACTGCTTCGATAATGGCAAGTATAACACACATTTTCTTTTCGGTCACACACGGAGGTTTTCCTGTTAAATATTATACAAAATTAGTGTTATAGTATATATAGAACCACTCTTAGCAGGGACTTCATTTCAGTAAAACCTTAAAAAAAAACTTGTTCTCAGAGCCAACCAATTTTTTCCTAAACTTTTCAAAACATTTCTTCTCATTTTTCCTTCTAAAAAACTGATTTTTGGGGAAGGAGAAGTAGTCGGAGGTACGTTTCCCAAATATTTTTAGGCGGCCCACTGAAACATCACAAGGGTGTACTTTACCATAATAGGAAGCCCACCCACCTCACCATAGCAGGGGTCTAATTAAACCTCAAGCTTCCACTTTACGCTTTTTGGGGCATTTTGGGTGGCCCACCTTTATCTATTGGAGGACCAAAACTACGTGAAGGAAGATCACTCAAGAGCTAGGGAAGGCAATGCCCCTGCCTCCTCGAAATGACGTCCCTGACATTTAGTAGTTCTGTTAATTAACGCTGAGAAAAAGAAATAAGAATACAGCGTGTATACTGTCTATCCATAAGAGGGATGTATTAAACATTACACAATAACAATAGAATAAAACAAAACCACATTGTTCGTATCTGTCGCCTTCAGTCACAAACTATCATTCAACCAAATTAAGTAAAACTGTTATCAGAATTGACTAGCTTTGCACAAAATAGGGTGAAACAATGAGCATTGACCCTTCACTGACCTGAACGATAATTTCTCATGGATTCAGCCCACGTTCGAAGATCGGCAAATTCGCATGGACGCATTGAAAATACTTTTCCGTTATCTAAAGTAACATCCACTACTGTGTGCTGGTCGTCTACTTTCCAGGACATAAATTTGTATCTTAGCTGTGGTTTCTACGTGGTGACAATTTTGAAAACTACATAAGAAGATTGTATCAATATATACAGGGTGGGCCAAAAATGTGAGACGGATCCCTGTTTTGTAGTAGCATATTAGATCATTTCTAAAAGTCTAATTGACTTGAAAAGTTCCAAACACATGTATTTCTGCCAACAATGCAATATTGTAATACATTATTTGGAAATCTTTTGTCTCAATTTGAGATATTTATATTTTATTGTATGAAACCGCCTCACTTTTTTTGGCCCATCCGGTATTTGTTAAAGGTTACCTGCAAATTCACCAATGTTACGGCATTAAAATATGTAAAATGATTGTATTAGAATGTTCAAATAGAGAATAAACAAAACTGATTCCAATATTGCGTCCATGTGTGTGGTATCGTCATAACTATAAACGTCGAAGTACATGGCGTTATCTTTGAAAGCTACCAATTTCTTTTTCTCTATAAAATGAAAAAAAAAACAGTTTGATAAATTATGAAGTAAATTGTAGAGCCAAGTAAATAAAAAAAAAGGGCAAGGATACAAGGTAAGGAGCTGTCGTTGCATGTATAGACATTAAGCTCTAAGTTTGGACGTCATTTTAAGTGATTCCACTCAGTGGCGTTGCGTAGGAAAGCAGGAGGGTGGTCCCCCCGGGTGGCACTTTTGAGGGGCAAATAAAAAGTTTCTGGGAGACAGCAAACTTTGAAAAAAAAATAGTTAATTAGATTTTACCCTCATAAATATATTTTAAATTGAATTAGATTGGGTTTTATAGCCCCTCCCTAGGGTCATCGGATTTGATAAAGATTAGGTATTCCCATCCCCGAGTGACCGAAACCCACTGATTCAACCCATAAGAAATAGTAAATAATTTAGCTTTGAGTGAATGCCAAATGTCTACATTGTTGAACTGATAAAATAGTAATCGTTTTTTCGTAGATAATTATTGACTTTTTGAAATAAATGGAAAAAACACCTTAAATTTTACCCAACTTATTTCTATCTTTATCTGAGTTTCAGAGTGGTTTTTAAAATATGCGCTATTATATTTACCATTAAAAATATACTGTTTGCTAAGATAATATAATTAAAAACCACATAAACTTTAAGTTCTTCTAATTTTAATAATTATTTTTGTTTTTCTGCTAGGGCCTTTTTGCCAAACGATTTTTCTGTTTCATTTGATAAGAAACTAATTAACTTTTCGTTTATTTCTTTAAAGTAACTCAAAGTTTTCCGACATGACCTGAAGACATTTTCCTTTGGACATTGAAAAAACTATTTTTGCGTTACTTTTATATGCTTGGTTAGGAATGAATGTCATTTCCCCTTAAGCTTTCCCACAAAACCTTGTTCAATACCGAAAAATTTTTCAGAACACGCACACCCGAGTTTTGCTTTACAAGTTTCAATCAAGTTTTGCTAAACACTTACAACTTTCAGATTTATATGCTTATGCTTCAGATGTCCAAATGATCATTGACCACATTAGGAACATCCAAAAGACAGTACCAGACAACACTGCATTTTTAATCATTCAGTCACCGATTACACGCACCTATCTAACCTTCTATCGCTCGGCTTTCTCTAAACGTATCTGATTCTCATCCTTGCCTGTGCGTGTAAACTAAAACACTATGTATACAAGACATGTACAGCTTTCTATTCACTCGTTTTAAGACACATGGGGTTGTCAGGATGGGACAAAACGTTTTAAAATTAATTTCGGCAGAACGCCTTCTGGCTGCTTCGTCTACTCCACTCTGTACACTGGCTCAGTAAAACGTACGTACTGATTAGTACCTACGTGCTAAATAATATATGCTACCAGTAAGAAATTTTCCAGTAGGTAAAGTTATTCATACAAAACAAATCTACGGTGATAACAAAGTTTGAATTTCAGATTCTGTTAGTTGGGTCAAGTCACTTCCAGGTTGTCAAGATTTCAAACTTTAATTATAAGTTGAGCTGCAAAAATAATAGGTTGGACCGGGTTCCAGACAATGCATGTACATTACTTTTTCTTAATTGTTATTCAACTGTGTAACAGCCCATATGATAAGCAATTTAACCTTTTATATAGAACGTGGTGAGAGAGTTAGGATAGTTTGGATTAGTCCGGCAAAGCTGAAAGAAACAAAAGATAATAATAAAAATACCAAACGAAATTTGTTTCGAAATAAAATGAAATTGGCAAACGTGAGTACTGAGCACATACCGATTCTGGTACATCATCTTTGTCCCCACTGCCATCGACTTTTTGCAAAAGATTCATTTATAATAAATTTGTATTCAGGTCAATTCAAGAATCAAATATGTTTTATTTAGTCAAAGAGAAATATTAAACAAAGTTTTTGTTGACATCACAAAACATAAACAACTAGCGTGACAACATGGAACAAACAGTAACTGAGGTTTAAAAGCCGCTATATTGGAAATTCCTATTCTATTATAAAGGGGTAATATCATTATAAACCTAACGATAACTTTTCCAAAAATGACGAATTGCTGAAAATATCAACACACATATAATTACTATTGCATAAAAGTAAAAAAATATCAATTTTTAAGGATAAGTAGTTTCATGGCTATATGTAATGTAATATGTAATGTAATATAGATTTATATAGTCTTCTTACAGTGAAAGCTAAAGTATCTATTACAATTTTAATTAATTAGGCGAGTTCGATAGAAAAAATGTAAGTCGTTGTTTGAAGACAGGAAGACTCAGTGTTGGGTCCCTGACATTGTCGGGCAGAGTATTCCAGAAGGCCGGTCCTGCTGCTGCGAAGCCTCGGGGTCCGAATGTGTTTGTCGAGGGATGAAGAGATTGCCCCTCGTCGTTGAACGAAGTCGGAGGAGAGTAGGTACGACAGAGTTGTGCTGCAGCATTTCCATGAGATACGCAGGGGCGCTGCCATGGAGACACTTGTAGACAAGAAACCCTAGCTTAAAATTAATTCGCGATCGAATGGGAAGTCAATGAAGGCAATCGCGAATGTTCGCTGAGATCCTGTCAAACTTGCGTCTTCTGAGAACGAGACGGGCTGCCACTGGCATCACGGATTGCAACTGGTCGAGCAGACCAACAACAATTCCAGCGAGCAGGATGTTACAGTAGTCAAGCCTGCTGGTGATGAATGCGTGAACAAGTATTGAGAATGCTGCTGTGGTGAGAAAGCGACGGACGGATCGAAGCTGTTGAAGCTGGTAGAACGATGTCTGGCAGATGCGTTGTACCTGGGCTTTCATAGTCAAGTGGTTGTCCAGATGTACCCCAAGATTGTAGACGCTGAACTGGAAGGTGACAACGTTGTCGCCCAGTTGGATATTGTCAATGCCAAGTGTTTGAAGTTCCTGGCGGCCATCTAGCCAAATGAACTGAGTTTTGTCTGAGTTTAATTTCAGTCTGTTGGAGGACAACCAGAGGTCAAGCTATAGGCTATATTTGACAAATAAAATCTAAGTAATAATTTCTAACGACTGATTTTTTGTGTTTTTCTAATAATTTATGTTATTTTTTTATTATTTTTCTTAACTTTACCACAAGTGAGTGGCACCGGCACCTAACATCGTTATGCGAAATATGACAAACAACCATACATACATACATATATACATACATACATACATACATACATACATACATACATACATACATACATACATACATACATACATACATACATACATACATACATACATACATACATACATACATACATACATACATACATACATACATACATACATACATACATACATACATACATACATACATACATACATACATACATACATCCATACATACATACTTACATACATACATACATACATACATACATACATACACACACATACACACATACACACATACACACATACACACATACACACATACACACATACACACATACACACATACACACATACATACATACATACATACATACATACATACATACATACATACATACATACATACATACATACATACATACATACATACATACATACATACATACATACATACATACATACATACATACATACATACATACATACATACATACATACATACATACATACATACATACATACATACATACATACATACATACATACATACATACTTACATACACATACATACATACATACATACATACATACATACATACATACATACATACATACATACATACATACATACATACAAACATTCATTTATATATATATATATATATATATATATATATATATATATATATATATATATATATATATATATATATATATATATATATATATATATATATATATATATATATATATATATATATATATATATATATATATATATATATATATATATATATATATATATATATATATATATATATAATTTTAAATAGATAATAAGAGTAGAACAGGAAGTTTTTGGTTCCAGCATAATGAGCAGACGTCTTAGAAAGTGCTTATCGAAGAACGTCGTTCGTTCTCGTGCAAGACTTGCAGAGCTGTTGCTGGTGTTGGATGCGACACGTTATTTGTTTAGAAAATTTCATTATAAATAACATTAGGCTGCTATTTCGTTTTTGTTTTCATTTTTCTAATTGAAATTTAAAAAAATTAACTGTTGACAATGGCTACTAATTCTGGTAAATCAGCTGTTTTGCTTGTATTGTTTCTCGAAATTGTTTTAGGTTTTGTAAAGACAATATCATTAAAAAATATTTTACGCTTATTTCAGAAAATTGGGTTATAACGCGAGAAGAAAGAGAGAAGCATGATGCACAGTTCAATTTACTCAATCCTGTTGATGACATGGTGTCAGGTCAGTCAGAATTAGTCAGATGAACAATGTACTTGTAATTTTGTCTACTTTCCCATTAACTGACTGTTGTTTCTTCATCACATGTAGGAGACAAAGTCAGACCTGTTTTGATGAAGTCTGGATTGCCAGTCTCTGTACTTGGACATATTTGGTAGCTTAGATTAGAATTATTGGTTTTAGTTTATTTAATTTTAATTTATTTAATATGTTGATGATTTATTATGATGGGATGGTCGAGTAGTAATTATTCACATGTAAAAGAGCTAAATAAATGCAAACATAATGCAAAGTCTAAACAATTTATTAATTAAAACTTATTAAAAATAATTTATTAGTTTTTGTTAGGCTCAGAAGTTGGTTGATGTAAGGCAAATAAGGGGTTAGATTAGGTTATATTATAAATGTTATACCTCAGAGGTTTGAGCTTTTTGAACCACAGCATCAGTCTAAGTCTAAATCAATTCAGAAAAAATTAGAATCATTTTTGTGTTCTAAATAAATGATACACATTTTTTATAGTTTTCATTGTTTTGAAAGCATAGTAAAAACTTCATAATGATATATACTTGGAAAATTTAAAAATTCAAAGATCATAAAATAGTCATAATAGTTTTTTAAAAGGCACAAGAAATTTCTATATTTTCCAGAAATCATTGTAATAATTGGATTAAATGAGTTAAAAAGCATCTAGTGATCATCAAATTAAAAGGCCTAGGTCTTGAGAGTTACCGATAATTTTTAACATTTGTTATGATGCTCAGTTAGTAGCAAGGAGACTTAGTGTTATTTTTTGTAAAAAAAAAAGTTGTTTAAGTAATTTATATATTGGTGCAAATTATTTTTTTTATAAAGTTGCTGTTGCTACATTATTGGGTGATTTTGTTGGGTAGCAGATCTCCAGGAATAAGTAAAGGCTAATAAAGCATTAAAGTTTATTAAAGATTGCTCACTTGATAGTTTGCAGTTCTATTATGTTCTTATTTTAAATTGGTTTAGGCTTATATTGTGACAAATTAATTCCTATTGCTTAATAATAAAACAATCTGTTTAAAGCCTTCACTACTTAATTGTTTTTAAAATTGGTTTTGATGGTAGCTTGTTGCAACAGCAAATCATTTTTAAAAATACTTTTCTAAGTTTATTTTGCTTGTATTAATTAATGTCAAATGATTCTTCAAGGAATTTGGCAGACTTAGATGGAGATGGCTGTTTAAATAGACTTGAATACTCGATTGCAATCCATTTGATTCGCCACAAACTTCAAGGGGCAAATCTTCCTTTGACATTGCCGGCATCACTTAAATTGGATCCTTTTAAAGTTTCAACTCCTCAATCTGTTATAATTTTTCTTGTTCAAATATATTAATAATTAAGTTGTTAGTCTAACCTTATTAAACAAAACTTTTAAAAACATTTCATCTAAAAAAGAAATACAAAATTTTTTCCATTTTTCAGTTAAAAAATATTTATTATAACTTGCAGCCTCCTAAACCATCTCCACTCATTCAGCAAGTTAAACCTCAACCACAACCACAACAACCTCCAACTAAACAAATCCAACAAAACCAAATACCTAAACAAGTAAATAATCAAACTATTTTCTCTTCCTTGCGTGTTTAAAATAACCCCAAGATCATAACATATATCCTATGCATCATAATTTACTGTAAAAATTATCATTTTCAATAGCAGCCACAGCAAAAAATGCCACAAGCTCATCAGCAAAGACAACAAGCTCCTCAGCAACAGCAAGTTCAACAAGGACCACAAGCTCCACAACAACTTCAGCAACAAAGACAGGTCTTACAGCAACAGGTTCAACAACCTAAACAGCAAGCACCCCAGCAGCAACAAAAACAACAAGTTTCCCCACAACAACAAAGACAAGTTCCACAGCAGCCGCAACTTCAACAACAGTTTCAACAGGCTCCTCAACCAAGACCGCAAATTCCGCGGCAGCCTCAACCAGCTCCACCTCAACAAAGACAACAAACCCCTCAACAGCCTCAACCAGTACCATCCGCACAGAGGCAACAAACTCCTCAACAGCAACAACAAAACCAGCAACCAACTTTTTCCACCCCACCCATCAAACCTCCTCAGCTTTCCGGCAATTCTGCGCCTCACCAGAGGGCAAGAGGTGTAGGTGAGATATTTAAGTATACTACACTGTGCAAGCAGTATTCATTTACTTATTGTTTATAAGAGTACATTTGATGCGCTAAGCTTTTGCAAAATAAAATTGTGTCTCCAAGTTACATAGCCTTTTTCTTTTAATCAAATTTTTTAGGAGTGATTTATTTAAACATTTTTATTATAGTATTAACACAGCAACAAAAGCCAGCATCACCAGAGTCTCAACAGCCATTAGAGGCTTCCAACTGTGAACTAGAATCCCCGTTTGTTCAAATTCATTTTCATTCAAATTATGTTTTTGTGTTTTTTTTAAATTTTTTTCTTCAATTTATTGCTTTGTTAATTAATAAATAAAATTGATTATTTATTTTAAAACAACCACTAAGGCTTCAATTATTCTATGAAATTCTTTTGTACAGAGGTCCTGAATGGATAGTTTCGGAAACCCAGAAAGAGAAGTATCAGATAGTCTTCAAGAAAATCGATTGCGGCAATAGAGGCCATTTGACGGGTTCAGTAAATTGAATTTCTTTTGAATTTTTTCTTGGGCATTATTCTGTTTGTTATTGTTTGATGGATACCTTACACGGCCTGCCTTGTATGAATTTGTGGCACATTTATCATCATCGTCATCATCAGTGTTGTTGCATAATTATATCTTAATTTTTGGCATTAGGACTGGAAGCTAGAACAATCCTATCTAAATCAGGTCTGCCAAATAAACTGCTGGCTCAAATATGGTTTGTCATATTTTATTTTTATTATTTATGTGATTTGGAAATAATGGTTTTATAACAATAATGTTAAGAAGATTTCATATTTAATACTCAGATAGGAATAAATTTTTTTAAATTTTTTTTAAATTTAAACTGTTTTAAATTATTTTAAATTTTAAATTATTTTAATTGTTTTAAATTATTTTAAATTGTTTTAAATTATTTTAATTGTTTTAAATTATTTTAAATTATTTTAAATTGTTTTAAATTTTAAATTGTTTTAAATTTTAAATCCAGGAACCTGTCAGATGTCGACGATGATGGATGTCTTTCTGAAGAAGAATTTTGTCTTGCAATGTATTTCACTGAACTTGCCAAAACAGGCCAGGCTCTTCCATCAGCCCTGCCTCCTGAATGTCTGCCACCTTCTTACAGAAAGAACAACCACAAACAACATCCACAGCGACCTCCTCCTCCATCCCCCAAAAAAGCTCTACCTCAAAATCCTCCGCAGCCGAATCTTGTCCATCACACTCCGCCTGCACAGCCTAAGCAACAAAAACAACTGGTGCAAAAACAACCTCAGCAGACTATCCAACAACAACAACCTGTTCAAGTCACTCAGCTACAACAAGGACAGCAGGTTCAAGCAGTCAGACCTCAACCGGTACACCAGATTCAACCAGTTCAGCAGATTCAACCAGTTCAGCAGACTCAACCAGTTCAGCAGACTCAACCAATCAGACCTCAGCCTATGCAGCAGACTCAACCAGTCAGGCCTCAGCCAACTGAAACAGTCAGACCCCAGACATCCCAGCAGATTCAACCAGTAAGGCCTCAGCTGGCACAGCAGGTTCAACCAAACATACAGGAGGTGCAACAAGAGATTGGTCAAATAGATGAGCAACTAAATAATAATTTTAATGATCAGCAAAAGTTTCAAGCATTTGGAGCATTTGATACCGATCCGTTTGGGATGGAACCCATGAAGGTCTCTGACAACGCGGCAGCATTCGGTGAAATAAGGGAAGAAGAAATGCATCAAATCAACAATGTGATTCAACTTCAACTACAAGAACAGGAACAGCATTCTTTGACACCAGAAGAAATTGTAGCTTACAGAGTTGTTAATGAAGTTATGTCCACACTTCCAGGTGTTGTTGCTTCAGCTCCATGGCCAGATCCTTATGGTTGGGTTTTTATTTTTTATTTTTTAATAGAAATATATAAAATCATATTAGTTTTGCAATTGATGACTTGGGATCTTTACTGAAATATGTTATATATTTTTTAAACTATTTAATTATCAAGCCGTTTGTATTATTTGTGCATAAAATGTGTTTTTTTATAATTCTAGAAGGAAATGTAGAAAATGAAATTGTGGAGGAAGAAATTGTGGAAGAAAGACCTTTGGAAGAAGAAAATGTGGAGTAAGCCTTTGTTAACGTATTCTCACTTACGTCAGTATAATTGAGGGTTTCATGCTGTATACTATGATGGATACATTTATATAATTTTTGGTTATCATCATGTCATGCCTTGGTTTTTAGATCCACCAATTATTCTACATTTATCTAGGGCCTGTATGAGTTTGACTCGTATTTTTTCCTTACATACCTCTCTCTCTCTCTCTCTCTCTCTCTCTCTCTCTCTCTCTCTCTCTCTCTCTCTCTCTCTCTCTCTCTCTCTCTTCAGTCATCTTTTATGCTGACATGGATTTTAAATCATTTAATGAAAACCTCTGACTAAATAATTATTTCAACTCGAACTTCTAAATATGACACTGATGGCAGGAGTCCTGCTACCTCGGGTGCAGATGAGGAGGAGGAGGATGTAGAAGACGAGGAAGAGAAATTGCGACTGCAGAAGCAGATAAGTTTCGAGAAGAAGATCGAACGACAGAAAGAATTAGATAAACAGAGAAAAGAAGAAGCCGAGCAGAAGAAAAAGGAAGAGATCGAAAGAAGGAGGAAGGAGGACGAAGAGAGAAAGAAACAGGAAGAGATAGAGAGAAAGAGGAAAGAAGAATTCGACAGGCAGAAGAAAGAAGAATTCGAAAAGTACAGACTGGCCGAGCTGGAGAAACAAAAGCAGGCTGAAATCGAAAAACAGAAACAAATAGAAAGAGAAAAAGAAGAACAGAGAAAGAAGGCTGAAGAACTTCGTAAAGTTAGATTAAATTTTTATGCATCATTGTGTTTTATTTATTTGAATCTCTTTTAAGTGCGATAGTAACCAGATATGGACAACATTGTCATTCAATTAACATATCATCTATCACATTATATGTAGTTATTGAGATAATAATTTTGTGTATGCCATGCATTTTTAAACAAGAAATTTTTAAATGTATTTCCAGGCACAGTTGTTGGAGCAGCAGAGGCAGAGACAACTTGACTGGGAGCATCAAAGAAGAGACCAACTCATACTGATCAGAGCACGTGAGCAAAACCAGGTCGATCAAGCTGAAAAAGAGATTGTCAGACTCAAGAAAGTCATTGCTACTCATGTAAAAAAAACTTTTGTTTTCTTATTAGTTTATGTTAAATATGTTGAAACCGTGAAATAAAATTTTAATTTAAATTACAACTTTAAAATGCTGTTTTTTTTTTTCAAATTTCTCTTATTATGTCTCAATTTTGTGCAAATTTTTACTGGCTTAAATTGCATTCTACTAGGTAAATAAATTATTTTTTATTATTTTTTTTAATGATAATTGAACAGGTTTCAAGTAAATTTTTTCATTCATTGCATAACTGGAATGTATTATTGTTATTTATATTTCACAAAAATATTCATTTCAAACGCACATCAGGAAAAGAAGAAAGCAGAACTAGAGTCGAAAATGAGCAAAGCAAGAACCGTACTGAATGAATTCACAACAACTATTGATGGAATGAGAGGAAAAAGAGATCAGAAGATGCTGGAAGTTGATGAAGTCAATGCTAGATTTGAGGTTAGTTTATTTATTTTTCTAAATTTTAGGACGTTATGCCGTCAAAATTATCTTTTTTATATTGGTGCAGTCTTTGACACATCCAAGCATTTTATTTTTTTGAATTAGTTGCATTAATAATATGTATTATCTAGTTCAGCGCTTCAAACATGACTGGCCGAATGCAAGTCTATTTATTTCTGGCGAGATTCATAACTTGTTTTTGGATTACCTGTGTCTGCTTACCTGTAGTGCAACCTCACCATAAGCTGGATTTTATATCTGCTCAGAAGTGCACTGGTTTAAAATCTTGTACTTTTCTCATATATTCAAGCACCAAAGCATTCATCTACCATGCACACCAAGGCAGTTACAGTTAAACCCGGTGTAAGAAAGTGGGTAATTAATTGAGTAATTATTTTTCCATTTTATTATTTAAGGAGAAGAAAAGAAAATTGATGGTGGTCAAACAGGAAGCACAAATGCTTGAAACTCAACTTTCTCTGGTTGATTCTCACCTGGGTTGGTCATTCATTCATTCATTCATTCATTCATTCATTCATTCATTCATTCATTCATTCATTCATTCATTCATTCATTCATTCATTCATTCATTCATTCATTCAATCGTCCGTCCATCTGTTTGTTCGTTCATTAAAAACATACTATTGATTTGTATGGATTTATCTTTTCATTTTCACTGTTTATTGCTGTATTTGTGTGATGTCTAAAAGATTTTATTGAATAGGATTTTATAACTGACCAAATTTTGTTTGATCGATCGCTGTGTTGTAATTGCAACAGGGGATACTTTTAAGATGGTTCAAAACAGCTGCAAAAAGAAGAAATCCATTGTGAACATGCTAAATGAACAGTTGAAGAAAAATGAAAAAGAAATTGAAAACCGAGTTCAACTTCTTGAAAGCAGAAATGCAAAACTAGCTGTTTGTTTATATCAATTTTTTGTTGTTTATGATTATTTAGAAGTTTAGTTGATTTTTTTCATAACACTGAAATGTTTACATCTTTAGCTCATGTACATGTTTACTATAAATATATTTAAATATGTTTATTAAATCCCATATATTACCTTCACAGTTAGTTTTGCTTGCTTGCTTGATTCATTCTTTCTAATAAATTTTGAAAATTTACAAAAAAAAATTAATTTTAATTTTCAATTAAAAAAATGTTTTATCTATGTTCTAAGAGACAAATATGTTATAAGAGACAAATTTAATATAATAGATTTACAAAAAAAACTTTTTTTTGGCTTTGTTATATTTAATATTTTTATATTTAAGGTATATATATTTATTTAAATATAAATTTATTCAAATATAAATATATTTATCTTGACTTAGATTAAAGAATTTGTTGAAAATAAATGTACATTATTGAGCTTGATCTAAACGGTTACCATTGGATTTGTTTGTTTGTTACGGCAGGATTTGAAACTTCAGATGACAACATTACATGGTGAAGTAAGATCATTGCAACAAACATTGAGGAGCAAAAAGTCAATGTGGGATACTACTAGTAGTCAGATCTCTCAATCTTCTGTAGCTGATTTCAAACAAGCGTATGTTCAGCTGTATCATTCTCGTTTAATTTTATTTAATTTTCAACATAAATAAAATTTCATATTAATAAATATGTATATATTGATATAAATTTTCACCAAAATAAGATAAATTAATCTGTTGATTTTTTCATAATTATAAGTTTGTTTTATAGTGGCAGAAAAAAAAGACTAAATTTTAAGCTTAAAAAGTCTGGTCATCAAACATTATAGCTACTAAATGTTCAAGATGTGTTACTACTGGTATGAAGGAAACATTCATTATATTTAAGAGTTTCTTGGTTAAAAATGTATTATTTTTGTCGAAATTTATTAACATGAGAGATAAGATAGATAAATAGATTTATGTATGTTGAATTTAAATCGGAAGTAATCATAGACCCAATTATAGTTAAATAATCATATTTGAATGCTAGTTACATCAATTATAATAATGATAATAAATTATTTGAATATAATAAGGAGATGCATTTGTCATCTTGTCTTTGTTGAATTATTTACGTTGATGAAGTATCATAGAATTGAGAATACGTTGTTTACAGTCTGGAGTATGTAGAAGAACATTTTGTAATGGATAGTTTTATTTTCTCTCTGATGTTTAGTGGGGATCATCATATGCAGTCATGTTGTGCTGAGAATGAAATGATTGTGATGATTGTGGAAGTGATGTTAGTACGGATTAAATAGTTATTTTTATATTGGTTGCCTGCAGCCAGGATATTGATATGGGTGACAGAGGTTGGAATGTTTGTTCAATATTTATTTATTCTGGTTTGAAAATATTTTTTAAGCTTTCAGTTTTTATTTGATTTTAAATCAGCATTCACATATGATATTTATTGATATCTCTTGAACTTTTTTGTTATTAATTTTATTTATTTTATGTTTTTGTTGTTTTGTCTTGTTTAAAAATTGTTCTGTTCAGTAGAACTCTTTTTCTTCTCTATCATTAATTTATATTTATTATCATATTTATTTGTTTTTAGTCTTTCATGTTATTTTGATGTTCAGTTGGTTGATGTGAATATCAGTGTTAGTTTTTTTTATTTTAAAAATTCTTAGTTAAAAAAAATAATAAACAATCTAGAAATTAATAAATAAACTAAAAGTTAATAAATAAAATAAAAATTAATAAATAACAGCAAAATTAATAAATAACAGCAAAATTAATAAATAACCTGAAAATTATTGCAATAAATAAAAAAAATTTCTTTAGTTGATGGATGTCTACCTTATATGGCCATGTACGAATTTGTGGCCCGTTCATCTGATGAGCTGTCAATCAAACCGGGAGATGTTGTGTGGGTATGTAATGATATAATTTTGTATTTATTTCATATTACATAATCTTTTTTAAATCTTGTATTAACTAATTTTGTTTTGTTTTGACCTCGCAAACTTTTTCAAACAATTCATGTTTTTATTTCCATATTTTTATTTTATTTTATTGGCTAAACATAAATTTAATTGGCTTTTTATATAATTTGCATTATATATTTATTGTTTTAATGTAAATGCTGTAAATCGCATTCCTAAAGTAAATACGTTACAGAAGAAGAATTGTCAGTATTTTCATTTGGCAATATGAAGCCATTGACAGAGTTAATTCTATTTATGCAACTCCCAACTGTGATGCATCTTTGCACTAATGTTGTTCTTAAATAAACTCAAAAGTTCTTCCATGAATAAAACCCAATTGCTACTTTCATATCATGTACAAACCTTTACATTTCCTGAATATCTGAATTCCTGAAAGTCACGGTTGGCTTTTTTGAGTGTTTTTGATGCGGCCGTTTGATGCGATTGTTGTGTTTTATTTTTGCACTAATTAAATTCCAAACATGCATCTTAAATGCTTTAATAGCTGAATTGTCAACTGCCGAATGATGTTCCCAGCACTTGCTTCAAACATGTCATTAGACTACATGAGGGAGAATCAGCACTCAGAAAAAGCCACAGAGACTTTAGTTTTTCACCCATGTTCTTGCTCTATAAAATTGAGCACTCAAATGTTTATTATTGCTGATTATTTTAGTGCTAAATAATGTACTGCTAATTACTGCTACTGCTAACTACCATTACTGCTATACTGCTAATTACTGCCACTAATTATATTTAATATTTGTTACTTAAACTGATATGAAAAGTGAGAAATTCAATTTCCCTTGTTTGGATTATATTTAAATTGGGCGGAAATATCATATATCTGTCCAATTAAGGACAAGAAGAATTGTTTTGAGCAAGTTTCCTTTTGCACAGCACTATGGAATGTGTGCATTTTCAAAATTATGAATTCTATTTTCCACTTTCATTTAATCGGAAAATATATAATCGAAAAAATTTTAAGCTAAATTTATTTTATTCACTTGCAGGTCAGTCCCAACTCAGTTGGAGTTGAAGCTGGGTGGATGAAAGGAACGCTGAAAGGTTTCAAAGGATGCTTTCCTGAAGCATATGTACAACCAATTCAGGATACTACTTTAATGAATACAACAGCTGATATCTCCGTGAATGAAGCCATTCAACCCGTTTCAAGGTTTGATATAATTATTATTTAATTGATTATTTTCTGATTATATACAATTTTAGTTTTTCATGCATCTGAAATGCACCTTTGAAATGCTAGGTTTATGGAAAAAAGTTTTGTTTAGGTCGGTATTCTCTATGAAAAATCTAATTCTTTCCTGTTTAAAATATTACGTTTCATTCAATATTCTTATTCTTTAAAGCTTTTATTGAAGTATATATCTATGTTGATTTGCTGAATGTTTTTTAATTTATTCATGAAAAAATTATTTGATGGATTTATAGCAGTTTTTATTAATTTGAATCATAAAGTAATTAATAACTATTTAAATTAAAAAACTTACATTTAAGTTAATTTAAGTTCTTGTTATGCTTTCTTATTCTTTTTTTGTAAATTGCAGCTCCATGACCTATGCTGAACCATCTGCAGAAAGTAATTTCTATACTGAATCCATAGGTAGTTCTCTTTATTAATGTTAAATTGTAATTTTAATATATTTATTAAGAAGCATAGTTTTGATTCAAGAGATTCTCGTGTGTAGTAGTTTTATGACAGAAGAGTTTGCCTTGTTTTTATTTTATTCCATTTCAATTTCATAATCTTTTACTTGTTCACAGACTTCCAGATCACACACATACTCACACACACACAAACACACACATACCAAACATTGATTATTTTAATCTGAATTTTATTCACCACTCTGAGATAATTGATTTATTTGTAATCATTGGTCTGCGATGAATGATGATTTATTTCAGAAACATATATCACTCTCTACGACTACTCATCAGAAGAACCAGGTGATTTGAACTTCAAACAGGGAGAGGTCGTTCACGTGACAGGTGGCGAAGGAGAGTGGTGGCAAGGACAAATCGGGCCAAACAGATCGGGCATCTTTCCTGCAAATTTCGTAGCAAAAATGACTCAACAGCAACCTGCTGCACAGCCACAAATTCAACCCGAACAGTATCAACCGATAGCACCTGCTGCTCCTAAACAGCTTGTTAGTTTTAAGATTTATTTACTTTTTTTATTTACTAGGTATGAAATTTAAAAGTAAATACTGGAATATAAATATATTTCTTTTCAAGCAATCTAAACCAAAAATGACAGTGATGAAGAAGCCAGGTAAGTATTTATAAATGAGATATCGGTAATATGTCTTTTGATGCCAGACACTCAATCAAATTTCGTCAATGCAGAAATAGCAACAGCGATCGCTGCATATGAAGCCACAGGACCCGAACAGTTAAGTTTGCAACCAGGTCACCTGTTGCAGGTTCGAAAGAAAACTGAGACTGGATGGTGGGAGGGAGAACTCCAGGTAAATGTATTGATTATCATATCATGGTTTAATATTTTATTTAATTAAATATAATTAAAATTAAATGAATTAAAAATACTCAAGTTTTATTAAATAAGTATCAGTTTAAGGCCATCTTAGTGCTTACAATACCAGCATTAGAAAAATGTAGCAGCTAGAGTCATGTTTTTTGCAATACCAGCATGACATACTCGTTGAGCCTGTTGTGATTATTTTTAAAACATTTAACTTTAGAATTATATTTTTTTTCAATATCAACCAGCAGTAGTATGGGCTCTCATTTTAAAATATTTTTAGAATTTCCAGGTGTTTATTATGTTTTGACTTCAGAAAAATCTAAACTTTTTATTATTTACAAAATTTTAGGTCAGAGGTCAGCAGAGAAGGATTGGATGGTTTCCATCAAGTTATGTCAAACTACTGGGAAGTACAAGACATTCTGCTGATAATTTTGTAAGCTATCAGATTTATTTCTTCCTTGTGTTTCGCACTGGATCTTGAATGTGCGTGTGTGTAAAGTCACATGCACATCAAAACAAAACAAAACAACCTGTGTGCCATGTTTTTAATTAATACCAATGACTGATTAACACCAAATGTTCTTGTTTACAAAAGTGTTTGCTTTCTAATGGAAAGTTAGAATCACTTTTTTGACAACATAAACATGAAATTACAGAACGAAGGTCGTTCGAATGTATCCAAATTACCTGCAGCACCTGCTCCAGGTTAGTTCACTTTTAATCATTTACGTCAAATTTCCCATCATTTATTTTGAGTTTTAAATCTGTTTTATATAAGGTTTGTAAAGATGAAATATCTTATAATAAATATTTTGATTCATGCGTGCTTTTTTTTTTAAATATTGACGTCTCACGTTAAACTTATCACCGGGCAGAAAAAATGTTGGCACTCTACGATTTCACGTCCGATCGAGACGACGAGCTGACATTCAAGTGCGGTGACGTCATCACTGTCATCTCAAAAACTCACCCTGATTGGTGGAATGGTGAACTCGATGGTGCACAAGGAATATTTCCTGCTAGCTTCGTCGGACCATACAAGTCGGGTTGAGTTGAAGTGACTCGAACTTGCTTTTGTCTTTTAGTATTTATCTCGTCGTTGGTCGGATGTATTTGTTGTTTTAGAATTTGTTATCAACAGCTTCATCACAACATAATTGAATATTCAAGAAATGCAAGTTTAAGCTCAGTTAATGAATCAATATCTTAAAGCTTAGTTTTCTGTTCTTATAATTATTAGGTGTTTTGCTCATGAATAAAAATTGTGCAATATAATATAGCACTGTTTTGGGCATGCATTTTAAAATGGAGTTATTTATTAGATTCAGCAATATTACTTAAACAAAAATCATCATCTTCATGGAACCCTAGTCATTTATGTTGAATGAACTGTAATTGTGTTAGATATAAGTTTTTCTAAGAGGTTTTCATGTTAAGTACGTAGTTTGGTCCAATTTTGAATGCTTACTCGTTAATGCGTAATTAATTTTACATAACAGTTTATTATGTCTGATTTATTGTTTACAAAGTAGTATAAAAAGGTTGTGTAATTTTTAATTCTTGCTCGATAATAACAATGAAAGATGGAATATTCTAAATATTTTCAATGTTCAAGTTTTTTTTATTTGCAAATTACTTAGAGATTTTGTCATAAAAGTGTAGTCAGATATGTTTATCACTTGCTTCTTATTCATTCTGCAGAAATAACTAGTTAGCATTGGTCAGTTGTTGAAATAAATAAATGTGTTTCAGGTTTAAGTTCATCGATGTCAATTGTGTCTAGAAACTTGTTTTGTTTTAATAAAGAACGACAAATGCATTATCAATTTATTAATTCACAATTTAGTTCAAGACGTTTAACAATAAAAATATAAGATGTAATGTAAAATATCATTCAACTAAGACATTCAAGTGATGAATAATTGTGCGGTAATTACAGATCTGTAGCACATACTACTTTGACATACATGCATGCATACATACATGCATACATACATGCATGCATGCATACATACATACATACATACATACATACATACATACATACATACATACATAATACATCATAGGCAAAGTATTATGAATTTTATGTATTGCTTTCTGATGTAAAATTACATATTAACAAATAACTAAAAGTAAATTTGAAAACAAAAGAGAAAACATTTCATCAACGAGCCTTTACTCTACATGCATGTATTCTAATACACTTGTCGTGTCGTGAAAAAAAAATTGCCTTAATTTTAATTTAGACATAAAAATTAACAGTTTTTAATAATATCATGGAAACCAGGTAACATTTCACTAAAAAATAACAGTCCTTTAATGTGCATTTTCTTTTATGTATTTGAGAAAAATGGCATATTCGTTGAAAGAGTCGTCACCTTTGAAAATGAAATTTAAAAATGTCTCAACTCCAATTAATGGCTTTAGTTATAATTTTATTTAAAAATTTTGTTTTAGTTACATCTATGATTTAAAACTTGCTAATAAAGTTAGAAATTATAATAAAAAATACAAACTCACTTCTGGCGACATGTGTTTGAAAACTGCTCTGATTTGGTATATGTTTTATATCCTGAAATATATATCGTCAGTGAAGTCTATAGTAATGGTAATAAATTTAATATACAAAAAATATTTTGGTACAAAACATTAAGATACCTCATCATAGACTATAACTTTATTGCCAGATTGCTCCAGATAAATGTCTGAAACTTTATGAACAGGAATGTTGTGAAGGACTGAAAGTTTGTCTTTAAGAACTTTTACTGTCAAGTTCTCAAGTTCAATTGGATGAAACACTGAAAATATTTTCATAGATTTTAATTATATGCATTGATTTTAATAGATTAACACTATTTTTAAAAATGCGTTAATTTTTAGCTTTTTTCAAAAGGTCTTTCTTTCTATAGAAGTGGTGCCTGTAACGAATGTCCTTTCTTGTTTTATAAAGCAAAGGCTGTCTGTGGAGACTAGATTTCACTACTGCAAAGAACTATAGCATCGTGGCCAGGAAGCCAGTTAACTGCCCCTTAAGTTTTAGACACTCATGCACAATGAGTTTTTATTATAGGACAAAAGTTAATTTGTTTTACACAGTACAAAATGCAAGCTAGCTGTCTGATTAGAACTTATCAAGTATTTATGTTAGGAATAAGTGAAAATAGAAACATCGGAGATGAAGTCTATTTTTAATAGAAGTTTCAAACAAGCTTAATAAAAACATTAAGTTTTAGAAAACAAACCAGGCTGGATTTTGGTGTCTGAAACTTTTCTACTTCTCAACAAATTGTGAGTTGAAGTTTTGCTGTCTCCGTTACTGTTTGTTCTGTAGGGGAGGTAGCGACGTCGATTTTCAAGAAAAATTCCTCCAGTGTTTGGATTGAAAGTCCTATGATGTGGAGGAACACGCACGGAACTCAAAGAAGCCGATCTGAGCATTGTATATCTGCTCTGTGAATCAAATTGGTTGAAAGAGTATGATTGATTTTCTTCACTGGTTTCTTCTATTTTTTCTTCCTCGTCCATTCTTTCATTCAACGACGGGAAAACATCATTCTGTGAGAGACTTCCTTCTATATTGTTTTTGTACAAGCCATGCATGTAGGGCTTTTTTATGACTAGAAATTAAAAAAAAATTTATTTCAAATCAAAGGAATCAGTACTGTGTGAACACAATTTAATTTCTGAACATGGCCACGTGGTCAGTGTTTCTGTCTACAGTTCCTTCAAGCACCTCACTTCCTTCATTTTATGAACATAAGCAAAGTTATTGATTCTTCAGGGGGTAGCTAGCGATGGAATGTGATAAGAAATAGTAAAATTTAAATGAAAACTTACGTTTTGCACTACATGTGGCTTGGCTTTGGCAGGTGACATAAATCGAAGATGAGCTGAAAAAGAAAGTTGAATTATTTCTTGTATGTAAGCGTAACACATGCACATACCACACACATTTTCATATACGCATGCTCATGTAATCATTCAAATGCACTGGCACATTCATATGTGCAAATATGGTTTGTATAAAAAAATTTTGACCGAGCTGTAGAGGGCTGGAAAGTTTGTCGCAAGAAATAAAAAAAAACAATTTATTATGAATTTTATTGTTTTCAGCTTTATTATTGTTATTTTGTCATATGGGCAAATTTTAACAGGAACGACACATAAGGGGAAGACATTGACGGTTTTGAAATTTTTCTATGGGTGAATTGCTGCAAATGAAAGAGGTGGTGGCAAACTTTCTGCATCTCCACAAACATACATACATACATCGATACATCTGCACATCATACAGTAAGATATACTACATAAAGATGCATAAATACACACAAAACTTACCCAGAGTGTAAAAGATTGTAGAGTCTGATTCCTTCACATGTTCCACATATTCTCATTAAATCCTCTTTGCTAGTAAACATTAAATCTTGGCCTGTATACATTTGAAACTGTTTTTCATGAAATTTCTTGGTCATTTGTTTAATAACTTAGAACTAACCAGAATATTTTTCAAAATGTCTCGACTGATTTCCAAACTTTTCACCTTTCAACCACATAGCCAACTGATCGGGATTCATTTCAGCCACTTTGTTTTTGTTCTGAGTGTTTTTAATTTCAATAATAATAATGCATGTGTTTAAAAAATTATTAAAATTATGTTGAGAAATATTTTCAATGTTCTAAAAGTGTGTTCACTACGATATGTAGTCTAAAATACTTTTATTTGCTAATTACCAAAGCTTGTTCTGTAACTTCATTGACAACAGGAATGCAGCTCAAGAGTAACCTTTAAAAATTAATTTTTGGTAATCAAAAAATTTCATAAATATAGAAATAAACATAAAATAACACAAAAACACATTTATCTATTCTATTGGACTGGCTAAAAACTTTTTCTTTTTTATTAGATTTAAAAATAAAATTTAATTTACAAAGCTTTCAAAAGCTTAATGCATAATGTTAATGGTTTAAGAAATGCACGAGCTTCTAGCAGAGCAACAAGCAGTGAAAAAACTTGCAGGTTTCTCCCAGACCAAACTGGTTCAAACCAGTTAAGAAACAAATACATACAACTTTTGACTGGTTTATTAATGAATGTTAAACATTGAGGTGACAAAGGGTCTAGCAGCAAAGGTTCAATAAGTGATTTATGATAGCTTAGTGATTCAGTTATACAAAAAAAATGAATTGTTTTGGAGCTATTAGTCAGTCATCATGAACGAATAACAAAGGAAGATTGTCAACTATATTTAATAATAATAAGAATAATATCCTGGTGTTATAGAGTATTTCAATCTTTAAATATTATATAATTAAAAATTATAGCTAGCCTTGCAGCTTCCTCTGACATTGTCTCACGTTGTATAGGAGGAGGAGGAGAGAGTTTGTTTTGAAAATCCTCTTCCGTGAAATCGGAATCGTAGCTCATCCTGCTGAGACCATTGCTGCTGCTGCTGTTGTTATTATTGTTGTTGTTGTTGTTTAAGTCCTTATTAAAAAGAGAACCGCTTTTTAGATTGTTGTAAATACTGGTGAAAGCAAAATCGTTAGGTAGGCTGTTGACCGGAGCTGCCTTGCTCATGCTGGTCTTGCTGTCCCTGATGTTGTTCGGTACAATGTTGAAACCATCAGTGAAAATGTTGCCCATCATGTTGGATACGTTTATGTTGGTATTAAACATATCAAAATTTTCTGGCGGAGGGGATTTGTTGCTGATGATTTGTTGAGGCATCTTGTTGGTAATCTTGCTGCTTTTTGGAAGAGTTTGGTCTTGTTCTGTTGACATCTGTATGTGTGAGATTTCATACTGATTTGAAATCACCATATTAACAAAAGATAATTGCTTTCATACTACAATAACAAGATTAGACTTATCACTAAGGGGTTATTGATATGGTCTGACCCCAACCACATGGTTATATTTTAAATTAGTCCATCTAGAATTACGATTTTTTTCAGAGTCATGTACCAAGGCATGAACTTTGCTTTTTATGTATTTTTATTAGTCTGCCTTCGAACAACACAAATGAAATTAATTGATTTTATACCATACTTCAATTAATGGTGTGAACTTTTCCGGTATTCTGAACTGGTTCTGAAATATTTTGTCTCAAGATTATTATAAACTATAATAAGCTAAATATCAAACTAAATAAATAAAATGTAAAACTAATTGATTGGTATAATAGATTAAGAAAATGAAATAAAAAGTATTATAGAAGGCCTACTCTGTCAGCTTGACTCATTTTGGAAAGCTTATCAACATCTCGTTTGTGTTTACGGTCGGCACCTTTGGGCTGTTAATTGAAAACAACTCAGTCTTAAATTAAGTTAACACCTTTGTAAGTTGTTTTGAAACTTTGATAACATTTTTTTTTAAATAAAAAATAATAAACTCTTGCCTTGAAAACTTTAATCTGGCATGAGGCACAATGAACAAGTTTTTCTTCTTTCATCTCACCGCCATTATTACATATTTGAAATGTTTCAACTTTTATTCTCAGTGGGACTCCTTTTTCTCCGCCATGCTGGTTTTGCGTAAACTCCGTACTTATGCAATGAATCTGTTTAATGATTATGATGTAAAAATTCTGTCAATGATAATCACTTGTTTTTATTTTTAAATGTCTGTCATATGTTTATTGGTTTATAAAAAAATCCTTATTTTTGTTGTGTTTTAACAGCAATGTAATTTTACTTAATTTTAAAGTTTAAAACATTTATACCTTAGTTTTGTTGTGTTTAAACAGCAATGTAATTTTACTTTATTTCAAAGTCAAACAAACATTCATACCAATATTAAAATCTTCTAAGAAAAAACTAACTTTCACAAAAATTCCAGTGGGTTTTTCCGGGCTCCAAACAACTCCGATTGAATTCAGTGAATGAGGATCAACCTCTACATTTATTAATCCACAACATTCGGGAATGTCTTTTAAATGATAAATTCAATAAATATAACTGTTTGTTTAAATAATTAACCTTAATATGAAGAAATTAATTATCATTATTTAAGATGCTAGTTTTTTTCCTAAAAAGCTATTCTAAATGAAAATTTAAATGAACTTTTAAAAATCATATTAATATTATTAAAAAATGAGATACAAAGTTGGATGTAAAAAATTGTTTATAAAAATTGTACAATAAGTTTATATATGAAAAAAACAACTAATTATGTTAATGTTGAATTATTTTAATTAACTTAAGATCATTTGAAAAAATATAAAGCATATAAAAAAGATAATGCAATAACAGATATTAAACTGCATACCAATATCTATAACCCTTTCCCCAGGGCGATTGTTTCTCCACACATCTAACAATTCTTTTTCAGAATACTGAAATCTTCTCTCATGAAAAACAACTCTGATGATGCTCTACATAAAAACAAACATCATAATTAAATGAACTTAAAACTTTTTATTTTAATTTCTGTTTGTGGCTTCTGTACCAAGGCTCTGGAATTACCTTCAACGACCTAATACTTTAAATGAGTTTGTGACCTAGAAGTCTGCAGACTCTAAAGTAATTGAGGTCATTAAATTGAAAAGAGATGAAAAACGCTCTCAGCATTATTAAAACTAACATAACAACTGTGGTTAACATTTTCAAACTGAAAAAAAATTAACATTATATACTTTAAAGCATTGGTTCTGTTCCCAGCCTTTCAGACATTTCAGACGTATTTCATAACACTGCCCTAAAAAATTAATATTTTCGTAAATATTCTGAATAATATTTCACATTTTTTCAAATTTCCACCATACCTTGATTTAAATATGTTAATGTCTCTTGGTTCAGTTTGGTAAGAGATGCTGTTTTTTCAACCAAAGTTTGTTCAAACCTTTGTTAACATGAATTATACACGTTTATGGTATCATATTAAAAATCAAAATTATTAAAAAAAATATCAATCTAAACTTAAACAGATTAAGTTTTTTTATTTAAAAGTTGAGTTACAAATAAAGATATTCCAAATAAATATTATAAAAACATACTGGCACTTTGAGCTGCTCTCTAGGACTTTCATTTCAGCTGCTGGAGAAGCAGTAAAAGAGACCATAGAAACATCAAAAGGTTCAAAGTTGGCATCGTATTTCATGTCGTTCATCAAAAAGTTTGGAAATAGGGGCATACTTTTAGAGGGCACCATGCTGTTCCTTGGAAACTCATTGTTCTGGTTGTTGACTTGCTGATAGCTCTCTATCAGGGAAGTTTTATATCTTCCTGTTTCAGGATTCTCAAAAGTGAATATGGATATTGGTTCTAATACATTTTCAGCATTTGTTCTTAAATGTCTAAATCAAATAGTAAGGATTAAAAAAAAATCGTTGTTTAGACAAACAGGTGGTAAAGAAGCAAGTTGCAAGAAATTCTTTAAACTTACTGGCCCATGGTGATGTTCATTCCCGAATACAACCTAAATAAAAGTATTTTATAGTTATTTTATTTAAGTCTATATAAGTAAATTGACTTGATTCCTTTACAAATTCGTACCCAGTTTTGTTGTATTCGGCATAACCATTCACTGCAGTACCATTTCCAGTGAACGAGTTATCATACGAATCGACCATTGCGCGCGATGCACAAATAAATGAAACAAAAACAGAAGTTATCCAAATTTAGACGATGCCATCATATACTCGCTCTTCTGTGTTGTACACCACATGCACGTAAAGGTAAGGTGTTAACAAACCTTTATAAGTTATAGGTAAAAGGAGATGTGCAAACTCAAGAGAACAATGAAATTTGACAAATTTTAACAAGTTACTTAATTCCATAAAAAAAAGTTTTCTTTCCTTAACGATATTTTTTAATTTAATTGTTTCTAATTTATTAAAGCTATTTCCATCGCCACGACCAGAAGAGGTCAAAACTGTCGTCTATTTTTTTTTTTACAGCAATAATTCACACCTTTACTGATGAACTTCAGCTGTTTGCTTAAAGTTCATACAAAAGGTTCGGTCGAACATTATCAGTGTCAAGGCCAAAGGTTCGAGTCGGTGGTGTCTTTTTAGTCAGTTGGTAGTCTTCTAGTCTGAGTCGGATCGTTATATTGTTCGATTCTGTTTTTTGCTGTTTGTAAGAATGCCTGGTCTCGACAAGTTGTTGAAAGGTATTTTGCAATACAGGGCAACTATACAGCCTCGTGTGGTCCAACAATTTCGGCAAGTAAAAGACAATCCTCAAGTAAGTAGTCTGCTAAATCATAAATTTATGTTATTATTGTTTAAATGCTGTCTGCTATATTATATATTTATGTTATTATTGTTTAAATGCAGTCTGCTATATTATATATTTATGTTATTATTGTTTAAATGCAGTCTGCTATATTATACATTTATGTTATTATTGTTTAAATGCAGCCTGCTATATTATATATTTATGTTATTATTGTTTAAATGCAGTCTACTATATTATATATTTATGGTATTATTATTTGTATGCAAACGATTCGCTTTTTATCAGTATATTTGTGTATTCTAAGTTGCTTGACAATACTGTTAATAATGCTTATAAAACTTTATTCTTAGTCAAAAAACTAAGTTCGATTGCAAGTAAGTTTTTTAACGACAAAAATGACCTGTGGCCATGATTCCCATAGAATAAAAACAATCATTATAGATGTTGGATTTGTAATAGTTCGAAATACAGTAGTTATAACATTCTGATAATGCCCTAATAACTAAAGTAAATTGTCTCTGTTCTTGGCAGCCACAATGTGTAATGTTCTCCTGTATGGACAGTAGGCTCATCATAACAAAGATGATAAACCAAGATGTTGGTGATATGTTTCTTGTGAGAAATGCTGGCAATCTCATCCCTAACAATGACTCACTCAGCTTTGACTCCGTCACAACCGAACCAGCCGCTCTTGAACTTGGCTGCATTATCAACAAGATTCGGCACGTCGTAGTGTGTGGACATTCTGACTGCAAGGTCATTTTATGATATAATAAAAATTTATTTTTTATACTCTACTTATATAAAAATAAGAAACTAAAATATCTGACATTTTTATTATCACTAGTTATTGAAATGTTGTGATTTTCACATAATTAGGCTATGAATGCTTTATACGACATGATGGAGTCAGTCCAAAAGCATGAAGGGACTCCTCTTCAAGTCTGGTTGAAACGACACGGCGCCCGAACTATCGTCAAGTATAAAGAGCTTTTAGCAGCAGGAGGAGTTGGACCCATCAAGTTCCAAGCTGAGACTCCAAACAAGCATTTTGATGCTTTTATCGATGTAGATAATAAGTTCAAACCAGTCGATAAGCTTTCTCAGGTGTTCTATTATTCTTTAATTATCTTTACATTTTAAATCATTTTTGTTAAACTTTATTTTGATATCATGACTCAGATTGTTTGTAATCCATATTAATATACTACTTGTTTAATTTATTTTAGGTTAACACACTTCAGCAGCTTCAAAACATTGCTAGTCATCCCTTCCTAAAGGAAAAGCTGGAGACAGGCCTGGTACGAATGCATGCTCTTTGGATTGATATTTACACCGGAGATTTTTACATGTTCTGTCGAGATGAAAATAAATTTATACTTGTCGACGAATTGTCTTATGCAAATCTGCTTGCCGATGGAGAAAGCAACATTGATTACTAGCTTTAACTCAGATGTGGTCATACATTATTATCTGATTGCTTCAAATTGTTTTGTTTGTTGTACATTTTTTAAGCATTTCGCTGAGTTTTAAGTTGACACTGTAGAGAGGGCTTCTGAGAATTATTTCAAACCTATCTGGAATTATGTTAACTTTTTTGTTATTTTCTTTTTTTGTAGGTTTTATCAGAAATTATGCTTTAATTTTTAAATCGTGAGTTCAATGATCTGGAGTGTGTCCACACGTGGATTAATTTAGTTAGGTGTTTTTCACCATTTTTTTCTGAGTTCATGATGGAAATATTGTTTATAAAGCATAATGACTGTTGTGTAAAGAAATATTTATATGACAACTTTATACCTGCTCAAATGTCTCACTGTTTTCCTTGCCAAAAAGAAAGCATTTTTATTTTTAGCGCTGCTGAAGAACCTTAATTAGTTCTTGGATGTATAATTTTTTAACCAGAGTTTTGCACAACTTTTAAGAAGTTAGTTTTGTTGAAGCTTTGCTAGTGTTTTTCTTAATCTTAACTTTTAAAGTAGTGAGTTATTCATTCAAAAGAGTAAATAAAATATCAAAATTCAGGTCATTTGGTTTTTTTTAGTTTTTTTTATTCAGGTTTTTTGAAATGTTGAATAAAATATAAAAAGTTGATAGAGTTCTTTATATTTGTCTAATTCAATAAAACAACAAAGGCTGTAAGTCTGATGAGCTAGTAGTAAAGGTCATGATATAAAATAATTACTTTAGGAAGTTACCACCTCAACACAATAGTATTAGCCTAATACTAGTCTAAATCGAAAACAAGTTCTATCACCATGTCGGTTAAAAAATTTTCCACTCGTAGGTCGTGATCTTCGGCGTCTTCTTGTTCAACAGTCCAGTAGCTAACAATAAAGGTACATCTTCCTTTCTACCTTTCTTCCTGTCCTGAATCCGCATAAAGTATGTGTGCTCTCTCTCTCTCTCTCTCTCTCTCTCTCTCTCTCTCTCTCTCATTTATGGTCCACTTATGACTTAATCATTCTCCTAGTAAGCTCTGGCCTTCTAAAATTCTCTAGAAAAAGATTCTTTGTTGGCTTTCTAACTTCTAACCCTTCAAATAATGGATGCAATGCAAAGTCTCCAGATCTTACAACTTTCAATACTTCTGCTTTTGAAAGGTTGAATAAAATGTCAATGACGGTTTTTTCATTAATGTAAAGATTGCGATTGATAAGTCATCTTGGTAAACCCATTCAGCCTAGTCTGACCCATTGTCGTGCGTAGATAAGATTTGAGTCTGCGCACAGTTGAGAAGGATCTCTCGGCTGTCGCGGAAGAAAGGGACAAGTGGTGAAGAGTTTCAGCAGCGTATTTATCTGCGGGTAGATGGAATATTGACAATGTTGCAGAACATCAACTGCGGTATGTGGCCACTCTGCCAACTGGGTCCTGGCCAAAGTGGGTCGGGTCGGGTCCAAAACAGGTGGCTCGGGTCACACAAAAAAAACAAAAATAGGTTGGGGTCGGGTCGAGTCTTCAAAAATAGATGCATATACAACTCATCTCACCCTAACATTTTTGATAATTTATTAATTATTTAATTTGCAAAATAATTGTTAACTCAAATATGTCTCGAAAACACGGGAACGCGCGTCAACATCAACCTTGGCTAGCTTTAGGGGGAAAGCCAGGCCCCGTACCCCCTGGCTGCGCCCCTGTATATGCGGTTATCTGGATCCGCAAACAGGGCATAATTTCAGCAAAATCGTGGAGAAACAAAATGTTGATGACGGGATAAGGGGTAGTTGTAGAAACTACTCCAAAAAATGTCTAAAAACTTCTAAACTTTTTCTTTCAAAAATAGCTGATAGCTAGGAGGGAGTGAGGAAGTAGTCGTAGCTATATTTTTTCAAAAAACTTTATTTTGTCTTCCTAAAATAACTGATGAGCGGAAGGGTAATTGCATTTTCCCCAAAACTTTCTAAAGACGGCTGAGTTTTTTCGTAAAATAAGTGTTGACAATAGGTGATGAGCGGAGCGTGGGGGATGGTCATCGCTATTTTTGAGAAAAAAATATTTTTTTTTTAATTTTTGGGGTGGCCAATTTATTGTTTATTCTTAAGATTTTTCAAAGCTGCTTGAATATTGTATATTACGATTAACTTTTTGCATTCTCATGTCATCACGTAAACAAACACTGGCCCAGATCAAAGGGTACATGTGAAAATGTGAACAAAAGATGTCGCTTATTTTAAAAATAAACTTTACCGGCGTAAAGAATTGTTTTGCTGTTTTGCCACAAAGTACAAAAGTATACTGCAAAGAAAATGTAAAGAAATTGAAATGCTATTTATTGTTTATTTATTGTTTACCAGTTTACCTGAGTTCTGACATTTATAAGCACAAATTTGAAATTTAAATCATTTAAATATGAAAAAATGCAACATCTTAAAATTTAAATTAAATGTTAAGAAGTTGCATTTTTTCATATCCAAAGCCTACCGTTGGAGATGTTTCAAATATGCTGACTGAAATCTTATGATTTTGTTAATCCCTCTCTAAATATTTTTAAGCATCTGCTAAAATCATAACCAGGAGAACTTTTTTTATTTAGTTTTAAAAGTTTCTAATTAGTCTGTTTCGTATTTATCTGTTTGTTATTTTTCACTTATAGAGCACATTTGAATTTAGGAAAAGGCACTATATTAGTTCATTCTAAATTATTGATTTCTGTTTAACAATTCTAACCAGTACTATTTATTACTTGTAATTTTTATTTCTTTTGCATTTCATATTTTTTTCATTTTTCTGTAATAATAACATTTTTTAATAGATTTAAAGGCTTCTGTAAATATAAGATATATTGTCTTCTATATCTTATTATCTTCAATATATTTTTGTAGTTTTTTTCACATTTTTTACTTCCAAATACTAATTGTGCCTCATTTTAATTGGTCGACATTTTGATTGCGCCTCATTTTAATTGGTCGAAATTTTAATTGTGCCTCTCCACTCTCTATCATTAGATAACATGTCTGTAAACAAGGGAGCTGTTTTTTTATGAATAATTAATTAATTCAAACAAAATAAATTATCCCCATTTATTTTTTTCGAAGATTCAAGTGGTGAAGATAGAAAGCACTACAGGACTCTTATATACCACTTTTCAAGAAACTCATTCTGGGCCAAATGAATGTTATATTAATGGAATTTTTGGAACAAAACAAGGTCTTATTAACAAACAAGAGGTTATTTCAACATCTATCATAATTTTTTTATTATAAACTAATACATAATAAATAATAACATTTATCAAGATATAACAATAATAAAGGTTAATTAGAAGTGCCAGCTGCAAAGAAACAGTACATTGGGATCACACAGAGTTATTTGCCACCTTTTTATTGTCTAGCTTAAGCTGATACTCATTTTACGACCGCAAGTGGATGAAAGGCTGAGCTGACCTGAGCCGTAAGAGTTAACTCCTTGCCAAAGGTAGATGGACAATTCTGCAGAGGAATTGAACCCGAGACCTTGAGCTTAGAAGTCCAAGACTTTACTGTTATACTACCACACTTCAAATAACTTTTTAGTCAAGGTTGGTGAAAGGAGTTAGTTTACCCCGCAAGACATTCAACCTGAGCAATGCGTGTAAACTCCTCGCTCAAGGAAGTTACAATGGTGATGCCGTTGAGGTTAAAACCGCCGACCTATAAGCCGATAGGCGAACACTTTAATGTCATCACTGTTAATAATGTTAATGTTAACTTGAGAATATAGTTTTATTTTTATTGATTCAGGCTGTACTAACTCTAATGAAAAATGTGCCTCAATGTTCGACAGTTTATGTGGAGCCTGCATCCGTTGATGACTGGGAGATAATTGTAACAACTTCCTCTATTTTGTTTCTTTGTAATTTTTTCTATTGAAATTTTTATTTCTGAATTACTTTGCTGCGAAATATAATGTGGAATAAATCATATGACATTCGCTTCTTTAAAGGAATTGAATGCAGATGCTCTTGAAACAAACATCTTAAGACAAGTGAGAGTTGTTGCTGAAAATCAAGTTCTTTCTATTTGGCTGCCGAATTCCATTTGTCTTTTTGTTAAAGTGGGTATGTAGCTTAAATATATTTTATTTATCAATCTATATTTTTAATTTTAAAATTAGCATTTCTTTACAATGATCACTAGCTTATAAGAATTAATCATTTACAGTATTTTCATTGATTATGCAGGTAAAATAGAACCTCCATGCGAATGTGCTTTGATGGTAGAAGATACAGAAGTTGTTGTCAGTGCAGTCACCAGATGTCCTCAAAAAACAAACAGCAAGTGTGAGAAAAAAGCAACAGTAAACTTTCAAAATGTTTCTTTGTCATCATCTGTAGATCCGGATGTTACCGATTCACAAACTGTTGAAACCGGATTTCTGCAGAAACTTGAGTCCTCCTTAGCATTTTTTAAAAAGTCTTTGTGGCCTACAAATAATGAATTTGAAAATGAAACAAAAGAATTTTTGTCCCTGGAAGTATGTCATTTTGATGAAGTCCTTCCGTGTAGAGTGTTGCCACTTGAAAAATTTTTGGAGTCCAGCAAAAAAGATTTAAAAATTTATTCGAATGACAAAATCACCCATATTCCACCTTGTGACGTTTACGTCTCGAGAGAATATTTGCTGTCGAAACTAGAAAATGATCCGCTAGGAGAATTTCAATCATTTTTGGCCGTCATTAAAAAATCGCCTGACCCCGATGTCTCAGAAAAAACTGCAAAGTCCAAAAAATCAGGCGTTGAAAAGAACGATGACTCGGAATCTGCTTCGTTATGCAAACCACAAATTGTACGAGTGAATTTACTGAACGCAGATGTCCAGCTTCATAAACATTTGAAAAATTATTTTAATAACTTCATATTTCTGCCCTCTCCTCTTAGAGCTTTATTAAATGTTAAAGTGACTCAGAAAATAACATTAAGTACTGTTAATAACTACAAACCCTTTATTTTCAAGCCTCAGAAATTTCTAATATCTCCACTGTTTAAAGTCAACAACGGATTCACCTCGAGAATGCTAGAAATAGCAGCGAGAAATTATTTTGAATCGTTGTTGAACATGTCAAACTTACCTGTTCTTCTCAATGATGGAACGATTTTCAAATGTTTTATAAATAATGATTTCCACGGAAACTTTCTTGTTAATTCAACCGTTGAATCAGCCAGTTCATTGGAGCATTCATTTTGTTTCATAACAAAGAAGAAGATGTCATCGATTGTTTTTGAAGTTAACCTCGAAATGAATAATTGCACTGCAATGAATATGCTCAAACTAGAAGACGATGAAACTCAACCAACGAATAGTGAAGTCGATGAGGATCATGTCAACGCTGGTATAATGAATGACATAATGAAATATGGAGATTTTTTATGCGAATGTTATGTTGATAAAAATTTTCACATTTTCGAGCATGGGGCAGCCCTCGTTTGTGGTTCAAAAGGTACTGGAAAGACGACATTGTGCAAAAGCTTACAAGTAAAATTCGAGTCTCTCCCGTCATCATTCTATGTTAAATTTATGAACTGCTGTGAGCTACCTGGAAAATCATTGAGTGCCCTTAAACAAAAATTTTCTGCTGTATTCGAAGAATTGTATTTCAGATACCCTTCTGTTTTGATTTTGGACAATTTAGATAGCATCGCTTCCAGTTGCTTTAGCAGCGAGGCTGAAGTTTCATCTCTTACTGTCTATCATGAAAAAGTGGCCAAATTGCTTATCCACCTCATCTCGAAAGTATCCTCCTTCAAAGGATTCATTCTTATTGTTGCCACAACTGAATCGCAAAATAAATTGCATCCAATTTTCGCTGAAAGAATAATTTTCAGTCACATATGTACAATGAATGGTTTTGAAGTGGACCAGGATAAAATAAATTTTATTAAAAAGCTCATAAAATCTATATCACAGCCTTTCAAAGACCAATTTCTAGACAGTACTACCGACTCGTTCATCACTGCAAAACTAGATGGATATGTTGCTCAGGATTTAGAGTCTGTAGTTAAACAAGCCATACTGTCAGCACTGTCGAATCATACAGGACAATCACAACAAATCAGATTAACCGATGAGCACATACAAATGGCTCTTCAGAATTATGTTCCTATACATATGAGGTCCTCAAAACTTTCAGAACCTCCTAAAATACACTGGAGTGATGTTGGTGGCCTTGAGAATCTAAAGCAAGTACTAATTGAAATATTCCTGTGGCCTACAAAGTATCCCCAAATTTTCAAAGACTACCCTCTACCAATTAGAAAAGGTGCACTGTTGTATGGACCTCCAGGAACAGGTAAGACACTGGTTGCATCTGCTATTGCTAACGAGTGCAAACTTAACCTCATATGCGTCAAAGGACCGGAGCTACTCAACAAATTTATTGGTGCAAGCGAAAAGGCCGTGCGTGATACTTTTGATAGGGCAAGAAGTGCCCGTCCGTGCTTGGTGTTCTTTGATGAGTTAGACTCACTTGCTCCAAAAAGAGGCCATGACAGCACTGGCGTCACTGACAGAGTTGTAAATCAGTTGCTGGCTGAGATGGATGGTGTCGAACAGTTGGAAGGTGTATACGTATTAGCGGCGACAAGCAGACCAGACCTGATCGACCCAGCCCTCCTGCGACCAGGCAGACTAGACAAACTTTTGTTCTGTCCCATGCCTGATCATAAAGAACGGTACCAAATACTCGAGGCTTTAATGAAAAACATGAACAGTTCGAGTGATATCGATCTCGATTTTATTGCAAAGTCCACAGAGAATTTCACTGGAGCAGACTTGAAAGCACTTTTATACAATGCCCTCTTGGATGCTGTTCGGCATCCCTCTCTAAATGATTGCCAACCAGAAGATGATGTGGTTTCGTGTGCCCAGGATGTTCAAAAAGATTCTGCATTAGTCATCACCCAGCGGAATTTAATAAACGCCGTTGGCTCGACGAGACCTTCTATTTCAGAAAAAGATCGGGTTCATTACAGTAAGATTTACTCGATGTTCGGATGCAAAAGTCAAAGCTCAAATTTGATAAATGCAGTTGGTAAAAGAGCTACATTAGCTTGATGTGTATTTTTAATTGTCAAGAACCTAAATAAAGATATTAGTTTTTTCTTTAATAAAGATATTTTGTTTTTTGTTCATGCTACTTTTGTTTTACTAGAAGACAGCATAGGCTAGCCCCTTTTAAGTCATGTGTACATAAAAGAATAAAAACACAAGTGTTTTGGTGTTCAAATGAGAAAATAACACAGCATTTAGCCAACTTCTAAAAGTTTATCTACAATAAATTGAAAAAAATCAACTGCTACACATTTGTCCATAAAAAACTTTTAATTTAATTGTCAAATCTTAAAGTTCAATATAAAGTAGTTTAAGGTTAATTAAAGTTTGATCAATCATCAGTTCACTTAGCTGCTACGCTGCCACTACCAACTTTGGCAGTCTTCTTAGGTAGAAGCACTGCCTGGATGTTGGGCAATACACCACCCTGAGCAATGGTGACTCCAGATAGCAGTTTGTTCAGTTCTTCATCATTACGTATTGCCAGTTGCAGGTGGCGAGGTATGATTCTAGTCTTCTTGTTGTCTCTTGCAGCGTTTCCTGCTAATTCCAGTACTTCTGCTGCCAGATACTCCATCACAGCAGCCAGGTACACTGGCGCCCCGGCACCAACTCTTTCTGCATAGTTACCTTTTCTTAATAAACGATGAATACGGCCTACGGGAAACTGCAAACCTGCTCGGCTAGAACGACTTTTAGCTTTGCCTTTTACTTTTCCACCTTTACCTCGGCCAGACATGTTTGATTGATGTGATAACTAAAAAGCAATATTTCAGAAATTAAAATCAACCACATCACTATATTGCCACTATTGAATTCTATTGGCCCCATCATCCCAATTTGGAAAAATTCGATAAGGGACAAAAAATGCATTATCGCGCCATTTACTGCTCTCATCTTAGCCGTCGACAATGAGGCGCTGCAGAGCTCCGATTTTATGTCAGGAAGCGGAGCTTACCTCTTAGAAAAATGCAGAAATGCGATCAGAAAAATTTATCTCCAAGATAGAATAAAATGGGTTACTCAAACCGTTATTATAATTACCTGATTATAATAACTGGTCGGCCAATGTTTAGAAGAAAAAAAGCAATAAACTCAACTCAGGTAAAATGCCGAGGCTCAACAATTAATTTGTTTTGTAATGTAGTAGTTGAAATAAATTCAGCTTTTTGATAAAACTTTATTTTTAAACAATTATTCTACTTTTGTTATAACTCATTTACACGTAGAAAGTAAAAACGTTTTCGTATGCGTTTTACACTCCATGACACAGCCCAATCGTTTTTGAACGCATATCAAGGGTTTTCTGTCGGTAGCACTGATCTCTATAATGTAATGTAATGTAATGTAACGTAACGTAACGTAACGTAACGTAACATAACTAACATAACATAACATAACATAACATAACATAACATAACATAACATAACATAACATAACATAACATAACATAACATAACATAACATAACATAACATAACATAACATAACATAACATAACATAACATAACATAACATTACATAACATTACATAACATAACATAACATAACATAACATAACATAACATAACATAACATAACATAACATAACATAACATAACATAACATAACATAACATAACATAACATAACATAACATAACATAACATAATATAATATAATATAATATAATATAATATAATATAATATAATATAATATAATATAATATATCTCTATTATATTATAGAGATCAGTGGTTGGTATGGTAGGGCAGGTATACTTATTTTTGACGCACCAGGTAAGCTTGCAAGGCGTTAATTGCCTTTCGCAAAGAGGCTTTGAGGTATGCGGTATGATCTCTAAAGTTATTTACCGTTTAAGGGCAAAGTAGTTTAGTTTGTTATATATATATGTATGTGTATATATATATATATGTATATATATATATATATATATATATATATATATATATATATATATATATATATATATATATATATATATATATATATATATATATATATATATATATATATATATATATATATATATATATATATATATATATATATATATATATAAGTTTTATTCTATTTCCTATTTAGTTATTTCATAAAAACAAAGCAGATATAATTTTATTAATAATCAACAAAGATCTAATAAGTGTTTAGCAACCACAATAGTTAGATTATAATTATTATCATTTAATTAGAATAATAAAGATATAACATAGTTAAAAGTTAAAATGCATTTCTTTCATTTATAAAGCACATAGATAAGAAGCTGCAACTGTGGACGCAAAGTTTATCGCGACTATGAGCAGCAAAACAGCTATATGGTAAAATCGGGTTTTATAGTCACCTTAACGTTTTTGTCGAATTTTAATAAAACGCGTTCAAGATTAGGATTTAGCAACACGTCAGCTGACTACTCATCAGTTTTTCATACACCATTTATTTTGTTTTTAGAGTCAACAGAGGCGTAGCGAGGGTTTTTGGCGCCCGGGGCGAAAATATAAATTTTGCGCCCCCCCCCGGCGCCCCGGGCCTCCCCCCGTTGCAATGAAGAAGTTAAAGTTAAACGTTACGTGTCCTATTGTTCTTATCATTTGACGTTTGTTGAGAAAAAGATTCGATGTTTACTTCGTTCATACTTTTGCCGTTCTCTTAAGAACTAAAAGTGTAGGTTTATATGCGTGCGTTTTGGCGCCATCTTTTCGCGATCAGTATTTGAAAAAAAATGCGGCAAGCAAAAATTTTATTTAAAATACCGTAAAGAACAGAAATAAATTTTTTAAAAATCCACAAAACTCAGTGAGAATAAATGTAATAAATAAATGTCAATAAATGCACACACTGATGAAATTAAATATGGTCCTTAGGCTGTGTGTCATAAACTTGATGTCATAAAGGAGGTGTGCTGCACAGGGCACAGACGTTCTAGATAGCAAGAGCAGCTTTCAAAACATTGGCTCTACGTCAACGATGTGAAATGACTGGTGGCTGGAGCATGAAGGGGTCACCAAGTTCCACCTTGCCTGAGCCGGAGATCTGTGCCTAGATTGTGGCTGGTGGGTTTGAAATGAAACACATGAGTGACATGGCTCTATCCCTTCCTAAGAACCTAACAAGTTTGATGCTGCAGAACAACTAAATGGACTGAAGCAGCAGATATACAACTAGACTGTGGACGACATCCTGATGCAAGGAAGGAAACTACTGTTTTTCTTGCATCTTACGCAAACTTTGAGAGAGAGTTAGTCTAGCATGAATATACTGTATCTTCCTCTTCGGCGCCCCCCCAAGATGGCGCCCGGGGCAGCTCGCCCCTCCTGCCCCCCCTAGCTACGCCCCTGAGAGTCAATAAAATGTAAGCCTTTGAGTGTAGGGAGTCAGTAGGGGAGATGGGGGCTATTTGATCTCTTTTGAGGTTTTTTGGCGATAACAGTCAAGCCGTTCAAAAAATCTACTTTTTTTTTAATTACATAGAGGAACATCTCCTTTATGTATTCAATTCAGTTTGCCATTTTATATTGGAAGAGAACTATTGTTAAATTGAACTTTGGTGCAAGCCCTAAAAAAGATCAAAGTGCCCCACATACGGAGCGATATGATCCCCACCCCATGAGGCACATTGATCCTAGGTATAATTAAATACGATCCCACATTCAGTTCTATCAAAAAACACATAAAACAGGTATAATAGCTTTTATTAATAATAATCATTTAAGTTGTATAAATTCAACACAGGTTCTGAAAAATTGATAAATCAAATGGAAAGCCTAAGTCGGTGGTTCTTAAAGTGGTGGTCCGCGGACCGGCGCCGGTCCGCGGAGCTCACGTCACCGGTCCGTGAAACAATCACTAAAAATTAAAAAATTGATCAACTTATTCCAGGAATGTCTGTAGTTCATTGAGGATTGCATTGACTTACATCAAACCGCGAATAGATTTGCTTGTCAAGAATAAACAAGCTCACGTTTCCCATTAATTGCTGTTAACTGTTTTGGCATTCTTGTATTTATTTCTTCCTTTCCAAAACGGCTTTGTTTAATACTTTAGTTTAATGAAGTTTAATTTAATTAAACTTTAATAAGTTTAATTAATTAGACTTGTTGCTCTTCTTATTAGGCTTGAAAGGCTGTAAGCCTCCTCGTGTCATAAAATTACTCGTTATTATTTCTAAAAACTCGAACGCTTACTTTGAAACTGTCATAAATACATTTTAATATTTAATTTTATATTAACAATGAATAACATATGTAATTATGTGAATTCGTAAAAAAACGTTTATTGATTTATAGTCTACTAAATTTTAGACACTATTTCGCATTATTTAGATTTTTGAATAACTTCAATGAAATATTCAGATATTATAGGCCCTATAGGAGCTTTTCCTTCTAATTTCCCATTATTTTGGATACGATTGCCAGATAAAATGTTGTATTTCTAATTGGTGGTCCGCCAACAACTTCATAAACATACAGCCGGTCCCTGTTTCTAAAAAGTTTAAGAACCACTGCCCTAAGTGACGACTGACAGTTTCGCCATGCTGAATTGGGTCTGGAAGTTTACAAACAATGTCTTCTCTTGCAAATTGAAATAGTTCATCATTTGCACAAATAAAATTGAATGATGACATCTTTTCCCTTTTCATGCACTTTATTACTAATTCACCATCTTCTGACATTATTTGACCAATATAGTGATTAACTTTCTTTTTTGTTTTAAATCTAACAACAACATATTCATTAATTTTCAACACCGAACAGTCATAGCCCAGAACATGGCTTTCTTTTGCTGTTAACTGAGGTTTGACATTGCTATTCCCATTACTTTAACCGGTGTTGTACCTCGCTCTGTCTTTCGCTGACAATGTTTAACCATTGTGAAACCAAACCAAACCTACAAAGAAAACGAATTGCGTTTTTGCAATAACAATAATAGAAAATATCAAATTATAGGACTACACTACAATGCCAGGATAATGCGTACATTTAGTATCTAAGGACAGGGGGCAGTTTGATCTACAGATCAACGTACCCCATATCGGTAAGGATCAAAGAGCCTCCATGACATGGAGCATACTATAAATGGCGATATCTCATCAATAAATGTTGTTTGAGAATTCAAATATGTAATACAATAAGCCTTAGACACTTAGACATACGTTAATACAATGCAAAATTAATTTTCTCCAAAAAATATTTATATAATTTGTAATTACAGAAACTCAACTGCTGTGAAAATTTACTTTTCTCCGGTCAAAACAAACTTTCGTATTTTTCAACTTTCAACAGAGGATTGTTGAAAAGAAAACAGGACTAAAATTAGAAGGAAAACAATTAAAAACCATAAACAATTATGCATTGCATTTGTATTTATAAATTATTACGTTATTGCAAAAGATCAAAAGGCCCCCATCTCCCCTACTTACCTACTGACCCCAAGAGAACTGAACTGAACTGATCCCACACTGGTTAACTGATTCAAGGACAACTAAACTGATCCAAGGACAACTAAACTGATCCAAGGAAAACTAAACTGATCCAAGGACAACTAAACTGATCCAAGGACAACTAAACTGATCCAAGGACAACTGAACGTGATAATGATCAGCTATTTTTTGAAGAAACATTTACAGATCGGAATTTCTAGGAGAGCAATTGTTAGACATTGTCCCCGGTCACCAAAAACCTTAACACAAGAGTTATGAACCACTAATTGGGGAAACCTCTGATTACTCTTAGTAAAGAGTAATTTTTTATTTTTTTGAAAAAATGCATTATGCGACCTTCCTCCGCTCATGCGAACAATTTTATATCGCAATAAAGAGATGCATAAAGCTATATCAAGATATCAACGTATTGTATATATAAATAAACAGTTTTTATTGGAGGGCGGAACAGGGGGCGCCCGCCGCTGCACTAGGCACACGTAATTTTCTTTGGTTCGTTGATCGTAATCTCGTAGTTACTGACAGGGGCGCAGCCAGAAATTGTTTTCAGGGGGGGCGGGCGGAAAACTGATTAGTAAGGAGTTTTACTGAGAAATTTACAACCCACAAACGTCAAGGCTTAACAACAGTTTCAGCAATAATTAGCAATAACAAACCATAAGATCTTTAATTTAGAAAAATAAATTACAATGTGAAATTTTGCCAACATTTTTTCGGCAAAAAATGTCGATGACGGTTACTTCATTAATGTTAAGGTTGCGATTGATAGTCATCTGGGCAAACCCAATCAGCCTTGTCTGGCCCATTGTGATGCGTAGATAAGATTTGGGTCTTCGCATAGTTGAGAAGGATCTCTCGGTGTCGCGAAGAAAGGGCAAGTGGTGAAGTGTTTCAGCAGCGTATTTATCTGCGGGTAGATGGAATATTGACAATGTTGCAGAACATCAACTGCGGTATGTGACCGCTCTGCCAACTGGGTCCTGGCCAAAGTGGGTCGGGTCGAAAACAGGTGGCTCGGTCACAAAAGAAAAAACAAAATAGGTCGGGTCGGGTCAGATTCTCTGGTGGGTCGGGCTTGCAAAAATAGACCAATGAACAACTCTCACCCTAACATTTTTGATAACTTATTAAATATTTAATTTGCAAAATAACTGTTTACTCAAATATGTCTCGAAAACACAGCCACGCGCGTCACTTCAACATCAACATTGGCAAGGTTTCGGGGGGAGGGCGGGCTCCCCGGTCCCCTGGCTGCGCCCCTGGTTACTGACAATTTTAAGAAGTCGTTGCAAATGCTGAAATCTTGAACAAGGTATGGAACCTTTCTCCAAATGATCTGTTGGTAGATGGCAATCACTCGCACTTGCTCCCTCAAAATCGTATCGAGTAATTTGCTCTGGGCTGGCTAGTTACTAGTTGGAAAAAAACTCGAAGGAAGCTTTCGACGGCGTTATTGGTTCTTGGAAAATCGCGTTTTTTAACTTGCTTGCAATCATAGGTGTAGAGTTCGGATGGGGCGATGGGGCAAGCTGCCCCCAGATCAAACCTTGCCCCCTTAAAAATTAGGAATATTGCATTTTTAATAATTTATGGGTGTATACATATGTATTATTTCATTTTCCTGTTCATGTGCAAGCAGGAGAAACAAAGCCAAAGGGTTCATTATCAAAAGGGCGAAAACATAAGGGGGAAAACAAAAGGGCGAACACAAAAGAGCGAAACTAAAAAGGGCGAATGCTAAAAAGAGCGCACGATAATAAGAGCGAAAATGAAAAGGGCGAAACTAAAAAAGGCGAACAATAAAAAAAGCGAACATCAAAAAGGCGAAAATAAGTTTGTATTATCTATGTTTCAAGCAATTTTTAAGAAATCTATTTAAAGTTTTATGGGCAAAAAAAATTAGAAAAAAAATGAAGCGGGAGCGGAAGAGCGAGTGGGATTGGGCAAGCGAATGAGAGTGTGAGCGGGAACGAGAGAGCGAGTGGCAGCGGGGCATTCAGCGGCCGTGTGTGCGAGAACGGGAACACAAATAGGAAAGGAAAGGAAACAGAGGGAGGGTAAAGGTGAGAGAAAAATGATGGGAAAACCTCTAAAAACTCCGAGCAACCCCGTTAATAATTTTAGATTTAGCCATTTGAGATACTTGCCATTACCGGGTTTTTTCTATCACACACACACGCACGCGCGCACGAATTAAGCCTCTTTTTACCCTCTTTTTTATTCAGACACCACAATCAAACAAAGAAAGTTTTCTCTATCATTCTCTCGGTTCCATGATCAACAGAACAGTGATAAACCGTGTATTTTATTTGCGTTTCTTTTTTCAATTTTTAGCGCTATGTAAAATGTCCGCGATCAAATTGTTCCTAGTTAAAATGTCCAAAGTTATTTCAACCCATTATTTTTCTTGGCTTATAACTCTCCACTGCTGGGTATAATTTGTGCATTACTTTTTGTACAGAAGCTGTAGAGTTATATAGGTTTTTACATAAGCAAATTTTCCTATAACCAATTTGGTACCAAAAATATTTATCTATAAATTCAAGTTTGAACTACAATTAGGTAGGAAGTTTCTCGACCGTGACATTGGCATCTGGCATTAATATGTTTTTAATGTGTTTGCAACATTCACACGGGGGAATCTTCATGGGAAGCTATGAGAGAAAAAGAGAGAGGGGAAGAGAGATAGAGAGAGAGAGAAAAAGAGAAGGAAACAATTAACTGTTATAATATTTACTAAACATTTAAAACACCCCGCCACAATATCATCATCATTTAGGAAAAGGGAGAGAAGAAAAACACAAATAGAAAAAAGGAAAAGAGAGACAAACAAAACAAAAAAAAGACAATAGATAAAAAATTATAACGAGAGAAACATTAAAAAGAAAGAATGAGAAAAAAAGAAGCATGCATTTTACTAAGGACAAAGAGCGAGCAAGAAAGAAAGTGAGAAAAAAAGAAAGAGGAACAAATAATAAAGTACCATGCGTTTCACTATGGAGAGAGCGAAAGAAAAAAAGAGAGAGAAAGTGAGAGAAAAAGCGAGATAGCAGAAGAAAGAAAGTTGGTTTGTGCTGCTAGTATGTGGGTAAAATTATAAATTATAACATTTCATGTTTTCGCTTTTTTGACGTTCGCCTTTTTTATTGTGCGCTCTTTTTAGTTTCGCCCTTTTCATTTTCGCTCTTATTATCGTGCGATCTTTTAGCATTCGCCCTTTTTAGTTTTGCCCTTTTATGTTCGCCCTTTTGTTTTCGCCCTTATGTTTTCGCTCTTATGATAGGATACCAGCCAAAGTACAATGAAGCAGACGAGGTTAAATGCTGTTACTTTAATGAGCAGTCATCAAAAAATCGCAAAAGAAATTGATATTAACATTTCAATCGATGACTTCATTAACAAAAATAGCATTGAAAATATGTTGTTGAATAACATGTCTGCAACTGCCTTTTCTTAGATTTTATTCAAAGCCTCGTAGTCAGCGATTTTTAATAGATTCATTTGACAGAAAAGTTGCTCCGAGTCTTTGAGTCCTGCCGTTTGCTCCCCTTCGGGAAAATGGGAACTCTACGCCCGTGCTTGCGATTCCACAACTTGACCGAGTAAACGAGGATTTCGGTAAGGTTGGCCAACCAGTTTTTAAACACTGAAGGAAGTTCTAACGAAAGTCATCTCCTAGTTATTTAAAAGATTGTCGGTAGGTATTTTGTATTGCTAGCAAACATCACCTATAAGAGAGCAGCAAACGTTTGCTTGCAGTGATCTTATGCTAGGCAGGGGCGGATGTAGAATTAGCAGAAGAAGAGGGTCCAAAACGGGTGGGTAGGAATTTTTTTATTTTCGTGCTGGATCTATAGGTTTTGACATAAACGGTTGCTTAATATTTAGCCATTCAAAACTAATATTCTATATCAGTTTTTAGCAGAATGAGATAGGTAGTTGATTTTATTGTTCTTCTTTGGAGTCAAGTTTTTTTTAACTCATGGTATAGCATAAAAGCATGATCAAATCCACTTGAAAAATATCTGTGTAAACCCACAATCTATAGCAGATGAGTAATATTTCCAGACATAGTAATATCTAACATGATAGCCTATCATTGATAGGTACTACTAAATAATTTATCAATTTTACAGCAAAATATTAGTAAACTTAAGATCGCTGTATTTATTCATTCTGTAAAATTTAAAGAAGAGTGCCATATAATTCATAAACAAGTATCATAAACCTACCTAAAACAGCATACCTTGTCTAAGACCTAAATTTATTACTTTAAGTGGGGTGATTTCAAATCAATATCCACATATACATAAAAATGACTGTCTTCCATACAAATCCAAAACACTGTACCAATTTCAACGAAGTTTCAAGGGAAAGTTCAGTTCAAAAAATTTTATTACTTACACTTAAATACTATTTTTAAGTTTTTAGTACATTTGTAAATATGGGTTGTTTCTAAAAAAAATATATTTTTTAGGGTTTACATTTCTTTAATTTGTTTAAAATCTAAAAACGGATTAATGTATTGTCACCGGATATACACCTGCATGCAAAAAATGAACTTTTTACAACCATTAAAAGTGCTTTAAGAAAGCTTTAGAAAATACGATAAAGACAAATAACAAAGCAAATTAATATAAACATTGCAAAAATGCTTGTTAACAAAAACTTTTAAAAGTCTATGGCACCGGTTTTTCCAGGTCTCTGCATTATAGATGGAAGTCACAATTTAAAAAAAGGTGCCCGCCTCACTATCTTTCCGTCTACTTCATGAGAAGACAATGCGACTCCAACTTCTTCTAACGTTTGAACTGTCGCTTTGTAGTTATACAGTATACATACACTGTGCAGCTGTATGTATAGTATACAGCTTGCCTCGTTCCTGCCCGATTTCCCGCTCAGCAAACATTTCTAAAAGGCCCAAAAGGCCTGGATTTGATATTCCTGGCCTAAACTTTGAAGCTACGATTTTTTTTTTATTGCTAAAAATGAAAAAATAAAAAGTTTTTTTTATCAGCGACCAATAAAATGCAACAAACACAAACATCGTTTTCAATATTCAGAGGCAAAATTAGCCACAAATAAACTATGAATTCCTATAGAAAAAAAAATCAAGAACCATTTTCTGCACATTTCTGAGAGATCAAGCATTACAACTACAACGTGTAAACTGTAAACATGCAGTGTTGAATTCTTTAACATAAATTCTTTCTAACACAAACGATTTCTAAACATCAAATTAAATATTCTGAAAAACAAACACACAGCATGAAAACCATGAAAAAAAAGAAATAGTGAAAATGTTCAATTTGCAAGTAGATATAAATAACAGACAACATTTTCAAGACAAAGAAAAAATTTAAAAATAACTAAAAAAATTTTCAGATTCTCTAATAATAAAAATGCAGGCTACAAATCAATTGTCGAGAAACAATAATTTCATAATTTAGAAACTTTAACATAATTATCAAATGATCGAACATTAAAAAAAAAGAAGTGACAGACGAATAAAATTTTTGCAGAGAAAAGAAAGAGAACGCGTCATCTTCCGAATTAAACTTTTTACCAGCCAGCTGAAGTCGATGCATGCGTTAATATTATCGTGAGATCAATCTCCATTGCAAGCTAACATCTCGTACATATTTAAAAAATATTTTTTACAAATTCAATTACAACAGAATGGCCAAAAACATCTGCAAGTTTGTATCATGCAAACAGGGTCCATTAATTACAGGGCAATCGATCACTGCCTTCAGTTCCGAGTGACTTCACAACATGCGGGGTAATGGCTACTGGGGCAATGTAGTGAATATGGGGGAGGAGACATGGAAGTCAATTCAGAAGCGGTAAACAGCCCCGGGGCGGATGGCTCAAGATGAGAAGGCTTCTTCAACAGATGAGGTCGGTTGTACTTTGTGGCTACGTGCAGTCTTGATAGCTCAAAGTCAATGGGAATTGAACCAATGTAAATGTCGCAAGAAGCCTCCAGTGTACCATTCCCAACCAGCTCTGCCTTGAACTGTTTACAGCAAAAAATTTTTTTATAATAAGCATATATAATAACAATAAATATAGAAAAATTAAAATTATTTATTTTTATGAAAAATAAATAAATAGATTATTTAAAATAATTAAAAACAATGTCAAGGGGCTAACGTGTAATTCATACGATACATCGATGACGGAATTTCTACACAGACCGGTAACAGGTGTGTCGCAAACGGAGAGAACTTCGCACTTCTCGATCATCCCGTCCGTTTTCAAATAACTCTCTTGAACTCCTCGGGCGATTTCAACTTTTTCAATCTTTTTCTTCTTTCCCCATTTATACTCGATTATCTACAGCAAACGAAAAATAATTTTTAATGTTAAAAACAATTTTAAGCAGCAACAGTGAAGTTGGTCGACATGTGAAAGAATTTGAAATGCACATGGAACTTCATGATTGGAGGAAATATTTTTTTTATGACCCTGGAAGCTAATTCATCTGAACTGGAACCACACTTACAATGAAAAATATAAATGTTTAAAACATTCAGTTTTGTTTTTCTTTAAATTTTATGCAACAATTTCTAAGAGCAATTGTCTATTTGTTGTACAAAACGGTATCACAAATGACAAAACACAGAAAACAGTAGTCCACTTTGCACAAGGCTGAAATGCTGAATAACAAAACATAGAGACCAGTTGTCTACATTGCATAAAAGTGTATAATAAAACAAATAGAGAAATAGAGCATAAAATTGTATAACAAAACAAAAAAGCATTAATCTACTTTGCACAGGGTTGTATCACAGATTTCAACAGGACAGCTTGACGTGTTGTCTACACATGTTCTGACGTAAATACAATCACCGGGAAGATAACCGGATGAGGCGCACAACCAATTCACAGACACCATTTCATCCATACAGCACCAACCGAACTCCTTGTATTTACCCAGATTCACTCGAGCCTTTGCGAAGAAATATTTTAAAAAAATTTGTTGAGCAGAGATAAACCTTATCAAATAAGCATGTTATATTGTTTGATTTAAAAATGCAATTTATATGAAAATAAATTTTGGTTAAAACTTACTAGTGCCTCCGGGACAAAACTGAGATCCAGTCCGGCAGTCACAGTAAACGTCTCTGAAGCAAGAATTGTTGAATCCGACACATTTTTGTGCACACTAACAAGAACTGCTTTGTATACAATTTCACCGTACATTCCACTGAGTGAGGATGGGATATTGTGAGGTAAATATATTTCGAATGGGAATGTATGCGATCCTTTTGGTACAACACCTGTAAGATTTGTTGAATTTAAAATATTTAAAAACCATAAAACTTTATAACAACATAGTTGTTAAGTAAAAATATACTTTTTACTTTACAAGTTTTAAAAAGCACCGAATGCTTCAAAAGATAAAAATATCTCAATGAACTAATAAAGCATGGCTTAAAATGTATCATCTTGCTAACAATAAAACTAAAAAAGATCCAGCTTTACATTGATATGAAGTGAGCTAAAATACTGATCTTATTACCAAACTGGTTTTATTGAGATACAGCTTTCTTACACAAAATAATATTGACAATAAACAAACAGCTAATAATAAAATCACCTTCGGAAAGTATTTTTGCAGTAGTTAAAAATCTATCTTCAGATTTGGTTTTATTAGATGAAACAGTTTCGTTTTTTCTTTTGTTACTCTCAAAATCCACAGTTGTAATACCACGAAGTTCAACACTGAGAACTATTTATTTAAAATAAAATATGAAAGATTCTTTTCCAATTAAATGTTAACAAGATTATGTTGTTTAAAACCAACCTTTGTGTTTTAAATCATCTATCAGCTGCAAATTAACAACTCCAGAAACAGCATCACCATCATGATAACATCCATTTGTTTTGTCGAAAACAATTGAAAAAGAACTGGCGCGTGTCATATCTTTATTTAGATTATTTTATTTGGAGTGTATTTTAAATAATTAAAAACTTTAAAGCTTTTTTCTTTTTAAAAATCTTCCCAAGAGCCGAGCAACACCAGGGCTTTTATTTGACTAGGAGAGAAGAGAGAGGAGGAGAGAGACCGAACAGCTGCTCGCACACACTCCTGATGTTTGTATTTACGGCAACTGGAGGGAAAAAACGTTCACTCAATCACTGTTTATTAGCAAAGATAAACTTTTTAAGTTGATTAATTTTCAAAAAATGATAACAAAACGCTGATCTCCAAGCATTTTTTTACTTAATTATGTATGTCAATGGAGGAAGAGCGGCAAGCAAGCGCGCCTTCATCCACATACCGACCACGGTAACGATCGGAAAGGGAGATGGTCCCATAGTTCATAATAAGCAGTTCAAAACTATCAAATGCCACAAATTCTTGCCTTGTAATCTTCGACTGGAAACAAAAACGCAGAATTTAAAAAATATATACTTCGCAAAACAACGGTTAACTTTTATTTCTTGAAATCCAAAGCATTCATCTTATAAAAGGTATTTTTTGATCGTTATAACCGGATAGCAAGTTTTTATGTTTCACAAGCTGGGTAAATGATATTGAGAAAAGGTATGAACAGTCGTGGATAATGAAAAGCCGGTTGGTTCAAGCCAGATTTCAGGTTATAACGAGCAACCAAGTGTAACGAGATTTTGCAAATTATTCAACCACTATAAACTTAAGAAGTCAAAACGGTTCACTTTGTCTTCAAATTAATTAGTTTGCATTTTAGTACGGTTTAGTAGGTTTATACTCTTCTCTGAATTTCTAATAAGCGTCTCTTGTTCTGCTTTAAGTCGGCTGTAATTTTACAATATATGCAGATTCAGACTAGCTAATTATAGATGGATCGCTATAATAGAAGATTGCAGCTTGAAAAACGTTTTTTTGTTCAGTTCTTGTTGTAAATTCCCAGGCTCGCGATGAGTCGATCAAAATTTACGCCGGTGTTTAAAAATGTGTCACAGAAGCATCTTCGTAGTCGCTGCTATGTTTTAAACATCTTTCAAGAAAGGACGTACTTAAGTATGTCTTTTATGTTGATAAAATTTAAGCAAAATCAAACTAATTTAATTACACATTTAAATAGAATTAGAATAGGTGGTATATTATATGATCAGCTAAAAGTCTCAACCTGCTTCGTTTTCATTTTGCTTGAATAGTATTAGAACCATAGATATATCTATGATTAGAACAATAAACAACCTCATTGTCTGAACATGACAATTATTATACTAAAATTATGCAACAACGTCCGAAACCCTTTTCATATTTTTGCACAAAATCTCACATATCCCTATTAAATTTGTCTCTTCTTAAACAGGTTCAAATACAAACATATTTATATTGATGCTAATTTTTGTTTTGTCTTATGGTACGCACACAACACCACATAACCTATATAATTTTAAAGTGCTATTTCACTGAATTTCTAATTAAATAGTAAATTGTGGTTCATTAATTATTCTTATCTTTTCTCTTGGGTTTTTCATAAATAGAACTAGAAGCTAAAATTTTATACGCGTTATATAGTATAATAATATAATAGAATGAATAAACTTTTGACTTTGCCTACGTGACTAACAGACAGCCAATCAGACGAAAAGAAAATTATCTGCAACACAGGCCCACTTCCAATTTACTCGATTTATTATATTATAAGACTTAAAAATTATTTTTTTATACAATTTCTGATTCTACTATTCGTATTTCACTAAAAATTAAGCTAAAAATTACATATTGAAAACTTATTGCTCCCATTAAAGCCAGCAAATGGCGATGTTGTGTTTGGGAAGCTACGTTTGATAAAAAAGAAGATTTTTAAGAAATTCCAGGGCTTATCTGCTTTCACATGAAAGAAATCGATGCATTATTTTGGTCTGTGCGTACAAGACTATAAAAACACGATTTAAAACAAGAATATGTATTTAAATAGTAATTCGATTTTAATGAAGATAAGTTGACCAATTAACTTATTTTATTTTTTAGAATGATTTACAACATTGAGATTATAGGTAATATTTGTTTAAAAACAACTCAAGTTTAAGTACCGAATCGACTGAGAATAATTTCTGTATTTTCAATTATTCCATCTTACATCGCAATGATTTAAATACGAACATCTTCGTTACAATAATTTATTCAGAGATTTCATAATTGAATTACTAATTATCATAACAATTATTCTTTATTATAAAATTTATTAGTGACATTTTGCTAAGAGATCAACATCATATCTCGGGTTTTTAAATTTGCAGAAAAAGAAAGAAAAAAGATGATTATGGTGGTGGTGCTGCTGCTGCTGATGATGATGATGACGATGAAGGTGATGATGATGATGATGATGATGATGATGATGATGACAATGATGGTGATGATGGTGATGAGGATGAGGGTGATGATGATGATGATGATGATGATGATGATGATGATGATGATGATGATGATGATGATGATGATGATGATGATTGATGATGACGATGAAGATGATGACTATGGTGATGATGACTATGATAACGAAACCATTGAAGATGCTTAAAATAATAATAACAACACATATAAATAACTCATAAATAAATTACCTTCAAATTCAAATAGAAAACGGAGAAACGCTAAAAAAAATATTGCAACAATGTTGAAGCGAATGTACTGGAAGATTAATTTTGAGGAAAATCGTTAAAATGGAATGTAAATAAAATAAATGAGTTATTGATAAAGAAAAGTTAAATGTTAGTCTGTCTCGAACGTTATGTGTTCGTCTCTTTGATCGTAACGCTGAATATTTTCCTGTTTTTTAAATCCCTTATATTAACTTCACCACCGATCTTGCTTGCTTGCTTACTTGCTTGATTATTTGCTTGCTTGCCTGTTTGATTATTTGCTTGCTTGCTTGATTATTTGCTTGCTTGCCTGTTTGATTATTTGCTTGCTTGCTAACCTGAATATTTGCAGGCATTGAAATTGAAAATTAAATAACTTAACGTCATCCAATCAAGCTGAAATTTGAAATATAAGTTCGCTCCTCATGACAAGGCATTCTATTGAAGTTTGAACATTTTTTGAAAAAAAATTCCAATTAAAAATAATAATTATCTATGATTTAAAATAAAAACTAATCAAATACAATTAAATAAATATTTACATAAATAAATTCAAAAAAATGTCTTTTAATATTTTTTGCAATAAATGAAATGCAGCAAAATTCAGAAATTTAGAGATTTGTTAAAAAAACCTGGTTTTTAACGTCTCACTTGTTTTCTGTTTTAATTGTTTAATAAATTATAATTGTTTTAATTGTTTAATAAATAATAATTGTTTTAATTGTTTAATAAATAATAATTGTTTTAATTGTTTAATAAATAATAATTGTTTTAATTGTTTAATAAATTATAATTGTTTTAATTGTTTAATAAATAATAATTGTTTTAATTGTTTAATAAATTATAATTATTTTAATTGTTTAATAAATTTTAATTGTTTTAATTGTTTAATAAATTATAATTGTTTTAATTGTTTAATAAATAATAATTGTTTTAATTGTTTAATAAATAATAATTGTTTTAATTGTTTAATAAATTATGATTGTTTTAATTGTTTAATAAATTATAATTGTTTTAATTGTTTACTAAATTATAATTGTTTTAATTGTTTAATAAATTATAATTGTTTTAATTGTTTAATAAATTATAATTGTTTTAATTGTTTAATAAATAATAATTGTTTTAATTGTTTAATAAATTATAATTGTTTTAATTGTTTACTAAATTATAATTGTTTTAATTGTTTAATAAATAATAATTGTTTTAATTGTTTAATAAATAATAATTGTTTTAATTGTTTAATAAATTATAATTGTTTTAATTGTTTAATAAATAATAATTGTTTTAATTGTTTAATAAATTATAATTATTTTAATTGTTTAATAAATTATAATTGTTTTAATTGTTTAATAAATTATAATTGTTTTAATTGTTTAATAAATAATAATTGTTTTAATTGTTTAATAAATAATAATTGTTTTAATTGTTTAATAAATTATGATTGTTTTAATTGTTTAATAAATTATAATTCTCGACCGATTATTTTGTTATCGTAAAAAATCTTGCTGGTTGAGCAAAAAAGTGAAAATGAAACGCTTATTGCTTTAAAGGAAATTGTATCACATTTTAGCGTTTATTTTTTCAAGCAATATGTGTGTGTGTTCGAAATATTATCTCGGACTGAATTCCACAAACAAGCTTTTAAAAGCAAAATCTTCTTAGGCCTACATAACATAACAGATGCTTCTTTCCAGTTTGCTTAAACACGATCTCCACCAATGTGTGGATATTTCCATGAAATGAAATCCATGCATTGCTCACACTGAAGTAGGTTGTTTCTCATAGTCATATAATAATCATTCCGGTGGTTCCCTCATAAAACAGCCATGGTATTAATGGCGATGGTGATGATGACGACGACGATGGCTGTGTTGATAATTATGGTGATGGCGATGATGATGGTGGTGGTGATGGCTGTATAATAATTATTATTTTAAAACTTTTCCCGAGGCAGTTTAAATTGATAACTTTATTACTCGACGATGGCTGTGCTGATAATTATGGTGAGGGTGCATGACTATGGAAAATTCCAGCAATAGAGTCAGTTGTTATGTTTCACTGTAGACGATCTTCCACTTTAATGATTTGAGCTGGAAAAAAACGTAAATGTTTCATAGATGTGCTTATTTACAAACATTATAACTTTTAGCTCATGAGGCTTTCTATGCGCAAGAATAAAAAAATATTTTGACAAAAACGAGATTTTTTATCTATGTGGGTCAAGTTTAAAGGAACGAAGAGTTTCAAGCATCTTTTAGATGAGAGAGCTGTTAAATTCATATGGAAATAAACTCGCTGTAAGAATTTTGTGGGCGGATGAGTGGATGAGTAGATGAGTGGATGAGTAGATGAGTGGATGAGTGGATGAGTAGATGAGTGGATGAGTGGATGAGTGGATGAGTGGATGAGTAGACATCTTTCGAATTCTTTTCAAAAGAAATTTCTGTAGTCTTCTTCAGAGTTAAATAGTTTTATACAAATTTTATACTTTTATACAAATTTCATACTTTTATACAAATTTACTTTACATCCTTGGAACATCCTTGGGGGAGAAGGATGTTTTTTTGTTTTTTTTTGAAGAACAAAGATTAACTACAACATTTTTGGAGTTTTGAAAAAGTAACTGTAACTACCCCCTCCCGGCCATCAGCGTTTGAAAAAAATGTATACGTTTTAGGAATTGGTTTTTATATAGAAAATTAGCTATCAAAGGTGGATACAGGAATTTGGGAACTAGGGAAAGCACCATGCGTTAGCAAATAGGTAGTATTCATTGTATAATTTCAGTTTATTGATTTTTATTTAAAAACATTAAAGTATTTTAAATATTTGCACACTGTATTTTGCCATTTCATCATCAGTGCAGCCTAAAAAAATTGAACCCACACAGCAATGATCAAAGTTGGTACCAAACTTTGAAACGGGACTTCATCTTAGGGTTTTCAGCACGGGCCGTGGTTATTGTGTCGAGTCATGGGATTTTGTGCTTGTAAAAACGGACAGCACTGGGCTTGAGATTTTGTGTGTATATAACGGCCGTGCCTAAAAAATTGACCCATGCAGGGCTTTGAGAATTAAGCTCAATAAATGAACTCACCCGGTAAAGTTGCTTAAACCAATAATAGCAGGAATTTAATGGACCAGTAAATGTACAAAACGTTTAAAGAAAGAAATAAAACACATGAAACTGCTCTAATCCAATTTTGATAATTACAAACTTGTATTTATTTTATCTTTCTCATTTTCCATCTTTTTACAAACTTTTATTTAGGTTACAATCTCTGTTTGTGTGTGTGTGTGTGTGTGTGTGTGTGTGTGTGTGTGTCTGTGTGTGGCTTTCTCTGTACGCAAATCTTGCAAGTAAAATTTAACCAGCTTTTTGACTAGCTAGGAAGCTGAAACTTTTAGCATAGCTTTATATTGGATGACAATATAAATTTGTGTGTAAATTTCAATTAAAAAAAACTTAATTTGAACATCCTTCGCATTTCTAAATCAAGCGTATTTGAAACAAAAGTTTGTGTTGAAAAACTCGTTTTTTCTTTTACTTGTTTTCAAAGTGGCATAATGTCAATTGACTTTTAAACCACGAACCACAACAACTGATTCTTGTTGATTGACGTACGGGTGACCGGTAACACTGTGTGAACCCATATGCACGAGCCGTTCCCGGCGCTGCTGCTGAAGTGTAGTACACGACGTGGTGCCATAATGGCATAACCTTTACCTTTACCTGTCCTCAAACAACTCCACATTTATAACAGGAAATTTTGACTTTAAGAGTGGACGAAATTTGCTCAAAAATCAAATTCACTGATGCAAACTACGCAAGTAATTCAATAAATACTGATACAATAGCAACATCCGTTTCCATAGTCTTAATCTATATATATATATATATATATATATATATATATATATATATATATATATATATATATATATATATATATATATATATATATATATATATATATATATATATATATATATATATATATATATATATATATATATATATAAATGAATGTTTGTATGTATGTATGTATGTATGTATGTATGTATGTATGTATGTATGTATGTATGTATGTATGTATGTATGTATGTATGTATGTCCTTTATGCATTGCTACGCCATTCATCCGATCGTAATGAAATTTTCACACAACTTTGAGAGTCAAGGGGAATCAAATAAAGAGAAAAACAATTTGAAATCCGTCACAAAATGAGCGGAGCGGAGCAGGTGAGCGAGCGGGAACTATATATATATATACTAGCGGAGATACCCGGCGTTGCCAGGGTTTTCTAATGTTTGAAATCCACTGATGCAAAGCTGTTGTTTTACGATACTAGCCACTTCGTCGCAAAGCCGTTTCGTCGTAGGGTACTTTCCCAGCTTGCGACGAAACGGCAGACCTTTGTGACGAAAAGTCTAACAATTCCGGCGGGCAGTATTCGGCAGCATGGCGAAACAGATGGCCATCCCATTGATAAAGACCACTAGACTGCCGAATGCAATGGGAATTCCGCAATCTACACGAGCCATGTCAGCACAACAGGTTGCTGCACGCTTCCTACCGTTTTTTTTATAATAGTTTATAGTCTTTTACACCAAGTGTTTTAAGACTGAATTGGCTGTATATAGGAAGCACATAAGTACTTCCTGTCGTGGATCAAAGTTTGATCTTTTTAACTGTCCCTTCTCCTTTATCCAGGCTTAGGACTGGCTCGCATATAGCGAGGCGGAGTTGCTTCCTACCGTTTTTTTTTTCTTTGTAATAGTTTATAGTCCTTTACACCAAGTGTTTTAAGACTAATCTTCCTACCGTTTTTTTATTTTTTGTATAATAGTTTATAGTCTTTTACCCTAGGTTTTTTAAGACTCTAATGGCTGTATGTAGAGTCTTAAAACACCTGAGTACTTCCTGTCGTGGATCAGAATTTGAACCTTTTTACTTTCCCCTCCTCCTTTCTCCAGGCTTGGGACTGGCTCGCAATTAAGCGAGACGGAGTTCTTCCTACCGTTTTTTTTTATTATTATTTTTTTTATTTTTTTTTTAATTTTTTTTTTTTTATAATAGTTTATAGTCCTTTACACCAGGTGTTTTAAGACTCTAATGGCTGTATGTAGGAAGCATTTTATACTTCCTGTCGTGGATCAGAATTTGATCCTTTTTACTTTTCCCTCCTCCTTTCTCCAGGCTTGGGACTGGCTCACAATTAGCGAGGCGGAGTTCTTCCTACCGTTTTTTTTTTTTTTTTTTTTTTTTATAATAGTTTATAGTCCTTTACACTAGGTGTTTTAAGACTGAAATGGCTGTGTAGAAAGCACCTAAGTACTTCCTGTCGTAGATCATATTTGATCTTTTCAACTGTCCCTCCTCCTTTATCCAGGCTTGGGACTGGCTCGCATATAGCGAGGCGGAGTTACTTCCTACCGTTTTTTTTTTTTTTTTTTTTTTTTTATAATAGTTTATAGTCCTTTACACCAAGTGTTTTAAGACTGAAATAGCTGTATGTAGGAAGCACCTAAATGCTTCCTGTCGTGGATCTAAGTTTGATCCTTTTAGCTGTCCCTCCTCCTTTATCCAGGCTTGGGACTGGCTCGCAATTAGCGAGGCGGAGTTGCTTCCTACCGTTGCAACTGGGTTGTATTTATGCCATGTTGCAATACCAGACAAAGGTGTCGGATTAAATTTTTTTTTTTTTTTTTTTTTTTTTTTATAATAGTTTATAGTCCTTTAATCGGATTAAATGGAATTCGTTTTGTTATATTCGCCAGAGGAATTTGATTTTTATCGCTACGCGGCCCTATAACTCTAAAACTATAGAAGTTGCTAATTAGTCTCAAATTTCTAGAGTACAGTCATAATTTAAATTAAATTGAGAATATTAAAAAGAAAACAAAAATAAACAGCCCATTTAATAAAAACTTTGTAATTCAAATAAAACAAAATCATAATAATAATAATAATTTATTGTTCAATTTTAACAAGTTCGTTAGCTGACTATGCAGCTGAATTGAACCAATTTAAAAAAAAATTAAGATAGAGTTTGTTGAGTTCTTCTTCAAACTCTTTGGTAACTCTTCTTTGAGCCCTTTGAACCTGATTCAAGCTCCCAAATTGCTCGTTTAGAGCTATGATTTGTGCCTCCTTTTCTAAAACTGAACACAAAGCACAAAGGCTTGTGTTGTGGTTGGCTATTTGCTTTAAGCCATTGTTCCATCCTTCCAGGTCGTTGATGGTCCTTATTTTGACATCAAAACAGGACCAGGTGGACACTGGATAGTACCCATTCAGCCACGTTTTTAATATATTTCATAAATTGCTAAATAAAAACATTGTTATTAAAAAGTATGAAAAGTAAACACTAATACTATAGTAACACTTACTTTTATTTTTGGACACACCACTTCATTATTTATTTTTTCAAATATAATAAATATTTGATCCGGAGGTAAATAGGCCAGAGCCATGATTTTTTTCCAAGATCAAATGCGGCATGTTTTGTCTCGTATTGAGATTTCAATCAGTATTTCTAGTGATAGAAATAAATGATTTAAACACGTATCCAATATAAATAACATATTTTTTAATGTTTCAAAACTTTCATTGAGATGGCGGATAATTGCTTGGTTGTAATGAAACAAACAACCGTTAATACAAATGCCGGGAAATACAGCTTTAGCTTCCTTCCACATTGCTATTTGATAGTCCACTAAAAAAATAATTATAATTCAAAAAGCGTAATTTATTAAATTAATAAATCAAATCCTTCCTGTCAAGCTGGCCATTTGGAAAAATTTCTCATCTCTTAACAGTCGCAATTCAGCTTCATAATCGGTTGCTCTTTTTTTCGACATTATGGCAAACACAACCGGGACAATTTTCATTGACTCATTTTTTACCAATAAAAGTGTGTATTGATAGAAGCTGATAGAAGGGTTGTTGAACCACCTTTAAATAAATAAATAAAATTACTAAATATTTTCAAATTTTACCATACTATGCACTTAAAGTATACCTCAAAAGTAGCATCCATATAAAAATTCTTGGAATTTTTCCCGATTTCGAGCTGTTTATTGGTTGCTAAAACTAAATGGCGTTCGCCTTTAATTCGTATGTCTTTTATAAGGAAATTCTGTGGCAGATGATGCATCAGAATTTCTGATTCTAGACTCGCCGGCTGGGATGGTCTGTCTTGTTGCCTGTGCTTGTTAACCAGTCTAGAAACAAATTTGCCGAGTTAAAGCAAATAAACAAACTAAGCACAAAATGGTTTGACTCTTAAGTACCTTTTCAGTGAGGTGTAATTTGGAAGAACGGATGCATCGGCATTATGTTCCAACAAGGATTCCATAATAATTTGTTTGGATCCTATGTGTGGTTGAGCTTTGCCTTTTTCGATAATAGCCGATCTGATGTTTTTCTGTTCTGGGATAGATAGGTTTGGTAGGCAGGTATGGAACTGTGAGCACTTGTAGTTGGAGCCAGTTTGAATAACTTTTCCTATGCACGCTGATAAAATAATAATATTAATTAACATGTTCAAGGACTTACGCTGATCATTGACTTACTTTCACTGTTTTTAGAAGATTTCGATCAATTGACACACGTCCAAAATACGTTGTCGTTTTTTTCATCCGTCCATCAACAGTCAGCGCAAATCCACGCGAGTCATACAACAATTTAAATTATGACTGTACTCTAGAAATTTGAGGCTAATTAGCAACTTATATAGTTTTAGAATTATAGGGCCGCGTAGCGATAAAAATCAAATTGCCCTTGCCAATATAACAAAACGACTTCCATTCAATCCGACACCTTTGTCTGGTATTGCAACATGGCATAAAAATCAACTCCGCCTTGCTTTTGCAAGCCAGTCCCAAGCCTGGAGAAAGGAGGAGGGAAAAGTTAAAAAGATCAAATTATGATCCACGACTGGAAGTACTTAGGTGCTTCTGACACAGCCGTTTCAGTCTTAAAACACTTGGTGTAAAGGACTATAAACTATTATAAAAAAAAATGGCATAGAAAACGGTAGGAAGCGTGCAGCAAGCGAGCGGGCGTTGTTTCAGAAGACTAACAAAAAACTTCTGTAAGGCTCCGGTATCAAAACCTGGCACCGACCAATCCTGTAAAACACTATCTATAACAAGTTGACAAGTTATTTATTTTTTTAAATTATTTAAATTAATAATTTTTTATGTATTTTTTATTTAATTATTTAAATTACTATTTTTTATATTTTCTAATTTAAACAATATATTGCAGTAGAGTTTTAAAACCTAAATTTAATTTTACCACTGATACCAAACTTTGTTTGTTTACATCTGCTTAACAGCGCTGTTAAGAAGGGAATAAAGTTTATTACCCCTTTGAATCCTGTTCATATTTTATCACATTTGTGTGTGTGTCTTAAGTGTGTAATGTCTCGCCGTTCGCACTCGCGAAGTCGCACTCCTGTTGCATATCATCTTCGAAAATCTAAAAGTCCGAAACTCAGAAGAAAAAAACCCGAATGGGATGTAAGTATAAAATATAAAAGATTTAAAAAAATCTATGTTTTTCAGCTTAGAATCTTTTATTAATATTGGTTGCAGTAAACTATGAATACGTTTTTTCGCGTAGAATTCCATACATGATTTGTCGGTCTATAAAGCTACAGAAGAAGATTTGGTTTGCTGCTTACTTTAATTTTGCTAATAATAATGATATTTCTTGATAAAGAAACTTAATATGATTATTAAATTAAAATAAAAGTGGTGTAAGTTCTACCAAAATTGAAAACTACACAATCTGTTTTTCTCACAGTTGAGAAGAAAGCTTTCCCATCAATCAACAAATTTTGATCTGGTTAAAGAAGATAAATTACAGAAGCGGGTAATTCAAGGTAAATTTTTCGATCGATTTACTTCAACAATTGTCACCGTATGTTATTTTCAATGTTGTATTATGTGGCCCAGGCTGATAGAATATGACAACAGCACGCTCTTATTATGCATATTGTAAAAGGTCTAGCAGGAAGATTTGAGGGTAAAATTTAGTGGAAATTCCTAGGTAAGAAGTCAAGATTTAAACTAAATTTCAGGTTAGCATAAAACCCTAAAGCTTAATGGGAGAAATAGAAGTTTTATATTTTGTTCTTAGATTTGACTAATTTACTTATAAATGGGTTTTTACAGCTAGAAAAAATTCAAATGTAGACAATGGAGTCATAAAAGAAATTTCAATTAGTGAAAAAGAGGTTATTTGTTTAAATATAATTTTGTAAAAATTTCAAGCATAAAACCAGTTCTAAGTGTATTTCTGCTTGTAATACATGAACAAAAATCAAACTATAACTTTTTACAGCTGGGTGATGTTGTGGGGAAATCAGATAATGTTATCAGTATGGCAAGAAAACTTCTGAAACAAGAGTCAATGGTTAGCATCTATTTTACTGTTTTCTTCTGTGGTGTTTTAATGTTTTTCTAATAAATATGTGAAAATATTAGAATGTTCTATTAAAAAAATGTTATGCCCATTATAGAAACACATCTCTTACCCAAGCATAACCAGACCTACTTCACAGCCAGATATGTTAGTGTTTTTAAATTATCTTTAAAATTTAAAATTTCTGACATTATCTTGAATATTTTGTAAAAGCAAAATAGAATTGCAGCGAAGTTCTTTCTAATATCATTCAGTTTTTTACAAACTTTTATTTAGGTTACAATCTCTGTTTGTGTGTGTGTGTGTCTTTCTTTGTACGCAAATCTTGCAAGTAAAATTTAACCAGCTTTTTGACTAGCTAGAAAGCTGAAACTTTCAGCATAGCTTTATATTGGATGACAATACATTCAATTAAAAAAAAAGAAAAAAAACTTAGTTTGAACATCTTTCATATTTCTAAATCGAGCGTATTTGAAATTAAAGTTTGTGTTAAAAAACTCGTTTTTTCCTTTACTTGTTCTTTTTTATATATTATGCATTTTACACAATCAGATGCAACTTGTTGCCCAACATCGGTGAGGTGAAACACAAAAGAAATGAATCACCTCGGACAGGTAATATTGTTATTTATTTCTCGTGCAAGATTTTCTAAATCACTCGAATTATTCTTCTCTATTGCTTTCGCTGGTATTTTTCTATTTTATTTTCAGAAGAGGAGGAATGTGCAAGTTCTGCTAGAAAGAAGAAATTGAAATTATTAAATGATTTGAAAAGAATGCAATCGTTATTAACAAATTCCCTTGATGAAGAAAATTCCTCTCCAAAAATATCGAGTGAATTTTTTGGTTTTTTTCCTCAAAAAAGCATTTCTGTGAATTAATTAATTCTAATTTGAATTTCTAGAAGTCAATTATCTAAATGATTATTCTGATGACGATAATGATGGTGGCGATGATCATGATGGCACTGAGACAGTGGTCTCTTCAAGTTCACACCTGCCAAACCTTAAAAAGGTTCACAATTTTATTTTATTTCATTTAAAAATAGTTCTTTGGTGTCAAATAGGCATTTATATGTTATTAATGCATGTGTATAAAAAAACTGATATTACCACAACAAATTAAACTTAGTGATTTTCCCATATTATTTATTTTAATAGCAGATTGTTGATAATCTGAAAACTAATCTTCATGGAAAACCTTCTGATGAAAATGTGAAACTGCTGGAAGTCGTTGTCGTTATGGTTGACCATTTTGAAAATGTAAGTTTATTAAAATTAACATCAACTCACCAAGTGTGACGTTGATGTGAGATGTTTTTTTTTTTTTTTATGATAGTTTATAGTCCTTTACACCAAGTGTTTTAAGACTGAATTGGCTGTATGTAGGAAGCACATAAGTACTTCCTGTCGGGGATCAAAGTTTGATTCTTTTTAACTGTCCCTCCTCCTTTATCCAGGCTTGGGACTGGCTCGCAATTAGCGAGGCGGAGTTGATGTGAGATGTAACACTTTTGACCTATAATGCTGCTTCTGCTTGCAAAATTGTGGTGCTTTTCTTTAATTTAAAATTTATTTTTTTATTGAATTGATGAACATTTGATGTCTATAAAATTATGTATTACATGTAAAACCTAAAACAAGTAAAGGAAAAAACAAGTTTTTTAACACAAACTTTAATTTCAAATACACTCGATTTGGAAATAAGAAAGATGTTCAAATAAAGTTTTTTTATTTTTTTTTAATTGAATCATGTATTGTCATCCAATATAAGGCTATGCTGAAAGTTTCAGCTTTCTAGCTAGTCAAAAAGCTGGCTAAATTTTACTTGCAAGATTTGCGTACAGAGAAAGCCACACACACACACAAACAGAGATTGTAACCTAAATAAAAGTTTGTAAAAAAAAAGTAACAATCAATAATACTTTAAAAGTTACCTATTTTTTTTCTTTTAAAAATATTCATTGAGTTTTATGTAATTTAATATAACTCAAATTTGTATATGGACTTATAGCTAAATCCCAGTTGAAAAATATTTATATTTATTTAATTGAAGACTATATATTATATTAACAATATACTTTGAAAAAAACTATGTAGAAGTACCTAACTCTTTTGTTTATAAATTATAAGCATTGTTGCAAAAACAATTTTTTATACTTTGTTATTTATTATGGTTAGTCTGAGAAAATTGTTATACAAAATATATTATTAAAAATAATTTTAATAATATATTTGATATTAATAATAAAAAAATTGTTTGAACAATAATTATATTTTTATACTAATTATTTGATATTGAAATATAATATTCTGAATAAAGGTGATTGACAGATTAAAGATTGAAACAAGTAAAAGAGAAGATGCTGAAAAAGAGATTAAAAAAATGAGAGAAAAAATTCTCTGCATGGAAGTTGTAAGTTGCGAATCTCGAAGTCGTTAAGTTTTTCAATAATAAATTATTATTATTAATTATTAAATTTCTTCTAGGAAATTTCATTAATGAAAGAAGACAGCAATAACATGAAGAAGAAGTTTGAAGATTTAATGAAAGAGAACATTCATATTGTAACAAAGCTTAAGGTTGTTGTTGTTACTCATGTGTTTTTACCTCTAGTTATGGCAGTATTTAAATATTTTTTTTAACTAGTCATGGCAGTATTTATATTGTTTTTTTACATGTAATCATGGCAATATTTATATTGTTTTTTACATGTAATCATGGCAGTATTTATATTGTTTTTTTACGTGTAATCATGGCAGTATTTATATTGTTTTTACGTCTAAATACTTTGTTTCTGAATTTGTGATGGGAGTAACATGTACTAGCGTTTCAAGTCCCCTTATTCCACTAATTGTTATATTATTTTTTTTATATTGTTTCTTAATCAGTTTTATTTTAAAAAATGGGATGTGTATTTTCGAATACAATTTGCTTGAGCAATTTCTATTTAATTATTTGCATAATTATTCTTCATTATTTTTTTAAAATAAAATTTTACTGATATTTAATCAACAGTCATCACCTCATCATCTTGTTGAAGTTGCTAACAAACATGATGTTGCTGGTTCAAATCTTATAGATCAGCATCAGGTTATTCCCCTTCAGCCGTACATGCAGTTGGACAGTCCCAGTATAGCAGGTTATTAAAGATTTCTTTATTTATTACTAATTTCTGTGAGTGATAATTGAATGTATAGATCAAATAATTGAGTTTGATGTCTCGCTAAGAATTTGCTTTGTTCATCGTTGTGTGCATGATTGTTGAGTCAGCACTTGTATGACAAGAAATAATTTATATATTATGACTAGATGGAGTTCTTTGAGTGAAATTAAAAGTTAAATCTGATTGAATTTATATAAGAGTAGGTTGGAGTTAATTATGAAAAGTTTGTTAGCTTTATTGATATTTGGCATCATTTTATCAATATTTTATTTTATTAGTTGATATGTAATTTTAATTATTTTTTTTATAATTGATTAATTTCAGCTATTATCTAAATTATTTCTACAAGATGAGCTGTTCGTTACTAGTCGACACTATTTACTATTTACAGCTGATAGACCGGGGCAGGAGGAAGCAGTGCCTTCTCATTCATCGAGGTCAATTTTGAAAAACAGTAACAAAATCAATCAGAGCCAAACAGCAAGTGTACCACGAGCAGAAGTGAAGCATCAACTTGAAAATTTAAATCGGCAACAGGCTGAAGCTTTAAGAATGCTTAATGAATTGAAGCTATTAGAGCAGCATACATCATCAGGTAACCATCCCAGCGACCCTAAAAAGTCAACATCAGCTTATTCGGACACAACTTTGCATGAAAGATAATTAATGTTATGGTTTTATTCTGTATATTATTGATAAACAAGGTCAGATGTACAATTGAATTAAATTGGTAAAAATTTTGTTAGCTCATGTGTTGTAAGTTGTGATCCAGTCTCCTACTTTATTTTTTAACTTTGAGATGCTAGTTCTGCTTTTAATTTCAACTGTTGTTTTGATTTAGATAATTTAATGATTAAGTTTAAAGAATCTTCAGTCTGATTTCATTTTATTTTATCATGTATCAAACTCTAAGCTGTCTGGAGCTGTGATTATTCATTATATCAAATGTTTTTATTTGTGGATTTTTGACATTGTTTTGATAATTCAACAAAAAGTGTGTAAAAGACTTTCACTCCTGCTTGTTGGACTGTTTTCTCAAATTTAATATAACACGCCATGGTTTAGAGTAGTTCAGAAGATTTAAGCCTTTGTCAATACTCAATACCAGGCTCTACGAAAGGGAGTGCAGCCGGTACGCCGCGCAGGGGCACATAAAAGTTTCGGGAGGCACGAGGTTAGATATAACAATTAAAAAAGTAAATTGATTGAAGTTGTTTATTAAATGTTTTTGAAAAAGAGTTTCGAGGGCCCTGGTCAAAACGATTATACAAAAACTAGTAGAGGCAGCCGTCTTCTGGGACAACAGTCGAACGCTGCCGCTATACCACATATCACCCAGCGCACTTTGTAATTAATTTTTATATAACTTGTTAGGGTTTGTAAATTTAAATAATATAATTAAAATAATAAAATTTATTTAAATATCTTAAAAAATCTTCTATAGATGCGCACATGAATTTTTCTTATCTCGATCTACTTTTAGTTTGGATTGTTTATTTTGAGCCACTGGCTCCAATGATGGCCGTGATGTCTTCGAAACGAAAGATTTACTTCTTTGTAACGTTTGTATTTTTTATTTTGCATAAAGGCATTGGTGCTGAGATAAAAGCTTGCTCAAAGGCAAACTACCAAGGTTGTCTTAAAAGCTTCGGACCTTATTTGGAGCGCGGGACTTCTTTTCTAGCCACTGTCAGTGAGGATGAATTAATCGACATTTGTTGGAGGTACAGTTACGCTAGCAGTTGTCTCACACCGTTTGTATATTTCTGTCCGAACATTAAAGATGAACTTCATGAACGTTTCGAAAAGTTTGAATACGCGTGTACTATTGATAAGAAAGATGACCCGAAAAATTGGCCAATAATGCCCACGCTTGATCCCGAATTGATAAGCGAAAGTGAAAAAGTTGAAGCAGAAGAGCAAAGATCCAAATTTATTAGAAGCATTACATACACATCTCTGGCAGCTGGAGCAACTTTGATAATGATACTGACTTGCCTTGCTGTCAGTTTAATTACTGAATGGAAGATCAAGAGAAAAGTTTTTCAAAAAGCTCAGGTCAATGTTAAAGTTTTAGAAGATCAGAAGAAACTTTTCTTCAGCATTGTTGGTGATTCCAAAAAAATGAAAAACAATAGCGTTAAAGAAAAGACTGAAGAAAAACCTCTCACTCAAGAAGTTGAAATCAAAAAATAATTTAGCATTCAATAAGTTGTCATGCTTCATTATTTTTATGTTTTTAAAGTTAAAATGGCTCATGCTTAAAATATTCTCATCAACTTTATTTACTCATTGTGAATATTTGTGCCTTATGGCATATTTCATCTTTGTTGTTGTAAAATGACCTGATTTTTCTAGTTGTACATTTTGTGGTATGTTTACACAGCTGCTGTTTAATGCAATATCAGCTAACTGAGTTTGATGTTGCTAATCATTGTTATATTATTATAAGCTTTTTCTACATATTTTTTTCGATATATATTTATTTTTGTGTGTATGTACTTCAATGGATATACTCATAACTCTGATTTCCTTATCTACGTGGAACCCTGTATTTGGTAACATTTTACGGTTAGTCATGACTATATGATTGATATTATAACATGGCTAATCTCGCTGGCTAACATTGTCCGCGGCTCAATTAAAGAGCCTTTTCTTGGGGATATTGTGTAAAAATGTTCAGTCTATATTGAGTTTATTCTATTGCTCATTTTACACACACATCAATCAGTCAATGCCATTGCATAGTTATATAAAAGAATTTTCTAGTAAATTTCATAAGTTTTTTTTTAGTTTATTTATCAGTATACAATAAAATATTCAAAACATGATTATAGTCTCTCTATACAATAAAACATTAAACCAAACATTACACAATTGAACAACAGTACAGGTAAATTATACAGTCTTGTCTTCAGGTATCTCATCATATATATCGCTAGGTATTTCTTCGTAAAGGTGTTTGTTTGGAATTGAAATGGGCTTTATACGTTCATCCAAGTCATTAAGACTGCCTCTGCTGTTCGTGAGTAGGTTGACCAGCTTATACTTTTCTTCTTCTGACATTGAATCCAGTGTAGATTTTAATATGTAGTTTGGGTCGTCGCGGCTTCTTGCAAACTGGGAAAGTGGTCTATAAGTAACGGCTGGTAGTTCTGAGTTTTTTACAAACCTCTTGGACTGCTCCGTGATTTCGACTATTGGAACGTTTGTCTTCCTTCGACTAAGACATACGCACACCACGGTCACAATGATGAGCACCAGTGCGAGCAGAAACGCGGCTAAAATTCCCGCCACGATATTCTTGTTGTCGTCCCACCACGACCGTGTAGTGACTATAATACTTGATGTCTTGTTGCTGAGAAGATCTTTTAGAACAACGGTGATGGAAACATTGTACATAGTTGAAGGACTTAGATTGGAAATATATCGCTCTCGAATGTCTGCTGAAAGAGACAACCATATGACATCTGTGCCGAGAGTCACATAAGATAAAACAAAACTGTCTACTTCGACATCTAAACTAATTATCCAGTAAACACGGAAGCCGACTGATGTAATGTCGGAAATGGATAGTTCCGTCACAAGATCTGGTGTTGTAATCGGGGACTTAGTGCTTGTGAATTCAGAATAATTCTCGCAAACAGGAGGTGTGCTTGTTGGACAAGCGCTGAAATTGTCATCAGTTAATGACGTAAATGAAATGTTGATATTATCGCATTTCCACATGTTGATGAACGGCACAAGCTTGTTTGGTCCAGGTTGAGAGCGCATCTCCTTGACGCGCTTGTGAAGCCACTGCATGTTACAGTCGCAGACCAGAGGGTTGTTGTCTAACCTTAATTTGCTCATGTTTAACGAATTGAGTCGGTTGAATGTGCACTCGTCTAGCGTGGTGAGTAGATTATTACTGAGTGACAGGTCGATCAGTTCGGAGAGGCCTGCCAAAGATCGCTGCGTGATGGACGTAATACCGTTTGAGTTAAGTTCCAATGTCTGTAACATGACCAGGGAACGTAAGGCAAACTCTGGGATGTTGGATAGCGAACATTCGGACGCTCTCAAAATTTTAAGAGCTCTCATATTAAAGAGAAAACTCCAGTTTGAGTCGGTGAGGTTAGCCCCGTTCAACCACAGTTCAGTTAACGTTGAAGATTGTGATTTGAACGTATCTTCGTTGAGCTTCAAATTGTTTACGTATTTGAGATTCAGAAAACTTAGTGAATGCAAGTTCTGGAATGCATCTGCAGAAATTTCTGAGATAGGGTTGTTTTCAAGTATCAACTTTTCGAGCTTGCTGGACTGTAACTGACCTACCCGAGTAATTCGATTCTCTTGAAGATTTAAAACTTTCAAAGAAGTTAAAGAACCGTCAAGCAGCTTACTTGGTAGAGCTATGAAGTTGTAGCTGAGATCTAACTTAATGAGATTTCGCAAACGGAGAATGCTACCGATTGATGGATCGGAAAAACTGGTCCACTTTAAGTCGAGTTCTTCCAGGCTATTTTCCAATCCTCGAAAAGCGTCTCTCATTATCTCGGGTTGTTTCATACGTTCAAGGTTTAGAATTTTTAGTTTACTGTTCGTTTCAAAAGAGCCGTCCTCAAATTTGGTGACCGAATTTGAACTCAGACATAATTTAACGAGGTTTGGAAGAATGGAAAGAACTTGAGTTGGAATATATTTCAGCTTGTTTCTTGACAAATCGAGCACTTCTAAATTAGTCAGGTCGCTAAAAGCCGATGCCGTGATGTTGTTGAGGCTGCCAGCTGATAACGTGAGATTTTTCAACTTGTTTAAATTCTTTAATGTTTCTACGGCCACGTCTTGATCGTGGAATTCGGTTACTTTTAGATGCTCGAGATTCATCAGCCCGCGAAGAGGCAATGAATTCAAACTAATGGGGGTATCTTCTGTACCACCAATGAATAACTCCACAATAGTTTCCTCGATGCCTACAAATGCTTGGGATGATATGGTTGATAAAGGATTATTAATAAAATCTAACATTTTCACAAAAGTTCCGTTGAATGAGTAAGCCGGTATTTCTTCGATGTCGTTATTTTCGAAAGTTATTTTAACAATCCGCCAAGAGGGATCTTTCAGCCGTAGAGAAGGTATGGCCGTTAAATATTTTCCACTGCAGTCGATGACGATTCCACCTTGCACGTGGTCTACCTCACATTCACAAGCTGACGACAACAAACAAGACGTTCGGACATGTTTTGTAAAATAACAGAGACAAATCAGTACGAATGTAATCCAATTTTTCATGTCAGAAAATGTTATCCTTTTTTTCCTAATTGATCATCGATTATAAATTTATCGTATTTTAACATAGCTATCGACTTTTAAGTTGATTTACTGAATTTTTCGAAGCAGATATCATCCTATTGCGGCGGTTGATTCACGCTTATATGAGTACCTTGTTGCAACTTTTCGCTAGTAGGATATGAAGATAATAAGAACCAATTAACAATCTTGATAAGCCTCGCTCACTCACTGTCTTCGGGAATTTCTAATATATATCTGCTGAGCTAAACTGCATCTGATATTGTAAGTTCAATTAATATGCAAAACATGTGTCAATTGCTCACCTGTGCTGTTTTGCTTTGACCATTCAAGGGGTTTATAGCTCTCTGCTTGCGCTCATGAAGTAGGCATAAAAATAAATAGTGTGCATAAATATGTTAATCGAATTATAGTTGTTACTACACGTCCTACCCTACATGCAATCTACTTAATAAGACTTCCGAGTAGAGCATAATTATTATTAATGTAATTGTTACAATGTGGCTCTCCTGTATTCTAATTTATCAAACAATCAGCCACCGATTACTTTTAACTTGCTGATTTGTTTTGTTGCATAAAGAAATGAATGAACCACTTAAAAAAAAAAAGATTTGGCTTTTGAAGCGCTTATTAGGCTAGCTGTTTTATGAGTGAACGTTTTGTGGCAATGCACTTTGGTATAGGTAGGTAGGTATAGGGTAACTACGTAGGTAAATATCATTCATAACTTTTCAGCTGTCATGCTCTCTAAAAAAATAACCAAAAATATGTGGAAAGTGTTATTTTCATATTGGACGAGATTGAGATCAACTAAAGAATTTAAGGTTGTGTGTTGTTTTGTTTAGAAAATAAAAGCAGCTGACAATTTCTGCATAATGCTTGAAATATAAAACAGCTTATTAAAGTGTATACAGAAGCTACCTATATAAATACTAGTTATCAATTGGTCTATTAAGCTAAGAAAACAAATCTTCAAATTGATTGATTGTGGGACTTTTATACGAAGCACTTAGCTGAAGTCGATCTCAACGCTATTAACCTGTTATACCCTTTCTTGCAAGAGCTGAATTTTGTGTGGGTGCCTGGGACAAACTAGGGTGTCGGGGTCATGCACTGCCTGCTATACCTATTGCTTAGAAATGCAGTCACTTTATTAATAACATCGCGGGCGTTTAGAAGAACTCGAGGTTATGCCCGAGGTATGCAGCTACAGCAAGGTTATTTACAAAAAATGATTGTGAGAAATTGTTGCCACTGCGTGAATCCGCCCACACGAAGATGCTATTAGGGTCTGTGAGTGGTTTGATTTCGTCAAAGAGGTTATGCAGAAAGCGCAGATTTTGTGTTTTGTCCCCGGGTGCAGAAGACCCTAGCTACACCTCTGAGTGGGCCTCTAAAATTGCTTACCCCCCAAAGGTTTTGCCGAAATGACGACTCTCTGCATAAAGCGTGAAAAGTACTGTTATGACTGTGCGCAAGCTGCATGTATATATTGTATACGGTATCGAGACAAGTGCCCCTTTGGTTCTTTTATGGACGGTTTATTCTGATGTCTTCTATCTCCTATAGTAAATCGTTTTCTGTGAGTCGTTTAAAGTTTAAAGATAAAGTGTCATTACTTTGCGCTCCATAAATATTTATATTGTATGACATTGTATTTTGTATCATGCGGTACTTTTGTATGGTGGGCTCGTTAATAACTTTGCCGATTTTTACCGAATTGGGTTGTCTTATCAGTTACGCAACTGCCGCCCACACGAAAATGCTTGATTTACTAATTTACTTAGCGACTTAGCAACTTAGCTGGATCTGTGAGGGGTTTGATTTCGTCGAAATAAAAAGAAAACGAAATTATTGCATGTTCCTTTGCAGCTGCTAAAAAGTGTTATGCAATTATTATGCAATCGGTAAATAGCACCAAGGATATCAAACGAAACCAATCTCCAGATATAGAGAAGGATAATTGCGCAAATCAGTCGCCAGAGAGGTCACAGTCTGTCAACGACGATTATGCAGCAAGCACAGCGAGAGTCGGTTTCCCAATTAATTATTCTACTTCAACGTCAACCATAGCTTCAAAGAAATCTGCCGAAAAGAATGAGATGGTGTCAGAGCAGTCTAATGTTTACTGGGACTTATCCACTGCTCGTGATTCTTCCAGTAATGAGTATGAGTTTTCTATTAAGTATCTTGCATGATTGTTATCATAAGTATCCTAAGTAAGACAAGAGTGTTGATCATAGAAATATGTTTTGTGTAGAATATTGGAATATAGAAGTAACTCTTTGAAACTGATATATGTATGTTCAGATTTCAATGAACCATCATCTATAAAATCTTTAATCATCAAAAATAGCAGCTGTTATTTCGGGTGTAATAGTAGTATCAATTTGCATTTATTTACAAAGAAGTACTCAGACGATTTAATTTAATGATAATTTAAAAGGATTAGTTTAACAACTAATTGTATCACACATGAAAGTAACTCACGTTTAAGTTATTTGCATTTATTATAATTGATAGGACCTGAAGAAGTGAGCTCATTGTAAGTTTCCCTGGTTAACCCTGTTGAAGTAATTTATTTGTCATCTATTGGTTGCATCACTACTATATATAAATAATTCTGGGTTGCGATGTCATTTTTAATTTTGAAATTTATTCTCTATTAACAGAATTAATAAATTTAAAATAATTTAATAAAGTAATTCTTTTGTTTAAATTGCTTGGGTGCTTATGATAAAGTCATATCCTTTTAAGAAGTTGACAGAGATCTGTGAATGTATACTTCAAATTAAATAGGCAGTTGTTTTATTTTGTGTTTATTGAGTATTACTTCAAAGTTATAAAATAATCTAGTAATTTCATTTTATAGGATAAAAAAACTTTTATTAACAATGCAACCAAGGCCCGTGGATGAATCTCAGAAATACATCATCCACTCTAAAATTTCTAGATGCACATCACTTGAAAGCCCTCTAAAATCTCACATCCACAGAAGTGAATTGTCAGTTTCTACTGCAGATATTTCTCCTGCATTCAACTCAATCACAGAGTCCGACTGCGACAAAGGGCACGGGGCACACTCTAATTCTGTTATATACACAACCGAAAAAATTTTGCCTGCGAGAAGTAAAAAGAAATATTTAGGTGTTATCACTAAGAATGTTTCTCAAAATGAATGCAAAACACAACCCTCAAATGATCTCCTAAAAAATGACTTGGATAAGGCCGAAGAGGCGCTTAAAATATACCTTCGTATGTTGGCAGTTTCCTCAGCTTCAAAAGCAGATAAAGCAAAAGTGCTTAATGCAATTCAGGCTTCAATTGAGCGGGCATGGTCCTTGCCATCAGTGGGAAGAGACCTTGCTTATAAATTGTGTGATGTGTTAAGGACTGATGGTGGAATTGATATTATACTCGAGCAGCTTACACAGCTTCGTCATCATAAGAACCACAAGTCTGATCGCGATCTTCTTTTGGGTTTTGCCAGTGTTCTTTCTCAATCCATGACTGTCCCAAATAGAGAGTATGTGGCCAGTTGTCCCAATGGTCTTGACACAATTGTTTCTACAGCCAATGAATTCAGAGATGACAAGGATATCACAAAGGCAGCTCTGGGCATATTAGAATGCCTTTTTAAGCATAAAGATAATACTTGCAAAAGGCTTATCAATTGCGGCGGCCTGGATTCGGTGCTCTACGCATGTCGATTCTTTGATGCCACGGTTTTGAGACACTGTGCAGTGGCTTTGGCAAACTTGTCTTTGTATGGAGATGAAGATTGTCAACAGTCTATGATTGCGAGAAATGCTCCAGAATGGCTTTTTCCTCTGGCCTTTTCTGAGGATGAGGGAGTTAAGTATTATGCATTTTTGGCAATTGCCGCTCTTGGAGCTAACAAGTCATTAGAACAGGCAGTTACTAAATCTGGTACACTTCATTTGATTGAACCATTTCTGAGAAATAGGGATCCAGTTGAGTTTGGAACAAGTGACAGGGCTCATATGCATGGCCATGCCATAGACTGGCTCACCAGACTCGTCCCTCTTCTTTCCAGCAAGAGGGTTGAGGTTCAAAGCCTTGCAGCATTCCATTTTGCAATGGAAGCTGCCATAAGGAACAGACAAGGAAAACTTGAGGTTTGTAGTTTTCTTATGATAATATAATTATAATTAATTCATTCAAATTAGTTTTTGTTGTAGTCTTAGAGATTGTGTTTGAGAGATTATGATTATTGTTGTTAATGGCTGTTTGAGAGTTCTGTTAATATAAAAAATATTAAAATGTTATATATTAACTAATATCTCTTTTAAAAAGATGTTTTACTGGTTCAGTTAAAATTGCAATTGTCAGATCTTCAAAGAAATAAATGTGATAGAACCACTGAAGCAATTGTCTAGAAGTTCTGTTAAACTTGCATCAAAGTTCTCCAATAAAGCACTTGAAATCCTCGGAGAAATCCCTGCTAACAGTTTGTTTCCGCAAGTCATGCTCTGGAATGTAGAAGATATTTGCTTGTGGATGAGACAAGTTTGTAGATTTCATTTTGTTCATTATAAAGTGTTTAGCAGTAATAACAATTGTAAACTAAAAGTTCTGTTTCCATATGTGCATAACATAGATTTATTGTATTTCTCATGAAGAAGTTTTTGTTTTGTCATTTGCAGGCAAATATCTAATGAAATGTTAAATTTATAATTTTCTAGAATGAAATAAAGGAAGAAGTCATACAAAAATTCATAGACGACAAAATGGATGCAGATCTATTGCTGCAGCTTACTGATGATGAACTGAGAAAAGACTACAAAATGGAAAGAGCCATCGACAGAAGGAGGTAAATTAGTTTTATTGATTGTTGAATTATGATTTGTTTTTTGTGTAGATGATTTGAAGCTGAATTTTGAGCCAAAACGGGTACTCGTGGAAGGGCTTATTACAACATCAACATATTTACATTTATAAGAGTACATTTTAGATGGGCTTATATCAACATATTTGTAAATGAAAAGTAAATTTTTAGTTATGCAGCTGTGTAACTACTGCTAAAATATAAGTTCTGAACAGTTTAATTGTATAGATATTAATGTTTATTACTAAATGCTCTTTTTCCTACTTTTTTTCTGATATTCTCTTCCTTTCTTCTTTTACTATGTCTTTGTTACTCTCTGTTTTTCTACAATGCTTTTATCTACTCGTCGTCTCTGTTTGTCTTTCTGTTTCTCTGTCTGTTTCAAATCTTGCAATCAATTTTTGAGTCACTTCCTGATGATAGATTTTTTTCAAATTTTGCATACATGCTCAAAATAGAAGACAATGCAATATTCAATTATTAGTTTTACAATAAGTCAATTAATTTAGTTAATTTTAATTAATTTCATTTTTATATGGGAAGAAAAAATTATAATAATTATAATTATTATAAATTATAAATTATTATAAATAATATAAATTATAAATTATTATAAAATTATAAATAATTATAAATTATTGTAAAATTATAAATAATTATAATTAAATAATTATAATTATAAGAAAAAATTGATTGCAAAATTTGTGTTTTAATTACTAATTACATATAAAAGCATTGGGTTTTAAAAATTCGTTTTTAATTTACTTGTTTGTCATGAGCTGAAGACCTTCCAGTGCTATTGTATGCCTTGTCATAAATAGTGCTTTGTAAATATAGTAATTGATTGATTCGTAAATTTTATTTTGTTTAATTATAGCAAACAACTAGTGATTTTGTGTTAACTATTACAAATCTATTATTTACGCAGATTTTTCAGAGAACTGAATAAATTGAAGCAGATAGCAAGTTACGATGCTTGCGACATTGTCCACTCTAGTCTAGATGATTTCCTTAAGGACATCGGTCAAGAATTCCGACAGTACTCGTACCAGATGTCCAAAGCTGGTGTTGATATGTCCATCATTAAGTTGCTCAATGATGAACATCTTGCTTTAGATTGTGATATCACTAATGGCATTCATCGGTTGAAAATAATGGAGGCTGCAAAGAGTGAGTTGTTATGTTTAATAATTATAACATTGTAATTAGTTGTTAAGAACATTTATAATTTATTTGAGATTAAAAGAAAGTGTTGAAATGATTGCTACATTATTATGAAAACACAATGCAAACCTACTTACCTTTGAGTGATAAAATTAACTTGATTTAAGATGATTATTGGAATTTAAATAAAAGATGACTTTAAGTAAATAATTATAAAATAACTTTTATTTGTTCATTTAACATGAATAAAAATATGATTTTATATTAATTTTTTTGCAGAAGTTTCCATCTCCTCCTTAAGTCCTTACATAAATCTTGATTACAAACCTTTAGAAAAGAATCTTGATGTTTTCATCAGTTACCGAAGATCAAATGGTTCTCAGCTAGCAAGGTTGGACCGATGTTTTGAATAATAAATATTGTAGTTACATACGAGGTTTAAAATTTTTAATTAATTTTTATTATTTTTGATTGTGTTTGTGGATGGGAAAATCATATGAGGATTAATCAATAATCAACTTTCCTTCATCCAGTCGAGCTAAAACTTTGAACGTTGACTCGTTCCTGATGTTCTATAATATGTTCTATAATATATATTTTTTGCAAATTAAAAAACAAGTTGCAAAGTTGATCTGTTTAATAGGTGTAAACTTGCCTCTAAATAATTTCTGTTCGATAAATAGATTATTTATATTTTTATTAATACTTCTATTGATGTCATTTTATTGCCATGAAATTGATGGGACATAGCATCTAACAGTGTATTTGATTTCCACTGTTGATGAGATTCTGCCTGATTTTATTTTAGTTTTTTTATTGTACTCAATAAATAACAATATATTTCAACTCTTTTAATTTGACAGCCTTCTCAAAGTTCATCTTCAACTCCGAGGATTCACAGTTTTCTTGGACATAGAGAAACTTGCGGCTGGAAAGTTTGACGAGAGTTTAATCACGAGCATACGATCTTCGAAGAACTTCATTCTCGTTCTCACTCCGAACTCTCTCGACAGGTGTATCGGGGACCTGGAGTGCAAAGACTGGATACATAAGGTATTGTTGTTTATTTCTACACTGGGGAATCTCAACCTTATATATCTCTAAGCTATGTAAAAGCTGTTAGCATGAAGGTTTTTGATAATGCTTATGTGGATATTTCTTTTAGTTGTTGCCATGATGGTTCTCTTCAGATATTTTGTTATGATATTTAGAGTTTCTTTAAATTTGTAAACAGGAAGTTGTAGCAGCTTTGAATGGAGGTTGCAATATCATCCCAGTAATCGATGACTTTCAGTTTCCACCAATGGAGAATCTTCCAGATGACATGAAAAATATATCACACTTTAACGGTATCAGGTTAGATTTTTTTCTCAAGTCTATCAAAAGCATGCTTTGTTGAGTATTATTGAATAAATAGCTACCAGAAACTTCGTTTTTGATTATATTATTTTTCCAAGGAAATGAGCATTGAAGGGCACCAAAACCATATTTATATTTTCTAGGTGGATTCATGATTACCAAGATGCATGTGTCGACAAGCTTGAACAATTCATCACAGGAAACATTGGCATTAAAAGAACTACCAATTACCCGAGACATCCCCTGTCAAAGGCGGGCAGTGCGTGCTCACCAACACCCGAGGCAGTGAATTTCCAACCCGATTTCGGATTGGGCTCTTCGTCGGCCGGTGTAGCAGATTGCGATGATTCAAAAAATCTCCAATGTCTTGTCCACTCTGAAAATGACACGATTGACGGTTCGGATGACATTGAGCGATTGATGGTTGAATGTTCTGAAAAAGACAACTCCATGGAATCGTCCATCGATTAAAATTAAATGGAAACACACGTGTGGATTGATTGAAATGTTCGTCGTTGCCTCAATCGCTTTGTTTTATAGTTTTGTGGCGATATGTGCATGGTTTTTTATTTATTCTTATTTATTTCGAACATCTTTTACTTTTGTTTTTTAATATGGTGAAATTTTGTTGATATCAATGAACCCTAGGTGTATGGCGAGATGTATATAGTTTCAATATCTTGTATTTGTTACTAGGTAAGATTCGTGTTTGTTTCAAACTTTGAGTTTTACTGTCAAAGAGTCTCTGCAGCATTTATGCTAATTTTTCATTTAAAAATATTATTTTATTCAAGTTTTTTTGTTACAGTTATGTTAGAATGATTTGTTCTTGTCATTGTTTACTCTTCATAATTTATATTCATAATTTCAGTTTTAGGTGACTCCACGTTCTGTTACAAAATTGTTGTTTGTTTGTATTAAATTGTAAAAACAAATTGTACGTTTTTCAGTTTTGCAGCTCTTTTGTCTTCCATTTTGTAAAGGTTTTCCTGTATAATTAAGCTTTAACTTTAGACATATCTGACGTTCACTAACTATTAAATTTGAAACTTTATATAATTTGGGATAAACTGACACGTTATACATAATTATTTATTATTATTTTAATTACCTGTACTGTATTTATTATTTGTACCTCATAAAAACAAGTTTCTCGTTCAGTCAAAACTAAAAGTTTGAGTGATGTGAATATCTCCTATGCTACCTATTGTTTTCCATGTAAGTATGTCCTCAGCCAATTTTCAAAAATATGTTTGACATATACATAATATATAGGGGATGCGCGTACTAGCTTCTCAAGGCGTCTAACGATGCATACCCATGGAGGAAGTATTTGTTCATATTTTGTTACTGCTCATGGACACAAACGCAGCAAAAAACACTGAATAAAAATACCGAATTAATTGTTCAGGATACCGATCCTGTTAGATTAAAAATAAAAGAAGCTCTACTGATATCTCAAGAACGACCCTCTATAAATATGCAATATAATAGTTTTGACAGAACCCCATTGCTCCAATATCAGTCATACCCCTCTGCTATGGCTACTACATCTCGTGGCGTCTCAACATTGGTCGTCGATGGTTTTCGTTATCGTGGCGACAGATCTGTCGACCCTCTAGTTTCCACTGATGGATGATTCGCAGGATATAAATGTAAACATCAGTTCGACTTTAGCAACTGATGGCAAGGAACTTTCGGCTTGTATTGTTGACGGATCAGTTCGTCCCAAATCATAGTACATTGGAGTTGGATTGTACTTTTAATGATAACCTCTTTGGTTTTTCTTCTTGGAGTGAAGATCTCATCTCGACTTGTCTTGCAAGTGATAACACACGGGATAATGACACGACCTCTAACGAAACATTGATGAACAGTGTTGATGAAGTATTGTCGTGTCGTGACAAGTCTCACGTTTCCACATGTCGTGGGACTCATGGTGCCCAAGATGTATGTGATACATTCGGTAAAACCTCAAAAGAAGAACATTGAAAATTCGCATTGTGTGATGTCGCAGCACGAGGCCTTCCTGTTTCTCTTTCGACTACTGACTCTCATCTCGGGTCAACATGGGACTGATTGCACACAATATCTCGGACCAAACATTATCGGACGAGGATGAATTTGTTCTGTGTAGCTATGAACCTGTTGAACCACTCCTCTCTGTGTGTTGCGTGACGGCGCCTAGGGCGTCAGCAGTGACATCAGTGAAATTCCTGAAGGGTACCAATGTGAATTCCCGCCGGGAGATGATAAACCCGTTGAATTGCCTATTCTACTTTATAGTTGTAATATAACAATAAGAAGAAAAAAATATACATATATATATATATATATATATATATATATATATATATATATATATATATATATATATATATATATATATATATATATACATGTGTGTATATATATATATATATATATATACACACATGTATATTTTTTTCTTATATATATATATAAGAGCTTGCATGCGATTAAAAATTTTAATTGCGATTAATTGCACGATTAATTTTTTACCACGATTAATCGCATGATTAACTTTGTTATCGCAAATAATAACAAGATTAATCGCACAATAAAAGTTCTTCTGTAATCCGCTTGATATGGGCTGACACATTTTCACTAGTATGACGATCAACTGTGTGATACATTTCTAACGTAAAGGAATTTAATGTCCAATTATTGTCAATTAAATGGCAAGTTATTCCGAGATAACTCGCATTGGCAACTGACGACCAGTGATCGCACGTTATAGCTACACTGTTTGCCATTTTTAAAAGATCCAACTTTTTCTCCTTCTCTTCATTGAACAATTGCTGTGGATTTTTCACTGTGTTTTGGCATGGATGTTTATAGCTTTAGTTCGACGATGCAGCTCTAATCACATTTTGCAATCCAGAATCTGTGACAATATTGAGTGGCTGACAGTTACTGGCTGGTTACCCAATGTACAGTTGCCTCCGTAATTTCTTTGGATTTAGGAAGCAAAATAGGCTTATTTATCTCATTTAGCGACTTTATACTCTCCGTTATTTTGACTTGTTTTGGCTATTTTTATTTGCTGCAAAAGGGTGTTTACTGCTTAAATAAGGGGACATCCATTTATTGTCAACAAAGTATGGGGGAAGGGGGTTTGAAGAAGTTTGACAATTGTTGACATGGGGGAGTTCAAGATAAATTGACGTCAATAATGTATTTTTTACAGGAGTTAATAAATCAAAAAATAGGAAAGTAATAAATGCATTGTATGCCAATCAGTCAATTAGAATTTAACTACCCCCAAAAAACATTTAAAATACGACACAGTTTACGATTATTGTAAAATTTGTCGTATTTTGAATTCTACTTAAAACTTAACTATAAATAAAACTGATTGACCTAAAATTGTAAGGTAGAACCATAAGATCCCACATTTTTAAACTATTGTATTCAGTCTTTGAAGTTTGACAACATGCTACCTCGGTCGGCAAAGGCATTCAAATTTCTTCCATATGATCTGTACTGTATTCCATTCAGTTGTCGTTATTTGAACGGATCTGCGAAATTTGTCACCTCTATGTTGCGTCACAATTCATGTTGAAGAAGCATGTTCAACAGCACCGACAATGCGAATGCGATCTTGGGGTTAGGCAATTACCTCAACCGCAAAGAATTCGACCAAAGCGAGTGGCTGCTAAAATACAGAAAGAACTGATGGCAATTATTGCGCATGGAGAGATGTTAAGCACAGAATGGTTAGATGAAAATGATGTTGACTTGTCGTGTGTATCGATTCCACAAGAAATTGATCAATCAACCACTATGCCCATTTGCCCATTATAACAATTAAGGAACATTTGAATTTCACATGGGAAGATGTTAGAAGCTAGAATATAAATTCTCAATTTGTTCATGAAGTTCAAGTGTTGTTATAGTCAATTTGAAATCTGTTACACAAGACTAAAAAACTGTATTAAAAATTTATTAGTAGAACTTTTAATATATACGTACAATTCTATTTTTATTTATGTTTATCAGTTCTCGGGTTTATTTTTTATTATTTTTTGTTTACAATAACTTCTTTTTCAACTCTCGAGCCTGGCCGTGTGATAGTGTAGTGTAGAGGATAGTATATAAAGTAGAAATCAGTGAAGAATAGGATGCATAGGGCGCGTTGTTTTTTACCGGATTCATTTGACACAGATTTGCTCCTATTGGTGGTCCAGGCTCATGACTTCTTACCGCTGTACTCTTACGCTTGACTTCTACTTAGAGCAGGAGCTACTGGGGTTAATACCAGGATTCACTAACGCAATCAATTTAACAACGCGCCCATAGTGCTATAGTAAAAACTTGTTTTGAAGAAATCAAGCTTAAAGGTGACAGCCAGGCAGAGGCGTGGATTGGGGGGGGGGGGGTTGAGGGGGGCCATGGCTGTTGAAGAAGCATGTTCATTAGATTTTTCTACCAAATAGAAAAAATATCTTTTCTAGCTAACCCATGAACGAGTATTTAGATTAGTTGATAAAAACAGTATTTATCATACTTTTTGAATTATATTACTTATAATCTACAGGTAATATTTTTCTATCTTTTAGTGCTTAGTTTCTCGCGCCTCTTACTTTTCTCATATCTCTCCATATCTTTTTCTTCTTCTCTGGCTTCCTCTTAGATATAGGGTGATTTTTAAAATTTGCTTACTAATGTTTAAAATTGAAAATTGCTCTCCACTCTTTTTTTCTGTTAAGCATTCTTTTGCTGAACTTTCTTTTTCCTACTCTGGTCCCTTTCTCTGGAACTCTCTTCCTACTTCTATTACTAAATCTATTTCTCTCACTGTTTTCCATCGGGGCTTAAAACCTATCTGTTTAATAAGTTCGTGTCCGAGCGCTATTGAACGCCAAGGAAATAGCGCTATAGAAATTTAATGGATTGATTGCTTGCTTTCGGTCCATCCGATCGAACTCGTATGAAATTTAGAACCTTGTATCTGTCCTAGCTTGAGGAACAATTAACATTTTTATCCTACCCGGTTGCTTGAGCACTCTCACCAAGATTTTTCTAATTCATTTTAAATTATTTTTATTAGCTTGTACACGATTGAGAATTTAGATTAGTTGATGAAAACAGTATTTATCATACTTGTTGATTAATATCCAGTTACTTAAATCTCTGCTAGTATTTTTCAATCTTTTAGTACCCTTAGTCTATTTTATCTGGATGATTCAGTGGACAATTTTGTAAAAATGAAAGAATGTCAATACCCTTTGTTACATTCATAATTTAAACTCTTTTTGTCTGCATTCAATATTAAATAAAAGTTAACTTTTTCGAACAGTTTTTTTAAACTAATAGGCTGATTTACATGAAAATACAACATACAAATGTATATTGGGATGGTCATTTTTGTTTGAAGATTCTCTGGGTTAAAGTCAAAAAATCTTCGCCCCCCTCAACATTTTGCTGAATCCACGCCTCTGCAGTCAGGACAGTGAAAATTTCAGTGCAAGATGCCGATTTTTTCCTAATAAGCGCGTCTGTGGCAACGTTTGGTGATTATCTTTTAAAAATAAACATTTAATATGCAGTTTTGTTGAAAATAAAATTTCAAACATTGAGTCATTCTACTCTTTGATCATGTTACTAAATGATTAAGGAACAAAAATTCAAGAAGTTAATTGAAAGAAACGAAAGTGCCAAAATCAATATAAAAAAACAAAAAAGTTAAGAAAAAGTTGGAAAAAGTTTAACTACTTTTTTTTTAGTTTAGTTATCAACTAATTCAAATTAGTTGCAACTAAAAGTTTAACTAAGGTTTTTTAATTAAAAGTTAGTTAAAGTTTAACTTAAAATAAATAGTTAGTGCCCATCTCTGGTGCTCTGGTTACAGAAAATCAAAACCGCACCTTCAATTGGAAAGACCGCCATTTGCTCCAGCAGTTGAAACTCAAAAAAAATTATTTTCAGATTTTGAAATCAAGTCCGGAACTTCCAACAAAACGCGCCATCAGCGATAACAATCAAGAAGGTCATTTTGAAGAAGTCAGTTGACGCTCATACATGGTCCTCTTAGCATCTGAAATAATTGGAGGGGATAAAATAAACTGTATTTAATTACTGAGCTAAAAAATAAAATCGTTCTTCTCTTAGCACAAGCAGTCTAACGAAAGACGCTTTAAAAGGAGGGCGGATTTTACAGGATGCTGGAGTTGTCAACTGAGAAATTATCTGAAAATGCTTTTAAAAGAACTAACCATTGTTTTTGGCTTTACAGGTATCATTATTATTCATTGGTCATATTTTTAAACTTTTTGACTTTATTTGGTATGAATATCTGTGACGTTTGATCAAAGAGTTTAAAAAAAAAATTTATTTTGCTTCATAGAACATTGATGTACAGTATAATTTGACTTTAACTGGTATATAAATAATTAAATAGAGTCTGCATGTTTTCGGCAGCACACCTTCCAATTTTTAAGTAAGACAATTATACCAGATTTCTAATTAAGAATTAAGACTTTTAAAACTCACAACAAAGGTTTTTTAATAATAACTTTTTTTAAATATTTTTCAGTCGTAATTTTTCAATCCAAGATGTCACTCGCAGTCGTCATTTTAGACCAGACGATGGCAGCGAAAGGCAGTAATGTAAACCTGTCATGTCCAATCAGTGAAAAAACAACAAAAGTAGAGTGGGAGATTCAAAGAACTCCGAGTTCATTGTACGAGTTCGAAGATGGAGCGTTTCTGTACCTAGAAAACTTGACCTTGGACGATTCAGGGACGTACAGATGCTTCGAATATTCACCAGCGGTAACAGAAAATAAGAGTAAAATAAATTATTATGAACAAAGCCTGTATGTTGTTGGTTAGTAGTAGCTAGTTGTTTTTATTATTAAAAATTTAACTTTTTTATTTTAGAAAAGAAGGGAACGGCAGGAACAGGAACGTTAATTAGTGGGAAAAGAGCCGTTGCCCTCCTTTGATTTTGAAATTGGTCTTTCCCGACGTTGAAATGGGCACCCTTGATTTTGAAAAGGCTACCTTAGATTTTGAAATAGGTCCTAAAGGGCGCACCAGAAATAATTTCAAATATTTTTTACTACATAAAATTAAATTAATAACTAGTTTCACTGCCGATAAAACACAAAAAATGGTATTGAAATATTGGCCATAATTAGCTATTATATAAGTTGTGGTCCATTGTTACTATTCAGGGGCATCATTTGAGGGGGACAAGAGAAACAAATACCTCAGACTAAAAGTTAAAGTACATTCATTTTTGAGTGCCACTTACAGAACAGACCAGCGGCCACTTTACAATGTTGGCAGCTCCACAAGCACACAAAGAACTTTAACACCCAACCAAAGCTGGTACTCATCGACCACTAAAAGATGAAACGCTGAGTTGATGTGAGCACATGTGAATTAGTTTCTTGCTCAAGGAAATTACGAGCTCAAACCTGATATCCAAGCAGGTGTTTAAACGATGGTCATCAGCTATTTTCGGAGGCAAGAGTGCATAAGGTTTTGGAAAATGCTGGAAAGAAATACTTTCGACAATGCACCCTGTTATCAGTTATTTTTAGAAAAAAAGTTGAGCATTTAGTAGGAAATTTTTTAATGTTTGTGTTTGAGTATTAACAAAATTTTGCCTTCCAAGGTTGTGTAATTAAAGCCGGAAACAAAATCCAAACCCCTATCAAAAAATGTTTAACCCCTTTCAAAAAATCTCGGGTGCACTACTGGGCTCCCCTAAACGTTTGAAAAATCTTTTAAACTTTTTTTACAAAAGTACCTAGGAGTACCCTCCGCCAGAGGCGCAGCGAGAGAGGCACAGAAAAACATGTCCTCGTTATGGCACTGCCCCAGCTCTTTTGGGAGGACAGATTTAGTAATATCAAGGTACAATTTTAGAACCTGTAGGCCCTTTCAACATTTTTTCCATGGCTTTGCTGAAGTGATGTTCTTAGTGAACATTAAACATACATTTATTTTACCCAAAAACAGGCCGTTCTACTTTATCTGTTTTTGTCATACAAATTAAAAGTTTTATTATTATTTATATATTTTTTATGGAGATATGGAGTCAATTTAGTCTACAATAGTTAGTCATTTATTTTTATTTACAACAATAACTAACAGACATTATTTTGATCATATAATTTGTTCAAATGATTAACCGACAAAATAGAAAATAATTATATCCGGTATTGTTAGTTTCACTCTTAAACTGATTTTTAAGTTTTTTTTGTATAAATTATTGTTTTCAAAATTACAATTTTGCTAGTTATTACACACGTTGTACTTTGCAGGTATGTTTGCAAAAACGTAACTAGTTTGGGACTGAAAGGCCAGACTTCTCCATTTTGATTATGTCCCCAGTTTTGTATTTTTGTCCAGTTTCATTAACAGAATTTCATACCACTGTCAAAAAATAAAGACTTTTCTTATTTTGTCCTCTTTGTTACCTACATTTCGTTCTATAAATTGTATACTAGTTCAGTTGAGAAGACAGACATTTTCTAACGCCATATATAAACGAGCAGTTGTTAAAATGAAAATTAAAACATTGTATTAAAGACCGATAACAGAGCGTATTAAAAAACGTAAACAGTGTAATGTGCCAGTATTCTTACGCACGCACACGTTCATGCGCAGCCAACGCCTACCTGTGCTTCGTCTTACAGTATTACATGTACTTCTTAGCTCGCTCGACTCGCGCACCTGTTAGTGGCACTTGTAGCTCTCTCTTTTTAGTTTTTATCTTTCGCCATGCTGGTTTGCCATGATCTGTGCTGTCGCAATATTGTCATTGTCCATTGTCAAAGATACTGTTATGTCGTTTTTATAAATAACAAAGATTATAATTAACTGTTTTGAACTGTCTTGATCACGTCGGGGTCACCAACTGTAGCCGCTTGGACGTGACTACATATTTTAATAGAGTTGAGGACAGTGTGACCAACGTTGTTTAGCGATATATCTACTCAGCCTATAAGCCTGAAAGACCAACATTGCATCGCCCACCAAAGCCAACCCAATTCTTACAAAATTTTAAAAAAATTGTTACTTTGCTGAAATATGGTAAAAACAAATACAATATTTTTTCATATCAATTTGTTTAGTTCATGTTTTAGTAATCTAATAAAATTACATTTTTTATTTAGTTGATCAAGTAGCAAATGCATTTATAGCTGGAAATCAAAAGTTTTAAATATCAAATCGATCTAATTTTACTACACAGATGTGAAGATCGCTTGGCAAAGTAGTGCTTCATACGATGAAAAGGAGAAAACCATGTTCCTAGAATGTGTTGAAAAAAATTCACACCAGCTTTTCAATTTTACAAAAAAGTTTCAAGCAGCTTCACTTGAAATAATTCTGTTTAAATCTGTCTGTTTCAATCAGTTGAGAAACACATTTTTTAGCAAAGACAACTGGGGAATCATCGCCTTCATATTAAGCACAGGAATGATCAACATAGCAGTTGCAGTTATCGCAGCTACAACCTGTTAGTATAATAAAAAAATTTTTTTTAATTCAATTACTTCAATTATTGTGTTTTTAAGCACCGTAGTCCATTGAGTGGTTTTGTTAGTCATTACCGTTGATAATTTTTGATGAAAACTATATAAAATGTCTTGTCTACAAATAATTAACATTTGGCAACATCTGCTTTTGGTGAACTTTTGATTAGCAAAACTTACTTATTTGGGTAGATGTTGGCATAAACTTAACGATTATAGATTGGAAGCTGGAGTTTTCTCTAAGTTCAATAATAATTATTTGGCTTAGGGCTTAGATTAAACATGTTTTTTCCATTAAAACCGTTCTAATTACTGTAATTCAAAATAGAATTATATTTTTCTATTGTATTATCTGATTTAATCATTCAAAATCTCATTTAAACAGTCAATTTTGTTACTACTGCTTACAACGTCATAGGTTTAGGAGTTTGCGGTAAATGATGCAGTTATTATGCATTAATGTGCACAGTATGCAACAAGTGCCTACTAAGCAAAACAATAAATTTAATGCAGTAAATATTGTTACGATATTGCTGATTGTATAATGGCTTTTTAAAATGGTTTTGATTTTATTGGATGATAACAAGCGTTTAGCTATACTAATAATGAGTTGTATTTAATGCAATAGAAACCAAACCAATAAAACACTTATACAACTCTGAAATAATAATTGTAAACGATAACCAAACGTGGCCTTGAGCCACTTTAATTACAAATTCATTTGTCTGCACTAGATGTATACCAATAGAAATAGATGCAAATATTGACGATATTATTCTAATATATTAAACTAGCTGGGATACTCAGCATTATTCAGGTTTTATTCGTTTTTTTTCTTTTTTCCCTTCTACCTTTTTTCTTTCACTCTCTCTTACCCATGACCTATATTCTACATTAGTTTGTTTTACATCCATGAACGAAATAGAATTTCTTGACACTAACTTAAACCCTAACCATTTTGGTCCCTCAACAAACCTTCTCTCCATCAAAAGTACCTCCATGCCAAGTGTTTCAGATTTCTATAATAAAGAACAAACAAAAAACATTCACATTTCTCCCTTGGTCTAATTTAATTATAGAGCTTCACCGATTAGTCGGCAATATTTATAATCGGGCTGATTAATAGGACAATCGGAACATCAGCATCTGCAATAGCGTGCAGTGCCGATTATATGAATGTTACCGAAATCGGTTAAACCCAGTCACACTTGCGAGAAAGTATCTTTACACACCAGCGTTAAAAATCTCCAGCGAACAGCTCTTTAGCGGAGTAGCACAAATAAAACCTGAACTCCGCCTTGCTTTTGCAAGTCAGTCTCAAGCCGGGAGAAAGGAGGAGGGAAAAGTTAAAAGGATAAAGTTATGATCCACAACAGGAAATACTTCGTTATTTCAAACACAATTCTTTAACAGCCTTAAAACACCTGATTATTAAATTATTAAAAAACAAAAAACCCCAGATAATACCAATCTTCTCCAATCGCGTGGCTCTTTGAAAACCAAAACAAGAGAAATATTGTACTTCCGAAGTATGAGCATATATGCTTATAACAACCTGCTTCAGCATTCTTTTAACTATGAAACTAGAAAAATTAGGGGCTAAAGGCAGTGGCGTAGTGAGGGTATCTGGCGCCCGGGGGCAAGGTGTAAAAATGCGCTCCCATCTTGCACTGTCCTCCCAACTGGAAGACCAAACCCGAGGGGTCCAAAAGCGCCCGAGCCATATCCGGGGCTCGGTCCCTCTCCCCAAGAAAGTTTTGGAAATCACTTGTGTGAAATAGTGAATTTTAAGAGCATATTAAAATACAAATATATAATTTGTTCATTTTACTTGTTTTACGTGTTCAAAAATGACTAAAATTTAGTGAAATTGCTGTCCTTCCTTTTGCTTTTTGACGCCCCCAAAGCCTGGCGCCCGGAGGCACATGCCCCCTGACCCCTTCATTACGCCACTGGCTAAAGGACAACACTGCTTTTCTTTTGCAGGCCAGTCCAAAGCCTGGATAAACGAGTAGAAAAAAGTCAAAAGGATCAAATTATGAGTCTCCACAGGAATGACATATACATAAGTATTTCCTACATACTGCTTCAACAGTCCCTCCGTATATCCCACCAGAGATCAAGCTGCTGTTGCGAAAAAAGAACGGACTGATGCGAAAAGGGAAGATAGAAGCTGCTGATGCAATTTCTCTAAAGATCAGAAAAGGAATCATTGCCAGAAACTGTTCCACATTACGGGTTCCGGAACCATCAGAGGCCCAAAGGACTTGTGGGAGCGAGTTAGGCAAGTGACTGGTAAGGATAAGCGACGAAAGAACAACTCTACTACCAAAACAATCACTGCAGACAAACTCAATGACCATTACGCAACGATCTCGACGGAAAGCAACTACGAGGCTCCCGCAGAGAAACATAGCGTCTGCCGAAATTCAAGATTTTTCTCTGCCTGGCAAGTCTTCCGTGCTTTGGACAGACTAAAAACCTCCGCCTCCGGAATGGATGAAATTCCCTCCTGGTTCTACCGAGTCTCGGCATCCATACTTGCTGAACCGCTCGCCTATCTATTTAACTTGTCGTTAAATCAATCACAGATACCAGACCGGTGGAGGAGATGTCAGATAACCCCGGTTGCAAAGGTAGTTAATCCTCAGGGAAGCCACGAGTACAGACCCATTTCAATTACACCAATACTCTCAAGGATTATGGAAAAGATAGTAGTACAGCGATTTGTCTATCCAATCCTGTGAAGCTCGGGGTACAACCACTACTTCCATGACCAATTTGCTTTCCGTCCTACGGATCCACAACAGCGGCACTAATCAGCCTGACACTACACATTTCTGAACAACTACAACTCCACTCGTATGTCCACGTTATAGCGCTGGACTTTTCTAAGGCCTTCGATACTGCCAGCCACTCAGAGCTTATGAGAAAGTTTGCCAAACTACCAAAAGAAGACGAGACGTACAACTGACTGGTTGACTTCCTTAGAAGGCGAATGCATTGCACTAAATTCCAAAACCAAGTGTCGTCTTTAAAAGAAATAAATGCAAGCATCGTCCAAGGTTCAGGAATTAGACCCAGTTGCTACATTGTTGCGGCATCGGACCTCTTCCCCAGCATAGATGGTAACCGTCTAGAGAAATATGCAGATGATACATACCTTATAGTACCACCGGGTAATTCTCACTTAATCGTTGATGAGCTCGCGAACATACAGATCTGGGCCAAAAGAAATAACCTAACATTAAACGATTCAAAAACGAAGGAGTTGATAGTACGTTGCCCCAGAACAAAGGCAAACACACTCCCTACCCCTTTGGTCGGAATGGAAAGGGTAGATACAATGAATGTGCTGGGAGTCCTGATCGACGGAAAACTCTCATTCCGGGAAAACGTTGACTGGATCAACACAAAATGTGCACAGACTTTGTATGCACTACGAAACTTACGGGCTCACGGGCCGTGTGGCCGGGAGCTCTGGACGGTCACGGAGGCGACACATATCCAGGATCACCTACGCCTCTCAATCATGGTTGGGTTTCATTGGTTCGGGAGATCTTCAACGCATCGAGTCGGTCATTAGGAGGGTGACACGCCAGGGTTTCTTGTGCACCGCTGCGCCGTGGCGGATTCAACTCTGTTCAACCTGGTTCTGTCTAACCGCCTTCACGTCCTTCACCATCTTCTCCCAGACGTCAAGAAATCAGGATATCACCTTCGTCCTCGAGCTCACGACAGAGTTATTCCGCATGCAGATTCCATACTCAGAAAAACCTTTATCCATAGATCGTTGAACTCAAAATAACTTAAACAATGCCGAACATAGATATACATAGATACGCCATACGCACATTTTTCCTAGGCCGGCCGGCCGGCATAGATATATATGCCGGCTACTCCAGCGTAGTATATAACAATTCATAACTTTCGAAGTAGAAAATAAGTTTAAAAAATTTAAACTAATTAAAAAAACATGAAACAAAATATAATTGTAAATAAAAACAATTTTAAAACTAAATTTCTAATGTTTACATCTGAAATCGAAGTTGAACAAAAAGTTAATTTTTTTTAAAGTAGTTAATAAAATAAAATAAACAATGTACATAAACACAATACTATTGTGAATTTTTTTTCTATCTATAAAAGACTTTAGTTACATAAGGTGTTTCGATTGGTTGCTATTTATATCCTTATCACTAAATATCGTCTGCTTACGCCATAGTTTACTTTTGCTTATTTAAAAACTAAAGAAATGCCGGATAATTGCATAGTTCCTGGCTGCAAAAGTTCGAAATCTAAAGATAATGTATTTATGCACAGGTTTTTAAAGCTTTCCATATAATTAATTTGTTGTGTAGATCTGGGTAACTTTTAGAGTTGAGTGTTTTATTGTTAAAATGGTTCCATTTCAAAGCTCTGCTTATTTTTAATTTAAGATTTCCTAAAGTTGCTAAAGTCAATGAAACTTGGCAGGAAGCAATTTTTGGTGACGCAGGTAGTAGAAGAATTAAAGTAGGTGAAAGGGTTTGCAGTAGACATTTTGATGTTGAACAGTATGAGCCATATGAAGGGTCAAGCAAATTGAAGAAAGGAAGTGTGCCAAGACTTCACCTGCCTAGCCAAATACAGGTACTTTTTACTTGCAGGAAATGTTTGTAGCTGAAGGTTATAAAGAATTAGAAAGTTATTATGTTTATTAAATCTTTAAATTAAAGTAATACAAAGGCTAAATGATTAATTATTTGTAGGTGTCAAATAATGCTAGCAATTCATTTGTGAGAACTCCGGTCAAAGTTATCCAAGTTAGTCAAATAATAAAAGTTACTAATTATTATTATTATCTTCTTCATTAAATAAATAGGATGACAAAATTGTAATTCTATTTTTTACAATTAGTTCAAGAAACGTGTTCATAATTTTATATTTATTCCAGTTGTTGTCTTCTATTACAGGAACATAATTACAGTCTTCACCTGCCTAGCCAAATACGGGTACTTTTTACTTGAAGGAAATGTTTGTAGCTGAAGGTTATAAAGAATTAGAAAGTTATTATGTTTATTAAATCTTTAAAGTAATACAAAGGCTAAATGCTTAATTATTTGTAGGTGTCAAATAATGCTAGCAATTCATGTGTGAGAACTCCGGTCAAAGTTATCCAAGTTAGTCAAATAATAAAAGTTACTTTACTGAAATGTTTGCAAAGTTTTAAAATAAAAGACTGGTTTTGTTGAGCTTTTCTCGTTCATTATTATTATCTTCTTCATTAAATAAATAGGATGACAAAATTGTAATTCTATTTTTTACGATTAGTTCAAGAAACGTGTTCATAATTTTATATTTATTCCAGTTGTGGTCTTCTATTGCAGGAACATAATTACAGTCTTCCAACTCCACGTACATTAAAAAGAAAAATACATTCATGGCATGACCAGGTAGAAAAGAAAAGCTCTACATTACAAGAACAACTTAATTCAAGGATATAGACTAAAAAATCAGTCTTTAATAAACACCATTAAAGACATGAAAATTATCAATGATGAATTGAAGCAAAGACTTCTAAGATACAGTGGTTCGGATATATTTATTAAATCAAATTGTTATGAATATTTTGATATGCTACGGTCATAGATATCTATGGCTACAGTATTAGTATTAAACTTCATACTTTAAGAGATTGCTTTCAAATGACTGACTTAAAACTATTGTAACGGTTTCTTTTGAGAATTGATAAAAAATACACCTTGTTTCCATATACCTGTTTGGAAATCCTTCCATTACATAGAAAAGAACTTATATATTTCATTGAAAAGTTATCTTAATTAGGCAACATAGCTGATAACTAAATGTTATAATATCTTGAATTATTAGTAAAATATTAATTCACTTTTAGAAATCCCTCTTGAACTAGTTGGCAACAACAAAGAGTACAGTCAAGAACAAAAGGAGTTTTCACTAACACTCCATCTCTATGGCTCTAAAGCGTATGAATATTTGAGAAAAAAAGGCTTCAAACTCCCAAATCCCAGAACATTGCAAAAGTATTATTTTACAACAATAACATTCATTAATAAAATTAGTAAATTCAAGTTTTATAAAGAAATAACTTTTATGTTTAGATTGTATTAAAATGTTTTACTTAAAATACATAATGACTAAATTGAAATTTTTTTTGCAATATATCTCTTTCGAATTTATTTGCACAAGACAAAATAAATAGTTTAAATTTTTATTCTACACATGACAACAATAATGTGTGCATTATACTAATTGAAACACTTCCAGATGGCTAGAAAGTGTTGAATCAACACCTGGCTTCAACAAACCAACGATAACAATTTTAAGGAAAAACGTTCTGGAAGAGCCGACTGTATATGGCACTTGCTCCCTACATTTGGACGCCATGTGCATTAGAAAGCATGTAGGGCTCGACAAAAAGTCGAAGAAATCAACCGGCTATGTTGACCTCGGATATGGACCAATTGACAACACAATAGCCAGAGAAATTTTGGTTTTTATGTTAGTTGGGACCACAGGCCATTGGAAAGCACCGATTGCATATTTTTTAACAAATGGATTAACATCAGAAACCCAGCAACAACTTGTTCTGCAGGCTATATCCCAACTTGAGGATATTGGGATTAAGGTACAGTAAAAACTTGATCTGCAAACTAGTATTTAAACATTATTGTTTCTTTAATGAGTTGCTATAATTAAAATTTAAAACTCTTAGGTGATTTCCTTGGTGATGGATGGTCACCCAACGAACATATCCATGAACTATCTTCTTGGGTGTCAGATAGACATAAAGAAACCTGATTTCCAATCTTCGTTCATTTCTCCAAATTCTGGAAATGAAATATTTGTTATTCTCGGTAATTAACATTTAAATTAGTTTTACTTGGAATAAACTAAAAATTAGTAATCATTATTATTGTTATTTTTTAATAGTTAAAAATTAAAAATGAACATTCTTAAATTAAATTTAAAAACTTTTTGCAGATGTTTGTCACATGATCAAATTATTGAGAAACACATGGTTTCAAAATGGGGTATTGCATTCGGAGAGTGGAGAAATAAAGTGGGAATATGTAAGGGAGTTGTATGAAAATCAGCAGAAAGCTGGTTTAAGATTAGGGAATAAATTAACAGAGAAACATGTTAATTTTTCAAATCAAAAAATGAAAGTTTATCTGGCAACACAGGTACATAATTTGCCAATTTAAATATTAAGTTATAAAATTAAAGTTTATTTTTAATAGAATTATAACTTAATATTGTCTAGGTTTTTAGTAAATCAGTTGCTGCAGCGTTAAAAGTCATGCAAATTGCTGGAGATGAAAGATATGGAAATGTTGATGCCACCATTGAATTCCTAGAAATCATTAACAACACCTTTGACATTTTAAATAGTAAAAGCCAACTTGGTCGAGATTTCAAAAGTCCTATTACTGTTAACAATTATATTGAAAAAAAAGAGTATCTAAATAAATCAAAGGAATATTTGATGACATTGAGAACATCTCAGGGTCAGATGTTGTATAAAAGTAGAAGGTTATTTATTTGTACGTTGTTCGATGCATAACTTTTTTTCAACTGCAGAAGTGAAAGAACAACATTATAAAATATGAGTGATAGAAAAAATGCTGTTAAAATTCTCTAAAAATCAACTATTAATTTTTAGCCAGACTTGTGTCACTGGGCTTGTAACTTCAATAACGACGACTATTGCAATGTCAGAAAAGCTATTGAAACCTCAGAATTCTATCCTGATGTACAAGTTTTCTCAGGATCATTTGGAGTTGTTCTTCAATGCAGTAAGGCGAGCCTGTAAGTATACATTTGATAAACTAATGTATGTTATTTTAAAATTCTTCAACGGCTAATAAAACTATGCTGAAGTACTGGATAAAGAAATTAAATAAATATCAAAACCTTTTTTTATAAATAGGTGGTTGGAATAACAATCCAACCAGCTCACAATTCCAAGGAGTTTTCAGAAGAATTCTTGTAAGGTGTGGAATCATTCCTAATAATAATGGAAACACATTTCCACAAGACAAAACCATGTTGATCTACACAACACCAAGCCAAAGCAATGACTATAATGGTAATGTTTCTTTACTGGATAATTCTTCAGAAGAAGTGTTGTTTGTAGACGATATTCAAGGACCTGAAATAAACGTCAACAATTACTTTCAAGAAGACAATTATTCATTTCTATCTACAAATGTAAATTTTTCAATATCTTTGGATATAATATGTTTTTTAACATTTTGATCTTGTTTGAATCTGATAAATTAGTTTATTTTTAGCTATTGATATCAAATGAAATTTCAAAATAATTAATATAAATTGATTGAAACTTGTATTAATATAAACAGGTTAAAGCTATACTTGAAAATGCAGTTACATACATAACAGGATGGGTAGCATTCAAACTGTTAGAAAGAATAAATTGTGTTATCTGCAAGAGTGTGCTGTTAGATAGCGGAACACGACATCATCGCACCAACTGCTGCTTAATCCTGATGAAAAATGGTCCAAGAAATTCATTGGTAGAACCAAGTTCAGCTCTAGTAAAAGTAATCAACATTTTAAATATATATATATATATATATATATATATATATATATATATATATATATATATATATATATATATATATATATATATATATATATATATATATATAAATTACTTACTATATATATTTATTTGGTAATTATCTTTCAGATATGTGATTATATTGAAACAATTCTGAGAAGGAACACATCAGCTCAACGTTTGTCAGAAAAAGTGAACTTTGACAGGATATTGAACAGTGTTATGAAATATTTTGGTAACAAAGACCCTTTCAATTTTGATGATCACATTAGAGACACTACCTTTGGTATTGAAAACCATTACTTCACCTTGTTAAAACATATTTCGAACATATATATAACTTTGCGATTAAATTATATAAGCAAACTAACTAACAGTAACTTGCAAAGAAATAATGCTAGGAAAACATTAAATAAAATAACTCATTTTAAAGGGGAATAATAAAGTTAGTGGTTTTGTTCTTCTCCAGCTAAAATTATTTATTGGTTAAACATCTACATATTGGACATCTTTAATAAAACTTACAAACGTTTGTTGTTGACCTTCAATTGCAATCATTGAAAACGAGAGCAGTATGCAGAAAGACCAATAATTCTTGAGAATCTTGATCAAAATAGTTGATAATCAGTGAACAAGCACAATATCAACCCTTACTCAAGCTATTAAATGCAAATATTCCATTCATATTATCCAGTTTAACTAAGCTTATGTTGCAATTGTACAAAAAAGAAATCATTAAAGGAGAGCAAATGAACATCAATTTCAATCCATGACTTCCATATGGTGAACTTATCCAACAGGCTACGTTGCAAGACTTACTTCTGATTAGCCAATGATGCATTTGTCATTAAAAATAAATCTACAGTGAAAAAAAAATAAACTCGAACATGTGTTACTCTGTAATAGACACAAAAAGACAAAATAAAGTTTACATTCTTACATAAACCAGTATGCAGAAAAGCCAATAACTCTGCTTCTACTTCCGAATATCAATAATGTTTTCCACAGTATGAAAATTTAAATTTCCACTAAAAAAAATTACTTTTAATAGTAGCTGCTATTATATGTAAAAATAATGTCAAGAGTAATATTAAAATTAAGACCAATATTTTTGTGCAGTGAAATTGGTATGTTAGCTAAATTAAACTTAACTAAACTAGACTAAACCACCCATAAAACTCATTTTCTTCGAAATAAAAACAAAATCCCTTATTTGTGTGTTTCAATATGAAAAATCATTCATAAATACAGACTAATTCAATAAAACGAAATTAGGGAGAAAACTATCGTAAGTCGTATACATATTATCGTCATCCCTGTTTATTTATTGTGCAGTTTTAGGTCTCGGCTGGAGTAAACTCGGCGGCCGTGTGTTGAAGGCGAACGTTAGCATAGCAGGGCGTATCTATGTATATCTATGATGCCGAACTTATATTAAATCTCTGAAAAAGACAAGTTATAGATTTTATTTTAAGTCCTTAACATTAGATTGTCGAAACTCGTATTCCTTTTATTTAATTCTTATTTTTATTATTTTATTATTTAAATGTAAGCCGCTGTGCGTCATTGTCAGGCTGGTTAATAAAGATTTACTTACTTACTTACTTACTTAAAACACCTGGTGTAAAGGACTATAAACTATTATTAAAAAAGGGGGGCTAAATTACTTAAAATAGACTTTTTCAGTACAAAGATTTTTGGAGCATAGCTTAAGTAAAATTCATAAATAATAACAATATCAGAAAAATACAATAATCATTGAGACGCGTTGTCTATTTTTTTTACTAAACACCACTACCGAATATCAGAAAATAGACAATCGGTATCGGCTGTTCTGAAAATTAAGAAATTTGGAAATCGGGACAATCGGAAAAACGGGAAATCGGTAAAGCTCTATCTGATAAATCCCAATCCTGTTAAAAGGAGGGACAGTGAAAAGGATCAAATTATGATCCACGACAGGAAGTACTGAGGTGTTTCCTACATAGCCTACAGCTATTTCAGTCTTGAAACACCTGGTGTAAAAGACTATAAACTAATATAAAAAAAGTGACCTTCAATAACTGTAGTACAACTTGAAGTTGGCAATGCAAATTATTGTAACTTGAAAATGAACTAATAACGTGGATTTGCGTATGGAGGTAATGATCAACAGCAAAAATAATAAGCATTCATAGCATGCGTGATGGATTTTAAAAAAATCTGTGCAACTTCTTAGTCACAAACAGATTGGTATATTAGAAATTTTGATAAGTTTAAACTCTTTTCTTCAATATATACCCGAACTCGGAGTCTTAAGAATTTAAATAATTACACTTATATTGAAGATGTTAAATTGAAAAGTTTGTCAAAAAGATTCCCAAACAGTATCGTTAATAAAGACTTTGATGTAGAAAAACATATTTACCGTGAGTTTATCATTTACAATCATGTATAACGCTTAAATATTCCTAATTGTAGATAACTTAGGAAAAAAGTCTATTATCTCTTATTTTTATCACTAAAATTATAAATTGATTTAAGCTTTCACTTGTTGGTTTTTTAATTGTTTTTTTTTGTTATTCCTACTAGAAGAACTTCAAAATAACATCTAATTATGGATGCTCAGAAAAAATAAAATGAAAACGAAGAAGACAACTTATTAAGTTTTGGATTGCTAACAATTATGATTTAACAAGTAAAATGCATTCATAATCCAGTAAAAGCTGACTTATAAAAAAAAACTGGGGCTTTGTTTTTAGACCATTTTGTATTAAAATAATTACTGTAATTTTCGGTTTTCAAAGATTTAGATAACAAAAAATTATTTTTTTTACCTTTGAGAGTGTTATTACTATGGGCGGATGCACAGGGGCGGCGATTGCGCGGTTTAATACTGAATCGTCTTGAAACTTTACTTGACAAAGAAGTATCACCACATAAGCAGCAATCCTGAACTGGACGGCTAAACTTTATCTATGCAGCTAGCAATGTTTCGCAGTCAGTGGAAGTATACAAACTTGAGCAATGCAGTTGAAGTAATTTGGGCTATATCTGAAGATGTGCGCCGACTATTGCGACAAGTTGAGCTGCTTGTTAGCTTAAGGCTTATTTGTCCAGTATCTTCATGCGAAACAGAGCATTTTTTCAGTACCTTGCGTAGGTTAAAAAAGTAGTTACGCAATAGCATGACTCAGTCAAGACAAAACGCAACTGCAATTTGTCATGTCCATCAGAACATCTCGGATAACGTTGACCTAGACCGATTGGCGGCAGAATTTTTCAGTAGGTCAAATGCTAGGAAAGCGGTGTTTGGACCCGATGCTTTTAAAAGAACATCAGATTTTTTGGTTTTTCTTGTTTTTATTTTTTGTTCATCTTGTTTTCTCATTCTTTTACTCTCTCTTTCATTTTCTTTCTCTTTTTCTCTCTTTTCTTTATCTCTCTTGTTTTAAGTTTTGTATAAAAAAAAACTAACATACAAAGTCTTTATTTTAAATTGTCTGTATAAACAGTAACAGGAAGGAAAGAAAAAGAGTAAAGCAGTGGAAAGAAAGTTTGCCTTTCTACAAAAACAACACCTGCTGGTGGTGCCCATGGTAGATAACGTGGTTATTTTATTTAAAAAATAATCTGAAACTCGTCTACGGCAAGCGAATTTTCCGGGGAAAATACCCCTGCAGCTCCGCTTTAAAGGAGAGGGAGGTTTATTAATTCAAAAACTGTATTTCTGTTACAGTTTTTAACGGACTAGTAGAGTTAGTTAAATTTACTGGCTTTTTAGTGAAATGCTGTATAATACATAACATACCATAATAAAAGCATGATCAGTAGGAGATCACATCATTGTGCACTTCAATCCGATTGAAACTCAACCCATCAAAAACAAGGCTCAGCCGATTCTATCGAAGTAGCAGTGTTTCCTAATCTCTGAGTGTTTGCAGTCTTCAACTTGACCTAGGTAGGCTAGGTTGCAGTATCATCCCAGTTGAGACGATTTGGGACCTTGGTGATATCCTAGGTGGTGCACTGAATATGAACGCACACATCACATCTGTGACACGATGCTTTTTCTGTCACCTACGACGTATCAGACAAGTCAAGCAATGTTTGAATAACACTTGTCTACGGATTTTGGTCCAGACCATTGTTATGTTCAGAACTGACTACTGCAATGCGGTCCTTGCCGGCAATAGCTTTCCACTTGCTGACCACTTTCCTTCATGCTGCAGCATGGGTTGTAAAAGGCATTAACTATCGTAATCATATATCACCAGTACTTTGTCAATTACATTGGTTACCAATTCCAGCCAGAATAACGATCAAAATCTGCTAGCTCATGTATAACATCTCACACGAAGCTCCTGACTACATGAAATCACTAATAAATTTCTGCTCAAATCAATCGGGAAGGCAGAAACTCCGTTTATAGTTTAGCATCTCACGGTGATGCAGTAATCGTCAGAGCCAACCGAAACTATGACGAATGTACCTCTGCTGTAGCTGGTCCAACTGCTTAGAATAATCTGGCAGCGCAGATTCGGGAAGCGAGAACAGTTCATACATTCAAATCTTTACTCAAAACTTACCTTTTCCGTTTACATTATAAATAGCTAATAACATTCTCGCCTTCGAGCAAAACTTTAATTTTGATTAGGCGTGCCGCCATATAACAGTATATATATTTATCGGGTCATAATGAAAAAAAACTATAGCGGATGAGTAAAACCTCTAAACATATTCATATTTAATACGACTAAATTATCGTTGCTAGGCACCTAGCGTGCGGCTGCCTTTAAGTTTGTTCCGTTTAACTATTTAATTTAATTCTCAATTCTAAAGTTCATTTTCTATATTATCTACAAAATTGGCGTTTTGTTCTGTTTTCGGACTAAAATGATTAAATGCTATATTTAATTGTTTCCATAGCTGCCGGTTTTGCGCTCGCCTGTTACATGATTTGAAGCCGTGTCAGCTGTTATAATATAAAACTAAATTGCGATATTTATTAGAAAAACCAAACTTAAATCGAATATTAAGTTCCGTACACTGGTACACTGCACAGACAATGGCGTTGAACAACAATGGCGTCGTACGTCGTACATCAATCAACGGAAGAAGAACCAAAGAATTAAATAAACAATCTACAAAAATAAATCGCTGAAATAAATGCATTCCAACAGCAGCATCAGTATGTGTAAACTCGCTCTCCATACCTATTCTCGAAGAGAACTTCTTTCGGTCAATTTTCAGAACAACTGTTGCCCAACAAGAGTTTCTCTCCTCACTCTTAAGAAAATGCATTTACTGCGCTCAAATGTACGACAATACCACTACAGGGGGCGACGGGCTGGCCATTGTTTTTGAACATCCTTCAGACCAATATTTGTGGCTCCTTCCGCTGATAACGCCCGTATAGTACCAACCTCATCTTCATCTACTCCTGATCTTCGTTCAGCACCTGGGTGCAGTATTGGGTGGTCACCTCGCCGCAGTGATCACAACTGGGAAACCAGTAAAACCAGGCAAGAAACAAAGGATCTACAACGAACGAATTTATCGATAAATTCTACCTCACCTGAGGCAACCGATGTGTCAGCATTGGGGACCCATGGTGCGGACAAAAAGTGGACTACTGGCCGAACGACTAAATTTATCAAACCAAAGAATTAAATACGAATCGCCGCGTGGAACGTACAAACGGGTCATCACGTCGGCCAAAAGGAGATTATCGCCACCGAAATTGCCAATTACAAAATATCGGAACTACGACTCACGGGATCCGGGACGATGACGATTAGCTCCCGACGACCGACGAGATTATTACGCTCTTCTACTCCGGTGGTGACAAGCGAGAGGCGGATATTGTATTTATGGTCGGCCAGCGGGCTGCCCACAGCGTCGTCGCTTTCCAAACAATTTCTGAACGTCTGGCAGTCCTTTCCATCGATGGCACAATCAAGACACACATCCTATCGTCTTTGCGCCGACCGAAACAAGCTCAGATGCTGCAAAAGACGCTTTCTACGCCGATCCACAAGCTGCGACTGATTCTATACCACTAACCGAAGTTAACATATTGGCAGGCGACTTTAACGCCCACGTCGGCAACAACCGTAGTGGCTGGGAAGAAACGCTTGGACGATTCGGCCACGGAAAATCAACGACAATGGGCTGTGACTGTTGTCGTTTGCGTCAGTAAACAACCTCGTCATTGGCAACAACCTCTTCCAACACCCAAAGAAGCATCACGTGGAGAAACCCGTCGGGGAAAGATTCGGCCATGCTCGACTACGTTCTGATCAACAAGCGTTTTCGATCGACGCTCCACGAAGTTCGAGCAATGCGTGGCCCTGATTGCGGATCTGAACACTACATCGTGCGGGCCTAAATACAACTTCGACTCCAAAAAGCAAAGAAGAAGACGCCGGCGGCTGTAAAATTTCAACTCTATTGGATAACGGGAAGTTGGTTTTGTAGTGGTAAAGTGTTCCAACTTATGGTTCAAGTTTTTTTTTGTTAATTATAGTTTATAGTCCTTTACATCAGGTGCTTTAAGACTCTAATGGCTGTATGTAGGAAGCACTTAAGTACTTCCTGTCGTGGATCAGAATTTGATCCTTTTTACTTTTCCCTCCTCCTTTCTCCAGGCTTGGGACTGGCTTGCAATTAGCGAGGCGGAGTTGATTATGGTTCAAGCACGCAAACACGGTGAAGTTAAAATAAAGAATTTAGAAATATAAGCATTGCCAAAATTGAAATTTTTGAATTTTTTTAAATATTCTCTGCAAAAATTAAAATTGTATAGAATATTTGTTTCAAATTAAATTTTTTTTAAGCTTTATTTTCCTACCCTACCGGTTAATAATCCCTGCTATAGACACTAGGTGTTGATTTTTTGATCCTTGCTAGTGCTAATGCTTTATACACGTCTAACCAAATAATTATACACAATTTATAAGGATAATTAAGCCACGTATATGTATTATGTATATAGAATTCTATAATATTTTTCTTTCTGCAACTGAGCACAGGCCTGTATAATCTGCACGCGAACACACAGATAAGAACACGCTCGTATATTGACATCATCTCTCGAATAAATTGGATAGTTGTTGTAAAGTAAGGACACAAGTTTATATTTTATATGAATATTTGTTGAGTTCACAACAACTCAACCGCTTGAGCAATCTAAACAAAATTTATCAAGGCGGTAGTCCTCATAGAGTCATAGAGGATATGGCTTAGAAAAAGTTTCGAATCCGTACCCCAACCACAGAGGGTACTTCTAATCCATGGACTCCTAAATAAAAGCTAGCTTTTAGGGAACATGTCTAATCTTACGCTTAGAGCTAAGTTTAAGTCTAAAGTTATCACTAGAGTTAAAATTTACAACAACCTTCGTTGCGTGAGTGGTATAACGGTAGCATAGTTGCCTTCCAAGCAATTGATCCGGGTTCGACTCCCGGCTCACGCACTTTTTTACACAGCACGGCATTATAACTTTAAGAGTCCTAAATGATTAATGGTTAAACTAGAAGTCATCTAACTTAATTTCATTTACTTTCATTTATTGGTTTTGATAAAAGCTAGAAATACCTCGTCAAAAATGAACATTTTTTGTTTTTATCGAGCTGTCAGATGTTAAATAAAGAATTTTTCCTTCTCTACCATTATTATAGGAAGTTCAATTAATGAATCTCAATCGTTTTAAATGATTAAATGTGGTAATTAGACAATGTGGTTGATCTACCTGTTCATCAATATAAGAGAAATGTTCATTTGTTCAATGCTTTGGATCGAACCTGGTTCAAGCAAATAATGGTTCACGCCATGCCTTCGTAAGACAGCTTCTATCACTTACTTGCGACGTTTTCTTTTCAGCACAATGTTTGTAATCGGCTAACTTCTTGCATAATAAGCTAAGGTTAAAACGTTTGTGATCTTTAGGATTGGCAGTGTAGAATTGCGTAATAACTTCTATTATATGTCTGCACGCACTGATTTTATTAACAGCTGACGACCATGGTGACCACCGCGGCCTGAAGGAGATGCAGAGAAAAAGAGACAAAATGGAGGAAAGAGAAAACATTAGTGAAGTACTAGTTTTGTAAAATGTTTCCAAAAAGCATTTTTCCTAAATAAAATTCAAACAATATCGCTTGCGTGAGTGGTATAACGGTAGCATAGTTGCCTTCCAAGCAATTGATCCGGGTTCGACTCCCGGCTCACGCACTCTTTTCTTCTATGCAGTCAACGAATTCCAATAAAATGGCGTTCCCAACAGTAAGAAACAGTGGCTTTACAGCACTATTTCATGACATATTAATATTTTTAACAAATTCAGATTTGTCGGATTTAACGTTAGTTATTTAGATATTATAACAACAGTTTTTTTTTGGGAAAACTGTTATATTATAAGGATAGTCTTGAATAGCAATTCCAGGCTCTTCAGTGTGTGTGAACCCCGACAAGTGTGTTTAAAAAGTTGAAAAATGTGCTTGAGAATAACCCAAAAAACTTGATATATTATTCATTACAGCAGTTACTTTTTTTTATTAAACAAAAGGTTAACAGCGGTGTCATGATATGAACAACAGAACAGCTAAACGTTGGAAAGCATAAACAATCATAAGACCATTAAAAACATATAAAAGGTAAATGAAATGGAATGAGAAAATTTTGAACAATAGAAACACAAAAAAACATTTAGTCAAACATTCAATGGTTATATTTTCAATTAATAAAACTTTACTTTGAATAGAAAAAATAACAATACATTTTAAAAAGTTCTTAAAAATATTTATCTCAATGAACACATTCTGTGATGGCATCTATAAACACGAATACGAGTTACTAATAAGTTTATCAACTATTCAATCAGGTAGATAATCAACATGAATAATTCATAAAATATTGATATGGTTCTTTCAAGCTGGAGAGAGGCATAACGCAAAGAAAAACAGAAAGTAACAATGATGCATCTCACTTTTATTTATTACACTTTTTTCTGACTATGATCGAATCAGTGAATTCTTCATAGAATTTAACATTGAACAATCAAATAAATACAGCAGCAGACCAATTTATTTTGACTGATGACGCATACGCAATCAGAAAATGCACAAGCAGTTGAAATAAGTCAAAATAAGAAAAAAATTTAAAAAAAGTTATCAGAAAATATAAATCCGACAAATCTGTAATTATGGTCCGGATCAAAAAGTTTACTAACAAAGCAAATCATGAAAATTAAATTATAAATTATAACAAATGTAAATTTTAAGACCTAATTAGAAATATATTTTAAAATCAATAATGAACAATGTTATTCACAACCTAATAATCTGAAACCTAAAAATGGTTTTTCGACCATTCTTCACTGAAGAAGTCAACCAAAACTTCTTCTATCTTTGAGACAACGAGCTGCGTTTGTGCTGATCAACAACAACGGCAGCAGCAGCGGAGGTTTTGCTGTTTTCCACTTCAAAATGTTTGTAGATGTTTGTTACAAGATTGTAGACCATCTGCCATGCTGGCCTGTCCGTTGCTACGAGATCAGTAAGATCCTAAAAATTTTTTTTTATTTAAACATTATTTGGTGAGATTTATTTCATCTGCTTAGCTCTACACTTTTCTACGAACAACAAACCAAACAAATCACTCACATCTTCGGATCCCAACTCCAATCCTGCTTCTTTCGCAGCTTTGAAGGCACATTGAAAGTTTTGCTTCTAATAAACAAAAAATATTAAAGCATTTTTATATGATTTAAAAATAATTTATATTTCTACACCTAGTGTTTTAAGAAAACTCAGCAATATAAGTTGAAGTGGAGATGCAATAAACTGGATTATTTGTTATCACAAATACTAGTTAAGATTAGAATATCGATCAAGTTATTTGACAAACTGGTCAATTTATTAGAAACTGGTGATAAATAAAATAAACTTTTTTCTTAACAATTACAAACAAAAGCGTAAAATGATTGTAGTAAAGTTTTTAAAAATTTCATATTCCTAATATTTTTAATCCTCGAGTAAACAATTTTTCCCTCAGCTGGGATTCAAATATTAGTATCCTGTCTTATATAAAAAGACTTCGGGATATTTTTAAATTAAATAAGCAATAAGTCTTAAAATTTTAATGATTGTTATATTTTTATTCATTGAGGTTGTACATGTAATATAATTTTATAGCAATCAAATACTAATATAATAAATTATTATTTTGTGATTTTTTTAAATAACCTCACAACTTTGCAAACAGCGACATTATAGGGGTCAATAGCATTGCAATGTCATCAACATATCACAACTCAGTGTTATACAATTTTTAAAGCACCAAGGCACGCGACTAAGGTACCTTCAGACAACATAAAATTGCCACGAAAGCGGATTTGAAGTAGAAAGTTCTTAGTTTAGCTTTAAAAAACGCTGTAAAAAATCCCTGTTTTGATGACAATATTTGATATCATTAAGTACCTGGACTGGAACATCACCATCGTATTATGACTGCTGAAACGCACAAACTTCTTCATCATTCATTCCAACAACAACCAGCAGTTAACAACTTAAAACATGTAACTAACGACATTCTGGTTTTTTAGATCCTCGTATGGAATCAAATGTGGAAGATAAGTATGCATCAGGGCACACAGGGCCAACCCATCATTCCAACTACTGCTGAAGTTGGTTACTTCAATTCCCTGGAAAGTACAATGTTACATGTTTTAAAACTATTTAAGTGATTAAACATTGATATTTCAATATCAATGAATTCTAAATAAAAACAAGCATCAGGTGCACAACAAATTGGTAATAATATAAAACTTTGCAAGTTATAGCAAAACTGGATGGCAGGAAAAAATGTAACTTTTGAAAAACTGTATAAAAAATAGTCAGAAAATAAAAATGAGACAAATAAAAAGTATGTACTGTATAATCTGTCAATTTATTCTGACACCAAGTAAGAAGAGCATTTCGCTTCGAACCACCAAACTGCTTGACCAATCCAGCTAGGGGATCCGATCTCAATGCATTTGCAAAATAAGACGTTGAAGGAATCTTGTCGAAACTTTGAGGGGACGTTGCGTGACTTAACCTTTCATCTCTATAAGAAAGTTGTTAATGAATCATCAAAATTCATATAATTAACTAGCAACTTTAAGATTACTATCTCCAACCAATCAATCTATGACTGAGCTCATTATGCAAATATAATAACTGTTTGGTATAATATAATTAACATAATTATTGCAAAACTTTAAACATAAGTTTAAAGTCATTTCTCCAGTCTTGAGATAACCTTTTATCGGAACTCGACGGCTTAACGAGTATGCCAGGTAACTTGGGACTCGTCATCTCGCTCGAAGGAAAAGTCGCAGAAGAACTTTTTGAACTTCGACCAGGTGACAACATACCTGCATCGTCACTTTTGTGTTTCTTCATTGAATATGATGAAGATTGCAAGAGATTATTTGATTCTTTTGACATCGACAGCTGATGCCGGTCTCCATTACTGCGATATTAAAAATCCACTAATTTTCACGGACAAGAAATAAAACAGAACAACTTGAAAACATCGATAGAATAACGTACGTGCATAATATCAAAAATCTATTCACCCATTAACAAGATTGCCATCTAGATCAGGTGCTTGGCTTAAGAATTTTAAAACATCTGTATCAGCTTTAGAAACACCCTCTTCCCCTTCTCCCTCTTCTCTGTGGCCACTAGGTTCACCACTGCAGTCAGAAAGCTCCGTTAATCCGTTGTTATTAGCAATGAACTCTTTTGATGAGATGTGTTCAACAATGGAATGATATCTCTTTTTCATGTCATCCAGCTCTGATGTAATTCTCTTCAGTTCATTGTCCTTTTCCATGTTTAGGTTGTTGGCTACCACTACGGCTGTTAGGAGGTCACTCTAAAATAAATTAATAAATAAATTATAATAATAAAGATTTAATGAATAAATTATTAAAATAATAGCAAGAAAACATAGATAAACAAGCATACTCAGACATAAAAATAAACATTTAGACATAAACAAGCCTATTCAGATGTAAACCTGAACATTCAGACATAAACATGAATACTCAGAAGAATTATCCATGGTTCCAATTAAGCATCTGCGTCCCGATATCGTTATCTCGAATTCAATCGAGATTTCAAAACGATACGGGAGATCCCGTATCGCCATTGAAACGATACAGCCTGCGGAAGAAGTCTCGTATCTATATAATTAGCGATACTTAAAAATTCATTCCCGATTAAAATCCCGAAAAATATCGAGATTTTTAACAAATATTTTCCAATAAATAACGAAAGTCATACATATTTAATTAACGATTGTCACAACTGTGAATATTTGCAATTGATTCATCAACATTGATTAATTAATCTACCTATTGACAGAAGTTTATAACTATTATCATCCCCACTTTAAATTCGGTTTTCCAGACAGCCTGTAGCCCCATTATTTACTATTTTTAGTCTGGGAACCGGCAGCAAAAAAGCCACGCTCCCCTTAGGCTGCTAGTCGAGCTCTGCATACTACTGATACTACAAGCCCTACAAGGCAATCGTACTCGTTGACATCGATGACTATTATTATTAATGAGAATAATGAGTAATGTAATAGTAATGATCATTCTATGTTTATGTTTTGGTTTAGTCTGTTTCATAAACTTATTTTTTCAAATTTGTTACATAGAATTGGAATGATTATTTTAGTGTTTCGATATCCGTAATTGACGTAATAGTAGCTCATCTAAGATATATCTTTATAATCTCGATGATATTCTTGGTTGTGTGTGAGTATGTGTGTGCCACCTGTAGTGTGCACGACAGTGCCGTAGCCCGTATCGTATGTAGCTGGAATTCGAAACTTTCTCAGCTTCTTTCTTGCTATTGCTAACCGCATTCGCCATCGCCTATAAATAAACACGCTGGGTTTTTTTCACTTTCTTAATTCTTGCATAGAGGCACTTTCTCGTGTTTGTCATCATTATCATGCCGCGTCACCGGGGTAAAATCTGGGAGGTCTTTGAGGAAGAGACGGTCACGCAGAAAGTCAATGACAAGGATGTAGAAGTAAATCTTGCCAGATGCAAAGACTGCGGGAAACAGTATCATTTTAATTTAATCTTAGTAATCTAGTAATCTCAATCTCAGTAATCTGCAATCTATTTCTATCTCCATTGGTTTTTCCACTTTCACTATTGAATTGCTTAAAAATGTCGTTCTTTTGGTGTGCTAGAAGGTTTTCTACTTTTCAATTACTTGAAAAAATAATTTTAATTTTTTTTTCATCGGCAAGTAAAATCATTTAATTAAATTGATAAACTACCGCATAATGCGTACTAAATAAAGTAAATAAATACTTACTATCGGCGGTAGTGTTTTATTTAGAATCGTGGTCAACGATTGGAGAACAGGCGACGTGGTCCCCATATATAAAAAGGGTAGCAAAAGTAAAGTAGAGAATTATAGACCAATTACCTTGACTTCTGTCTGTTGCAAAATCCTGGAGTCGATTGTTAAAGACCACATCATGAGTTACTTTTTGCAGAACAATTTATTTACTCGTTGTCAGTATGGTTTTCTCCCTGCAAGATCTACGACTTTGCAGCTCTTGAAGTTTCTGGATAAACTGACAGAGGCTATTGATTTAAATAAGGTTGTTGATGTCTTATACACAGATCTGGAAAAGGCTTTCGATAAAATCTCACACAGCAGGCTTCTATATAAATTGGAGCAATATGGGGTTCATAAAAAACTGCTTAGTTGGATCGAAAACTATCTAAAAGGAAGAACCTTTAAAGTCAAAATAAACGATGATACTTCAATGCTACTGCCGGTTTCCAGCGGGGTTCCTCAGGGAAGTGTTTTGGGGCCTTTACTGTTTATTGTCTATATTAATGATATACAGTTGGCATGTGAGGACTTTTTTCTATTCGCTGATGACGCAAAGTTTTACCGGGTTATTGAAGGCACTGACGATGTTTCCAAACTGCAAGCAAACATTAACAAAGCAATGGAATGGTTTTGTAGATGGAGAATGAGTGTTAACTTGAATAAATGTTGTCTATTGAGAGTGGGGAGAAAAAAAAAACAAGATGTAGCCTACAAACTGTTGGATATAGCAGGAGTGAGTCATGAAATACCTATAACAAATAGTGTCTCAGATCTTGGCGTTGTGATTGATGCGGGACTGCAGTTCAAGGAGCACATTGAAAAAAGAGTAAATAAAGCCAACAGCTTGCTGGGTGTAATTGCAAGAAATTTCAAATATTTATCTGAGAGTGCATTTGTGTGCCTTTATAAATCTCTGGTTAGATCTCAGTTGGAATATGCGACCCCGGTCTGGAATCCATATAGGCAAGGCTTAATAAAAGCAATAGAGAAAGTCCAAAGAAGGGCAACAAGACTGGTCCTGTCATGTAAAGGTCTGAGCTACGTAGAAAGACTGTTTAGCGCCGTGGTGTCATGGCGTTTCGGCTCGTGAGCGAAGTTAAATTTGAGTTGTTTTATTGTTTCACGTGGAAACTGTGAGTTTTTTCTCTTTTCTTCTATATTCCCTTTTCTAAACCTTTCTTTCTCTAATAATGTACTCTAGGGATTTCTTATTAAGCCTCTCTCAATCTTCTACTCTGCCCACTCGCACTGTTCGCCGTAAGATTTATTATCTTGATATTCTTAACCTAAATTATATTAGGAAATTTAAACGTATTGCTAAGTGCAACTCTTCTTTCTCTGATCTCTCTATATCAAATCCTCTTCTTAAAATAAATAATCTTAAAACTAATAATAGTCATAATAATAATAATAATAATAATAATCATAGTTCTAGCCTTAATATAGCCACTCTTAATATTCGTTCTCTAAATAATAAATCACTCTTTATCTCTGAGCTAGCCCTGTCTAACTATCTTGATCTCTTTCTCCTGACTGAGACCTGGCATGAATCTGCTTCTTCTCCTTCTCTCCTTGCTTCTGTTCCTACTGGCTTCTCTTTTGTTGAGCAGGCTAGGCCTCCTACTAATCCTTTTTCTGCTCAACATTCTTCCTATGGTGGCATATGCCTTCTCTTTAAGTCTTCCTATTCTGTCTCTCTCAATTCTTCTACTAAATTCTCATCTTTTGAATGCCTCTTTACTTCTGTTAAAATTAATTCTTTTAAGTTCAATTTAATAGGTATCTATAGGCCTCCTAAATGCTCTAAACCACAATTTCTGGAGGATTTCTACAACCTTTCTGAATCTCTCTTCTCTCTATCTACTCCTTCTTTTATCATTGGGGATTTTAATATTCCTATTAATAAAACTAAGGACTCTTTTGTTTCTCAATTTCTTGAAATCTTATCTACTTTTAACTTCTTTCAGCATTGTGACTTTCCGACTCATAATCGGGGTAACACATTGGATCTTATTATTTCTCCTATTTTCTCTAATATAAGCAATCTTTCACCTGTTAATCTTCACTTTACTGATCACTACTTTATTTCTTTCACCTTACCTCTATCTCAACCTTTAATTAATCTTACTTCAGTCACTAAAAGGTGTTGGTCTAGATTTGATAATAATCAATTTTCAAATTTATTTCTCACCTCTGGGTTTTCTTCTTCTTCTTTCACTGATGTTGATTCCTTTATGGACAATCTCAATCTGACGATTTCATCCATACTGGATACGTTGGTTCCTTTTGAGACGTTTAAGTTTCGACTCTTTTCTAAAAAAGCTCCTTGGTTTGATCGTGATTGTGTTCTCTTGAAGCAATCTGCACGTAAAGCCGAGCGAGCTTATCGTTCTAAATTGTCTAAGGGTTCTTGGTATGAGTGGCAATACCATCTCAAACAATACCATAACCTCATCTTTACTAAGCATTCTTCCTTTTTGAGAAAATCTATTGTTCTTGCTTCTAGCTCGAGGAATAGGTGGTCTTCTCTTTCTAAACTCCTTAATAAAAAATCTCCTCCTCCTTCTTTTTCTCCTGATGACTATCATAATTTTCTTACCACGAAAATTGAAAGCATCAGATCTTCTAACAATAGTAAAACCCCTACTTTTTCTAAATTCTCTACTGAAACTTTTACTTTTTTCTCTCCTATTACACTTGACTATCTTACTAAACTTATTAACTCTATGTCTTCTTCTACTTGCTCTTTGGATCTCATTCCTACTACTATCTTTAAAGAGCTTTCTTCTGTTCTTTATCCAATTTTACTTGATTTAATTAATCTCTCTTTATCTACATCTGTGTTTCCCTCTGTTCTTAAGTCCTCTTTTATTATCCCTACTATTAAAAATGCCTCTCTTGATCCTTCTTCTCTATCTAGCTATAGGCCTGTCTCTAACCTATCCTTTATCTCTAAAATAATGGAAAGAGTTGTGTATGAGCAAATAAGTGCTTATCTAACTGCTTTCTCACTTCTTCCCTCTTCTCAATCTGGCTTCAGACCTGGCCACTCTACTGAAACTGCTCTACTTAAGCTTCATAATGACCTTATTGTTTCCTCTGACTCTGGCCTCTCTACCCTTCTTCTTTGTCTTGATTATTCATCTGCATTTGATACAGTTGATCACTCACTGTTGTTGGATGTACTTGATAAATCTTTTAATATAACTAGCGATGCTCTCCGGTGGATTAAATCTTATCTATCTGGTAGATATTCCTATGTTTCTATTGAATCTTCTAAATCTACTCCTGTAACTTTGAGCTACGGTGTCCCTCAAGGGTCTATTCTTGGTCCTTTACTGTTTATTCTCTATACTTCTGAACTTCCTCATATTATATCTTCTCACTCTCTCAATAGCCAAATGTATGCCGATGACTCTTATGTCTATTCTACTTTCTCTAACTCTTCTCTTGAGTCTGTTCTTAACAAAATAGCTGCCTGCCTTCAATCTATTATATCCTGGAGTTCTTCTATGTGTCTTAAACTTAATCCTGACAAGTTTGAACTAATCTATTTCAACAAGTCCTCTAAATCCCTAAATCCTCTTCCTTTGGTTTTGCCACCACCATCTTCTCTTTCTATTTCTCCTTCTCCCTTGATTCGTAGCTTAGGTTTTCTCTTTGACTCTAACTTGTCGCTAACCCCCCAAATTAATTCTGTTACTAAATCCTGCTACTTTCATCTTCGCCGTATTAAGCAGCTTCGTCCACTTCTGGATGATCCTTCGCTGCAACTTCTAGTCTCTTCTCTTGTCCTGTCTCGAATTGACTACTGCAATTCTCTATACTATGGTCTTCCTGACACTACCCTCTATCCTCTCTCTAAAGCCTTCAACTCGGCTGCTCGCTTAGTTTCTCGCACCTCCTACTCCTCTCACATCTCTCCATCTCTTGTTCTTCTCCATTGGCTTCCTCTCAGATATAGGGTGATTTTTAAAATCTGTTTAATAATGTACAAAATAAAAAATTGCCTTTCTCCTCTCTACTTAACTAATTTAATACATATCCTTCCTAAGTCTGGTCTTCGTTCTTCTTCTCGTAATCACTCTCGCATCTTCACTATTAAGCATTCTTTTGCTAAACGCTCTTTCTCCTACTCTGGTCCCTATCTCTGGAACTCTCTTCCTTCTTCTCTTACTAACTCTACTTCTCTCGCAGTTTTCCGTCGTGGACTTAAAACATATCTGTTTACTAAGTTCACGACCGAGCGCTATTGAACACTGCGGAAATAGCGCTATAGAAATAATGATTGATTGATTGATTGATTGAAGACTAAAGAAACTGAAACTGCATTCGTTGGTGTATAGAAGGAGACGGGCAGACCTAATCTTACTCTATGATATGATGTCTGGTCGATTGCGGGAGGAGCATTGTCCTGCTGTGCAACTCTGTAGAGAAGTAAGAACGAGGGGACACGACTTCAAGTTGACCACTACGTTATCACATAAAGACTGCAGAAAGTTCTTCTTCAGCAATAGAGTCGTAGCTGACTGGAACAGTCTGCCGGGAGAAGTTGTAGAAGCGACAAACATTTCTATGTTTAAATCTTTGATAGATAATTATTATGGCGATTCGGTTTTTAACTGCTGATGTTTTCAGTTTTGCTCAGAACTTAGAATAGGTAAAATTTGGACTGTTTTTGTTTGTATTGTCTTTGTTTAATGTATTTCATTTTTCGGCGAAGGGCTTGCCCGTGCTGAGTTTCAAATAAAAAAAAAAAAAATAAATTTAGAAAAATATATGTACCGAAACTAAACAAATTAAACTTATTTCAAGTTGTAAAAAAAATTAAATTTGGTAAATTTTTATAAATTTTTTAATATTTATTAATTTTTTTCAATGAATTTCCACTTCAGTCGAGATCCCGATATCGTATCGTATCGATATCGTATCGTTATTGTTCGAGGCGTCTCGTATCGTATCGTTTAATTCGAGGCAAATTTCAGAAATCGTATCGTATCGTTAAAAAAAAAATAACGGGACGCAGAAGCTTAGTTCCAATTTAGCTGACCCAACATGCCCCATAACGTTGAAATTTCCTTAAAAAGTGAGCCAATCCGATCAATACCAAGTAAATTATAAATATAAAATGTTGCTATGATGACATGGAATGATTAATGGTTAAATCTGTTTTTTAAAGCACAAATGATGGAATACAATTTAAATTGATTTTAATTTTCATAATAATGAACAAATTGTTTTTTTTTAATATCGTTTAGCTCGACCAGACATGCAAATGGGTTAAAAATTTCCGTCCCGATCGTCAAATTGACCGGTGTATTTTTCTGATACTCAGACATAAACATGAATACACAAAAATACGCATCCAACCTGGAATTGAGCCCACTCAGCTCTTTCATCAGAAAGGTTCTTCTTGCATCCATTCAGCTCAGCTCTCAATTGACGAGTAGATGTAAGATAGTTTTTCAAGTCCTTCTCCAGTTCCCTGCTATGTTGAGACTGCAGTAAAATCTTTTCCTTTAAAAAATCAATTTGCTGCTTCATATCTCGAACAGCCTCTTGACTTTCTTGCTTCACTTCTTCCAATTCCTGCTCCTTCTGTCTCAGCAACTTGTCCAGTTCCATTATAGAAGCAGTAGACATCATAGTGTCGGACGCGTTTTTGCCGCAAAACACCAAGTCACTGGACATGCTCGATCGCTTTATAATTTCCAACTGTCGTTCCAAGCTCAGATTTGCATCATTGAGAGCTTTGTTTTTCTCCTGCTCCAGATGCATTGAATCTTTGTACAAATTCAGAGATTCCCTAAGCTCGCGATTATCTGCCTCTACAGAGCTGATGACTTTGAGACATTCTGTTTGCTTCAATAGCAGTTCTTCTTTTTCTTGCTGAGCAAATTGCAAAAGTTCTGCCAAGTGGCGTTCTCTTCCAGCTCCGTTGTTGCCATTTCTCTCGATATCTCTTATTAGAAGTGATTTCAGGTTCTCCACCTGTTTTAATATATTTCTTTAAATATATTAAAAAAAACAAACTAAAAAAAGTACTATCAATAAATTTAAAACAACTTATTAAAATGTTGATTAAAAACAGTTTATTGAAATGTGGACATTGATGGTGGTATGGCAATAAGGCACATGCCTGTAGACATCAAAGTCATCGGCTCGAATCCCCCCGACATCACCAGTGTCTGCAAGGGGTGCGAGTAGGTGCCTATAAACGGCTACCTCTGGTTGTTCCGTAAAATTGGCACACAAAAAAGAACAAGTTAGATAAGTGATTTATAGCCTAAAAGTCTAACTAATCCAAGGTTAGTTAATGTCAATGTCAAAGTTTAGTTAATTAAAATAAAAGAGCACAGAGCAAACTCCAATAAAAAATTACTATCAGTACCAGAGTTTAGGATCAAAATTTTAGTCAAAATTACAATTTTAAAAATAGACCTGCATTCTTGTATTATCAAGTTTCTGAGTAGTTGCACAAAGTGACTCCAATAATATGTCATTATCACCTTGCAAACTTTCATTTGCTTCATTCAACTGAGTTACATTTTCCTGAAATGAAAAAATATTCTCCTGAAAATCCAGGAAATCCATCCACATGATCCACCAACTTATAAAAGTTATCTATAACTTATAAATAGCCTTAAATTGTGAATATCAGAGTAAACGTGCAGAATAACCTGGAGATCTGTGAGTTCTTGCAAAGTGGCTTGCAGTTCTTCGTTGACACTGTGTTGAGCTTCTTGCATTTGTAGAAATCTGTCTTTGAGATCGGCAACACTGACTGCATTGAGACCCCGGTCCATGCTCATGCTGTTATGCCTGTCCAAGTTGCTGTTGTTGAAGGAAGATGGCATTTCGTTGGAGTAATCAATGCTGGAATATTTTTATCGTTAGAAATAAACCTGCCTGATTTCAGATTTTCAATATTAAATCATGAAATCACTGAGAAAAATGAAAAGCTAACTAAAATAAAATACAACAAAGTTAAACAGAAAATGCTCTTCTTCTAACTTGGCAGCGGACATGTATCTTCTTGCAATGTCGGAGAGATCATCGCTCGACATCCTTAGCTTGTCCGAAGAATCGAAAATAGAAGCCGTACTGAAATTTGATGTTATGTTATTTATCAAAAAGAGTTTTTCGCTATCCGTGAAGTGCTCCACCGAAATCCCGTTTTCTTCCAATTGATTTTTCAGAGATCGATTCTCGGCTCGGAGCAGTTCAAGTTCAGATTCTGAAATAATATATATATATATATAAAATAATTATTTTTAAATCAAACAACAACTAATAGTTTTAAATGCTTAAAAATAATTTAATTGAACAATAAAAATTCCCATTAAAATAACCTAGAAATCTAAATTAATCAAATGAAACAACACGAATGTGTCAATCCGAAAGTATCTTTTAGCCGAAATTCATTGGTCAGAAAAGATCAAGTATTGTGATAAACATTGAATAAACTAATAATAATTATAATCAGACCAGCATAGAAAGATAAAAGAGCCAATCAACTTTTCAGTTATAATTAACAATCTTCATTATATCTCTTTGGATTGAAGTAAACAAATGTGCATAATATTTCAACCACAAGCAACATCCTCACTTACTTATATCCCCATCCGACTGGGAGCCCATTTCGTATTTCTTTTTCTCTTTTTCTAAATCTTTCTTCAAATTCTCGGCGTTGACTTTCCTAGTTTCTGCGAGTTCGGTCAGCTCCGATATTTTCGCCTCCATGACTTTTTTCTCTTCATCAAACTTCATCAACAGCTCAGCATTGTAAGAAATAGCCTTAGAAGACAAGTTCTGCTTGGACGATTTTAGAGCCATGTTACCCATGGTAACATTATGTGCACTGAAAGCTCTCTTGATTTTGTCACCTGTCACTTTTGTGCGAGAAACCCCCTTTATAGTGGTAGTGCCCTGATTGGCTGATGGGAGTCTGGATATGTTTTGAACACTTCTTGCTCTGAGTGGAGCATTTTGTTTTTGTTGTTGAATCAGTTTAGGTTGAGCCTTCAAATTGATGTTTGTATTTTCCTGAAAATAAATGTTCAGGAAATATAGAAATAGAAAGTTATGTAATAAAATGTTATGTCATAAAATGGGCAGGACACAAATGGTCATGGAAAACACTTGCAATTAAAAATTTGTGACAAAAAATCATACAATTTAAAACCTCCATCCACAAGACACATATTAGAATAAAAATGCTTCATTATAAAGAAATGAAAAACTGTACCGATGGACAAGTGGTGACTGATTTCGTTCTCTTGAGAGCAGTCTGACATTTGGAATTTTTAAGATCGCAGCTTGCAAGAACAGCTCCTCTTCTCAAGAAACTTGCAATGTTATCTCCACTTTTCTTCGTCTGTCTGAGTTTGTTTTTGAATTGTTGTTTTGATCATTAAATACCCATTTGAAAAGGGTTTGTGATATGCAATACAGAGATAAGTAAATTGACTTGAAATGTTACATCTCACTCACTTAAAATCTTGTTCTTCTAAAATCCTATTCAACTGTTTTTTCTCTCCAGAAATCAAACACGGAGCTTTATATGATTTTTTAACTGCTGCCATTGTTTCAGAAATTCTTTATAAAATGAGCTACAAGAATTAAAATTGAATTGAATTAGTGAAAAAATAAACACGATGATACAGTTGTTGTCAGTAAAACAAATATGTAGCCAAGTCTAAAGTAAAGTGGATTAAAAACACAACATAGTATTAGTAAATGAAATAAGTTGAAATAACTTGAATAACAGAAATATATCTGAATGAGACAGATCTAAAAAAAACCCAAAGTTATGCAATCAATATAGTTTAAATTTACTAAAATTACTAAATAAATACGTCAGTATTTGAACACAAGCCTACCTATGCTACAGATTACTACAGAAGCATTCATCAGTCATCACGACTAATAAAGACTGAATTACTAAATCAGCATCTCAAACTTTATTTAAATCTACTAGGTAATTACTTTTTTTAATTATGTCATTATGTCTGAAAACCATTCCAAAATATTGACACATTTTTATAAAACATTTACCTAACAAAGATCAGAAGATAAATCAGTTATTAGCTGCCATAGGTAGTTGGCGTCACACATTCCAGGAATTAAGTAATATAAATAATAATTAACGCGAGATGTTGACAAATCGCAATTTTTTAAGTGCAGGTGACTCATAAGAAATATCACCTATTTTAATTAGGCTTTTAAATTTTAATAAATTTAAAAAGTTAAAAATTTAACATTATTGTCAAAACAATTATTTATTATTACTGATACATAAAATAAAATTATATAGTTTATGTGGATTAGAACATGAGTTCTCTCTTAAACAAACAATTATTTCTTAAAGCGTGCGCAAGGGTAAATTCTCGTGGTAAAACCGTAGAATCCGGGGTACAAACAAAAACAAGTATGGCCGCTATTTTGATTGACAGGTCTAAATAGAATGATTGACAGCTAGTGTTGCGGTTTTTTATATGATTTAATGGAAAGCCAGTGTGTTAATGTTTAGAACAGACAAAATAACCAATAACTTTATTTAACAAATAATATTAAAATATAAATATTAAAATTGAAAGTAATGTAGTAAATTGTTGTTATGCGAGATGCGAAGCGCATTATCTGGTCTTTAGCATGACCATTGATAAGAACAATTGCGACTTGTTTTAGCAAATTCTTCATGTTCACAAGACAAAGGAAGAATCTATAAATAACGGAAAATTAGCAGTTGATAATTGATTAGGGTCTGCTCCGATGCAAAGCGTATTCGCTAGTCTGTTATCAGTCCATTAAGTTAATTAGAACAAATTGCCACTTGGAAAAGGAAGCATCTATAAATGACTGAAAATTAGCTGACCGGCAACTAAAGCCGGTAATGTGAATGGCTAAGATTGTGGTGATGATTGATAAAAAAATAAATTAAGTGACTATATTTTTTAATTTCAATCATTAAAGTGTAACGACAGCTTTGCACAGTCTCCTAATCTACTACTGAGCCTTTTATTTTGAGACAAACCCTAAAATCCACAACTGCGACTTCGTCATTATTACTTAATGTACTAATTTGATTGACATATTTTGCGTTATCAACTGTTTAATAATATGGGATAAGTTGTAGTCAATCACAAAAAGAAGTCAAATGTATTTTTTTAACCATCTAAGAGAGCATATACTTATCATCTAATACTGCTTTAATCTGCTTCAGAGCCTTTGAATAACACGCCCAGATTAAAAACAAAAACAATTATCAAGTTTTAATTTTCAGTCCTTTATAGATGCTTTCTTTGTTTTGTGAACATGAATAATTCGCGAAGACAAGTGGTAGGTAATTGTTCTAATCCACTGATCTCTATAATATTATAATATTATAGAGATCAGTGTTCTAATCAGCTTAATGGTCTTGCGGTCTGGTAAATACGCTTCGCTTCTCGCATCAAAGCACATCCCAAACATTTTATATTTAAGCAATATTTTAAATTATTTTTGATAATTATTAAACTAGATAATATTTTACAAAAAATTAAATAAATTTTTAAGTCGATCAAGCACATCCCATCCTAGAGGCGGAGCATAGAAATTAAGAGGCGGAGTTTACGCCGATACATTTTTTAGAATTTGTTTATACCCCGGATTCTACGGTTTTACCATCAATACCAATTCTCGTTTCACAATTTGACAATTTCATTTTTATCCAGGCGGTGATTTTTGAATTTGGAGTAGGTTAATTTTTTAGATTTAAACGATGACTTAGTATTTAGTCAATCAGTTAGTTTTGTTTAGTCGTTATTAGTAAGTAGTGTTGGTAAGGTACAGTGCAGTACTGAGTAGTTCATACATGTCTTTTGTAACATAAGACAAGACATAATAAATGAAATGGACTAATGTATTGTATATTTGCATAGACTGGCATAGAGATCTGGTTACTGGATACAGACAGATTATATTGTTTAATAATATTGCCATACATAGCAGTTGTAAGTCGTAATAAATCTAATTTAAAATATCATTAGGTACGATGTAGTATACTTTTCTTGAGTTCGATCAAACATAATTGTTATCTGTTGAGTGAAATAATGCAAAAAACTGAAATATATTGTCATATTTTTTGGCAGATGAGTTTAAATTTGAAAACTGGAAAAATAGGGTTTGTTGAAAATGTAGACGACATACCTGAAAATGCTGTGATTCTTACACAAAGTGAAGTTTTGGATGTACAAAATAAAGTGATTGCAGACTGGAAGCCTGCCAGGCAAATGTACTTGAATTCTTTTTAATTAAAATGAGGGATGTACCGATATGCGTTTGCACCTGGTATCCGATTGTATATTAGCTATCCTATCAAAATATGTATCCGTAAACTTATAATCTGGTAAAAACTTGTAGAAAAAGTAATAAATACAAATTTACCATTTTATTTGCAGAAAAAATAATTTTTTTTAAATACAAACTACCTAGCAGTAACATTTGATCAGCATACATTTCATTTACTGATTTCAATCAAGTGTACAAATATTTTTTATGGTTGATTCCCCTAATTGCGCTTGGAGTTTTATTTAGACATCTTATGCTATAAAATAGTGCTCCTGCAGTATTTGGCTCCATCCATCTAGTGGTGGTCACTCAAGTCACCATCAAAATTTTATTATCCAAAATTCGGTAAATAGCACCGATGTCAAGTCAAATCCGATTTGGAATACTTGGTTAGTATGTCCAAATGAGATTTGCTATCCGGTACATCCCTGCTTAAAATGATTTTAACAACATTTAAATGCCAAAAATAATCATTGATAATCTTTTTAACAAATTCATTCAAAGGTTCGTGTTGAAATATGGCTCAGAATTGTTAGGAGCTGTGGCCGGCTTATCTGGATTAATATATGGAAATAATGTGAGACATCTGATGCTTGTGCGAAACAGAGGGAGATTAGTTTCTCTCGGTCCAGCAGTGTTTTTCCCCTTTATGCTTACATCTCTGGCGCATAGATTATATGTGGCCCATGATTTACGCTTAGGGGTAACACAGTGTCCGCTCTGCTTACAAATTCGTGCCACCAGCATCCAACTTGTTTCTGGAGTAATTCAACCATTCTTCTTAGCAGTTTTATCGTCGTCTGCAATGGCCAAGCTTGGAGCAACATACCCTTTACCTCCTCTTTCAGATTTCAGATGTTTATTAAAGGTTTATGCCAATCTCCTGAAACCCCTAAAATCTGTAACTTTTCAGCTGATTGCAGCAAACATCATGCTTGCCCTGACAGTCACCTACACCCAGGAAAGAGGAATCCAAAGAGTCAACGAGCACATTTACGGAAAAGAGACCAACATTTCATAAATTGCCATCGTTCTGAAATTGGTTCTTCCCGAGTGGACCAAATTGTTATATTTAAATATTTTTTATTACAAGCTTTGCAGAAATGATTGCACGTGTTGTAGATTAGTCTTTTTTTTTGAGAAACAAAATGCAAAAAATTGCTCTAGTGTTCTTTTGTGGAAACCATTTCACAATATAGTAAGACTTTGGTATAAATAAACACAGAAGAAAGTAATTTTTTATTTGAGAATTGTTTTATCTGTGTACACAAATGGAAACTGAGTGTTTTTAGTGTGCTGCACATACCTAGAATAAATAACTAGTTTCACAGGAGATAACGAGCTGGAACTCTAGAACCAGCCATTTTAGTACATATTGTGCAATATTGTACTTTTATCATTAGACAGAGATTTATTCATATCAGAATTTAGCCACACATTTCCTAACAATCTCACAACATATAACCTTGAATTTTTTCTACTTATTTTTGAAGTACTCAAGATGAACTTAAAACTTTTTTTACACTATTAACAGCATTTCACCATTACACAACATTGAGGAAGTCAATTTTTATTGTATTTTCAGCAAATAAAGTTTGTGGATTTGTGAAAACAATGGGTTGCTGGTAAGATAAAAGTCAATATAACATTTACATATGGCTGCGGGCACCAGGTGTATCTTTAAAGGCATCACATCAAAGCAACCAATTTTTCTGGCATTAATGTGTGTCAGAAAATGCATTTTCCCAACACGTGTACAATTAATTATTTCAAACCGTATTTTAAAAACATTCAGAGATAATAAAAAACATTGCAATTTTCAACTATAATTTACATCACTCATCTAATAAATATCACTTTATGATACCTTCAAAAATTTAAATAAAAAAAGGATTGTTAATGACTAAATATTATTGGTGGGAGGGTCGATAGTGCCTGGATAGATAGTGGTTCAACTGCTTCGAGATGTCTACGTCTAGGGACTCGAGGTAGAGGCCGTTTCTTTGAAGTAGTTGTACCTGGGAAGCTGTGTAATCTAGGAGACTCATCGAATACACAGGATCACCGAGAAAAATCTGAAATTCCAGTGATTGAATTAACGTAACTATAAAACATTTCGTATATTATCATACTAGAAAACAATAATAATAATCCCCTCCTCCTCTTATCTAGATTATTCATCTTAGCAGATTTTTATTGGGTGACATAGAATGTGGATCAATCTTACTTTGCCAAGCCAAGTAAAAGTACACAGGTACTGACCTGTGTACTTAGTATACAAGTTTTCTATTCAGGAATTACACATGCTTCACAAAAACTCTTTACAAAGAGATTAAACAAGTGAATCAAAAAACAAAGTTTTTTAAAAGCACACTTTTATATAATCGATTGTGTAGGCCACATTCTGTTACATAAACAACGAGTATATTAGCATAGACAATAAATAGTTCGATGAAAATATCACAAGTAATTATTTAATTAAATTGTGTCCAATCGATCCGAAAATTTGATAGAATGCATTGTTAATCAGTTCGGAGGTATGTTTAAAATTTTAAATCTCTAGCTTATCGGGAGGTGAGTTTAAAATCGATTGCAAATTTTTACGACAGACAGAGAGACAGACAGACAGACAGACAGAGAAGTCAAGTTAAGTAAAAGTGTGTAAAAATGTAATAATTATGCGTGTTTACTTCATCGGGAAGTTAGTTTAAAATCGACTGCAAATTTTGATTACATATATTACAGATCGACAGACAGAGAAGTCAAGTTAAGTAAAAGTGTGTGAAAAGAACGTTCTTGTGCATAATTCACTGAATTAATGAGTTTTTCTTTAGTCACTGAATAAATAATTAATTAATGATATTATTATAAAAACATACCTCTACGTTCTTCTTCTCAAATTCTTCACTGACACCTTCATCATCACTTTCTAGCATGGAACGATCAGCATCGGACGTCATCACACAGGAACTGTTTCATGAATTAAAATGTTTTTTCCTAGTTTTAGTAACTTTTAGTAATTATCTTTCAAAATAGTAGTACAGCCTGGCACTGAACAAAAATCATTATGCCTGGCTTAATGTTCTTAAACAGAAACAGCTTCTATCAAAGACATAAACTTACACTATATTAGAAAACTAAAAACTTTTAGCTTGTTTGTTCATTTATATTGCAAACAGATGTTTAATACGCTATAATAAAATAAAATGAAAATCTTACTCTACTAAAATGCCTGTTTCTGATTCTGCTCTGCAAATTTCATGGAGAGTATCAACAGTTTTGCCCAAAATGGAACACAAGTTACTCATAACCGACCTGCACGAAAATTAATGTACCAGGTTAATAAAATAAAAAATAGAATTCATCAGTATTCACAAAAAACAAAAACAAACATACTTGTGGTTTGTGGAAATAAGTGAAAGGAATGCAAGAATGCTCAGTTTTTTCATTTCAGGCTGGTAAATGCAATTGAACTTATTCAACCAACCCTTTATGATGACATCTAACAGATTGGCAGGCTGAAAGAATAATATTTATGAAATAAACCGTTATTTCTGGTATGATAATTGGAAATTGTCAATAAATGTAGATAAATAATAGCAAATGTAAAATGTTAGAGCATCACTGATAAGAGCAAAAACCTAAGCTAAATAAACCAATTCTTTTTATAAACAATAAGTCATTTTATAAATAGCATGAGCATGTTCACTACAAACCATGTAGTAATGCAGAAATTAAAAGTAACATGTGTCTACTTGTTAAACGTAATACTCCAACAATTGTTTTAAAGAAGAAACAGATTACTAAATTAAAATATATTTAAAAAAAACTTTGTAGACAATATGAAACATCAACAAAATTATGAAGTCTTCCCCCACGCGATTAGCATGTAACGAACGATCAGAAAAAAATATATCCACCTGAAGTACCAATTAAATAGAATTAAATAAGAGACAGACATACATTAGACAAATTAAATTGAATTAAATAAAAGACAGACATACATCAGACAAATTAAATTGAATTAAATAAAAGACAGACATACATCAGACCAATTAAATTGAATTAAATAAGAGACAGACATACATCAGACCAATTAAATTGAATTAAATAAAAGACAGACATACATCAGACCAATTAAATTGAATTAAATAAAAGACAGGCATACATCAGACCAATTAAATTGAATTAAATAAAAGACAGGCATACATCAGACCAATTAAATTGAATTAAATAAAAGACAGGCATACATCAGACCAATTAAATTGAATTAAATATAAGACAGGCATACATCAGACCAATTAAATAAAAGACAGGCATACATCAGACCAATTAAATAAAAGAGAGGCATACATCAGACCAATTAAATTGAATTAAATAAAAGACAGGCATACATCAGACCAATTAAATTAAATAAAAGACAGGCATACATCAGACCAATTAAATTGAATTAAATATAAGACAGACATACATCAGACGAGGTTCTGACAGCCAGGTCGTTGACAAGCTGGAAGAAGGCCTCGTGACTGAAGATGATTATTCGGGAGATTAGAACGATGTGCATGCAATCTAGAGAAGGACATGGATTCACTGGGGCACCCTGGAAAAACAATTTATAAAAATATTTATACTTAACTTTAATTGAATATAACAGACAGACCGCTGTCATTTACACAGGACTAAGAATCAATTGTTTGGTATAAAAATAAATAAAATGAAATAAAAAATACAATATTAATACTAAAATAAAAATACACAATAAAGAGAAGATGAATAAGAAGAAAATAAGTAAATTATATTATATATTAAATTATTATATTAAAATATCATTCATTCTAATTTACTAAAACATAAAATACTATTATTGACAATAAGTTAATATTTTATGAATAAATATAAAAACATAACCCTTACATTAGTTTAATGAAAAGTCGTGTTAAAGCTTGACATGTCGATAAACACATTACTTACATTAAAATTGATGATGTATTTGATAGAATCGATGAAAATGTGGGCGAAAATGCTGAGCGCACTCTTCGGACAGACTTTCAACATTAAGGAAATAAGCTGTAATAATAATAAAACAATAAGTGAAATTATTTTCTTACAATTTAATCACGAATATCTTGGAAATAGATAAATAAATTAAAAATAAAACAACCTTTAGTATGATTATTTCTCCCTCCGACTTAACTTCAGAGAGAAGAGACGTCAGCGCTGAATTTAATGCAGTGTGGTACTTCTGTGATCAATAATATATATATTATATAATAATAATAAATGAATATGTAAATAAACACATAAGCTGTAACATTAATAAAATAATTCTGTGATTTGTGACATGGTGATAGGTTATCCAGTAAGCTAGCAAGGCACAAGTCCTGACAATATTACTAGCATGAACAGCTGTGGATTGGTTCTTTAATAGGAATGGTTTAAGTAGTCACTAAATAATAAGCATCTGCGTCCCGATATCGTTATCTCGAATTCAATCGAGATTTCAAAACGATACGGGATTCCCGTATCACCATTGAAACGATACAGCCTGCGGAAGAAGTCTCGTATCGATATTAATTGGCGATACTTAAAATTTCATTCTCGATTAAAATCCCGAAAAATATCGGGATTTTTTAAAAATATTTTCCAATAAATAACAAAAGTCATACATATTTAATTAACGATTGTCACAACTGTGAATATTTGCAATTGATTCATCAACATTGATTAATTAATCTACCTATTGACAGAAGTTTATAACTATTATCATCCCCACTTTAAATTCGGTTTTCCAGACAGCCTGTAGCCCCATTATTTACTATTTTTAGTCTGGGAACCGGCAGCAAAAAAGCCACGCTCTTCTTAGGCTGCTAGTCGAGCTCTGCATACTACTGATATTACAAGCCCTACAAGGCAATCGTACTCGCTGACATCGATGACTATTATTATTAATGAGAATAATGAGTAATGTAATAGTAATGATCATTCTATGTTTATGTTTTGGTTTAGTCTGTTTGATAAACTTATTTTTTCAAATTTGTTACATAGAATTGGAATGATTATTTTAGTGTTTCGATATCCGTAATTGACCGTAATAGTAGCTCATCTAAGATATATCTTTATAATCTCGATAATATTCTTGGTTGTGTGTGAGTATGTGTGTGCCACCTGTAGTGTGCACGACAGTGCCGTAGCCCGTATCGTCTGCAGCTGGAATTCGAAACTTTCTCAGCTTCTTTCTTGCTATTGCTAACCGCATTCGCCATCGCCTATAAATAAACACGCTGGGTTTTTTCACTTTTATAATTCTTGCATAGAGGCACTTTCTCGTGTTTGTCATCATTATCATGCCGCGTCACTAAATAAAGTAAATAAATACTTTCTATCGGCGGTAGCATTTTATTTAGAGTCTAAATTTAGACAAATAGATGTACCGAAACTAAACAAATGAAACTTATTTCAAGTTGTAAAAAAAAATTAAATTTGGTAAATTTTTATAAATTTATAAATTTTTTAATATTTATATATTTTTTTTCAATGAATTTCTTTAATGTAGTTATTAATATTGTCTGTCGCGTATAGTTCATCATTCTATGTTATCTCTAGGCAAAATTTCCGCTTCAGTCGAGATCCCGAAATCGTATCGTATCGTTATTGGCCGAAGCGTCTCGTATCGTATCGTTTAATTCGAGGCAAATTTCAGAAATCGTATCGTATCGTTCCAAAAAAATAACGGGACGCAGAAGCTTACTAAATAATACAACAATGAGATGGTCAAGTAAAAAAATGAATACTGTGTCTTTATAATTTCATTAATGAAATAAAACCATTTTTCTCAGAATTATTTCCTAATTTTAAAAATAATCTATATATATATATATATATATCTGGGCTGTGCCGGGTATGGTTTTTTGTGCTGGTAGGTACCGGTTGCGGTATATCCGGGACAAAAACCGAAAGCCTGAAAATGGCTAGTAATATTGTTTGAAAGTGCGTTAGTGTTACCGTCCGCGGTCATTCGTCAGTCACCAGCTCAGACGAGAAAACTAAACTAAAAAAAAACTACGATTAGTCGTGGTTCAGTTAACAATGTGGAACAGTGCTAGACCGTTGGTGCTATGCTATTGCTAAGAACCGTTGTCCGTAATTGAAGTGTAGCAAACAATGGACATACAGGTAAATTGTACTGCCCATACTGCTGCTGTAGGTCTTTCACTCTTTTGTTTTTTCTGTGTGATGTACTAAAAGCCGATTGTTCAATACCGGTTCCGGCACCCTTCATACCAGCGGAACCGGTCACAGCCCTAATATATATATATATATATTTATATATATGCACAAAATAATTAAAAACAATTTATAACTAGAATGCATACTTGGAGAAACATGTCTGAGTCAAGAAGAATGTATGCTTCTATTATTTTGAAGGCGATCTTCATTGCCTCTGTTCCATTTTCTTTTGAAGAGTAATTTAAATTAGCTTATGTATTCATTAAATGAGAAAACATTAAGAAAATAAACATAATTTCTTAACTGTAATTTTTAAACCAAACCCCTCTAATTCTAGAGTAAAAGTAGACATATTCAAAAAAATAAATAAATTACAAATTAATTATTTTTTTTAAATATGTTTATTTTTACTCCAAAATATATATGGGTCTGGTTTAGAAATAAAAAAAAAACAATGAAAACTATTCAAAACATAGTAATAAAAATGATACAACAACATATGACATAATAATTAACTACCAAGCAGAGGAATGAGATTATCGAAAAGCTGAAGAAGTTGCGGAGTTAGACGAGGGCAAGAATGGAGTGTACGAAGCCACAACGTCAGGGCATCTTCCCATAAGTAAATGTGCTGGTCCTGCTTCACATCCGTGCTAGTTTGAATCACGGGAATGAGAAAACCGTGCATATTCACCGAGTCGTTTCCGAGACCCTGTGTAGGGAGATTGCATAATAAAATGACACAAATTTAATTTATTCTAAATATATATATAGCTGCTAAAACAATGTTTCACAGCTGACTCAGCAAGAGCCAAGCCAACAATCTGCTTAGCTGTAATTAAAAAGCTGCTGAATGAAAATGACCTTTAAGATCACGACTCAAGATTGTCAAAAATATAAAAATATTTGCTATCATTACATTATTATTTGTTAAAAAAATCACCAAAGAATGAAAGAGCCAATCGAAGTAGCCCACCTGAACGACATGAGTAAGGTTAGTGATGATGGCACACCTGAGCAGGTTGTGGTTTTCGGAGGCTTCCCAGAGAAGTGGCAGGTAATGAATGAGAGAAGAAGTGTAAGGACGTATGTCTTCCTCCATTCTTTCGATCATCAATGTCATCACATGCAGTACTGCCATCTGGAGTAAGAAGTGCTAGCATATTTATACAAACATGACACAATTATAATTTAATAGATCTATTGATGTTTAAAGATGCACCTTAAGACACAGCAAATAAAATGGAAAAAATAACGACTCATATTAAATCTTTTTAAAAAGTTATGCATATATATATATATATATATATATATATCAACCTTTGTTTCACATTGAGAAACATCTTTGAGTAGGTTGAAGAGAAGGTTAAAATGAGCTTCTAAATACTGACAAAAAATAATAAAATTATTTATTACGTATTAAAAATGAATTTATTATATTGTAATTAATAACATCTTATTAATTAAAAAAAGAAATGAAATAAATTATTTCAAAATCTTACTGGGATGAACTGGTCAGAATGGAACTCAGCATCATCAATCGGTAAACATGACAGTTAAGAATAATTCAAAGACAAAGGATAAAAAACGCATCAGTTTGTAATAAATTTATCAATGCAATAAAAGCAAATTAAATATAAATTACAGAAAAATAATTCAAATCCATGAATCGGTACTGCATAAACCACAAAGGATATTAGCTTTGAGAGCAGACGCTGCTTCCAGACGAATAACAAGATCTTCTGACCTGTCCATCAACGATTGGATGACCTCGTACAATTTTGGACGAAGCTCAGGTTTTAACCTCACTCCGACCCAGTTTCCAATCAACCAAATGATGCGTCGTCGAATTATTCGATAACTGGAAGTAGATTATCAGAGGATATATATATATTGAACTTGTTAATTACAGATGGACAAATCATGTTTTGTAGCGACTATGGGTTGAATAAATTGTCAACAGAACAAACTTCGGTGATTGATTTTGTAGATCCAATAAGAGTTTGTTCGTGAACCAGTCTTCAAAGTTTATCAGTTCGTACAGATCGTAGGAGGCAATTCCAACTGCATTGTACACTGAAAAAGCACAAAAGTCGATAAATTAATTTCAAGATAAAAAAATATATTCCTAATAACTAATTATTATTTTTGTTTTATCTAGGTAAAATAAATTTTAATTGAATGACATTGATTATACCAAATATAAAATAATTTCAAATCAACTCAACAAGTTTTGGTCAATACAATGGCCAGGCCATCTTGGAAACAAGGCCAACTTAGACACAAGGTCATGTTTAACACTAGGTATTGTTGGACCTGGCCACAAAACCATCTTAGACAAAAAGCAATGATGGCCACAAGGCCATGTTTGAGAAAAAGCCATGTTATACACAAGGCAAACATCATAAATTGAAAGAACAAAATGAAGAACTAAGAAAAACTAAGATAAACAATAAAATAATAATTTTAATTAACCAGCATCTTTTCTGAGTAATTGAACTGGATTGTTGACGTCATTACAGGATTCATATTGCTGAATTAAGTCCAGCACAACTGGACAGATAACTTCTTTAAAATCTTTTATTAGAATGAGAAATAAAGATTCTGTGCAGGGCTGTGAAGTATGGAAGCATAAATGAATATAAAACACTTTAAGATTTAAATGATATTCATGAAATGGAATGTATATAACAAAAAATTTACTTGAAACTTTTTTCAACTTAAATACACTCACCCTCAAGCTAAACATCCATGAATCTCCACTCTCTTCTGAAACTGGAAGCAGAAAAAACACCAATTTAAATAACTCAAATATACACAAGTTTTGAATACAGTTTATGAATAAAAATATTCAAATCAACAAATAACAACACAAAAACTCACTGAAGCTCTCGGGATCAGAGTCCCAGCATGAAAGTTCTTCGGATGTCAAGATGAAGTAATGCAGCACCAAATGTTTACACAACTCGGTCAGCACGTCTCTAGTGAAGAACTCGACCATCGTCTTGTTGACCTCAATCGCAGCAAAACTTTTTGCATCTATTAGTTTTATTATCATTTTACATATATGTAATTTGCAATTATATTAAAATTATAGGGATGTTACTAGTACCTGACCCCTAGAGTTACAATTTTAACCGTTCATTTTTCTGAGCCTGAAAAAGTTGTTTTTCGTTTCTCCCCCAATCCATAGATGCATTTCTACAAATCTATGCACGGATTAAGGTATAACGCCTTCCCCCCTAAAGTAATAATTCCCTTGCTGAAGAATAGAAATGATGGAAGCAGCAAAATTCAATAAGCATAGAAAGAAAACCATTCAAAATAAAAATCCAACGAAAATTACTGCCAACATACCTTCCGAACTTTTAGCCGGCTTGTATTTATCACAGAGCAAGATTTGTTTCATCAAGTTTAGAGAATTAATTGCAAACCGTTCAAATATTAGATCTTCAAAAAAAAACAGGATTGCATTTATATTCAGTCACAATACAATTTTTTTTATTTATCTAGCAAAAAGCAACAAAGTCAATAGACCTTTTCTGTCTTCTGTAAAACAATATATAACTACTAATTGTAAAGAGCTTTGTACAAATCGACCAAAACCTTCTTCGTGTGAATTACTGACTTCAAGCAACTGAAAAATACCAAGCAATTAATTATAGCATAAGTCATGCATTATTTAGGCCTTTCTCATTTGAATTTAAGGCATTTTAATAAGCTTCAAAATAATTAAATTAATCCTAATAACGTAAACTCAGACACCAACCACTTTTGAAAGAAGCAAAATAATCTTTTCCCTAAATGATATTAGCTCATTGGAGCCAAACTGTTGTAAGACGGTCTCTGTTGGAAATTGATAGAAATATTTACAAGTGGACGGAAAATTTAAATTTTAGAAATTAACAAAACCAATCAAATAATTTAATACAAACTTGCTTGTAAGAAACAATCAAGTCTGTGAAATACAAGATCAACAAATTCCATGGCCAATTCACTCTGACGAATATCTTGAAAACCGTACACTGCTAACTTCTTTAGTACTAAAATATAATAAAAATGAATCCATAAATGCTCATTAATATAAAAACTATATTTAACAAACATTCGGAACCTTTACTGTACTTGATATATTGATCTTTACTGTTTTATAATTTAACAAACAGATGAATACCAACTTTTCAAGACAAGTATACAACGGGACAAAGAATTGACGAGATTGTCCGCCTGCCTCGAATTCACAAAGACTAAAAATTCTTCAAAATTCTGTTTCCAAAGATTGAATAGAAATCCAAAAATACTTGATGTCAACTGAAAAAATTAAAACAGAACATTCAAGAAGATTGGAACTGAGTCTTCAAAGATACGAAACGAAACCAAGATGACATCAACCTCTTCGAAAACCTTCTTATCTCCCGGAAGTCTTTTAGAGGCGAGAGATTTGACAACGTGATAGAGGGTCAGCATGGACCTGTGTTGATGTATCGGATCGTTGTTCTGAACGGATTGGACAAGAACGGGGATCAGTTCTGGCCACCACCGGGGACAGTCGAGTCGTGCTATTTTGCCGATCAGCACCGAGATTTGTGTTGCTATCTGGAATAATTATGATTAATATAAAAACTGCTTAAAAATATTCTATTTAAAAATATATTTCTTCAATAATAAAAAAAACATTGATATTTTTTGCAGTTTTGTCCTTTATTCTTAGTTAAACCATAAATCTCATTATTTATTAATACAACGAGGCAAAGCGTCCACTTTTTCTCTTTACAAGCACGAGACAACTTGCATCAAATAATCAAATAGTGCAACAAGCAATCCTCCAGATGTCTATCTAGGAAAAGTAGTTCTATCGTTTTCATCTCAAAACGCCAGAAATCAAGACTTAGAAACTCTGGGCTCATAACAAAAACCCTTAATAATTTTATATAACTTTTGCATAATTTTTTTTTTTTTTTTTTTTTTAACGTTTATTAAGTCAACAGGTTGATGAAAGGAGTTACCTCCGCGAGACAATCAACCTTAAAATGTTGTAATCACTTCAGAACAAATGAAATCAATACAAATCAATAATAAAATCAAAAAGAAAAAAAGTCAACAGACAACTGAAAATGTCATAAAAAAATTTGAAAAAAATTGAGGTAAAATTATAATAAGATGTTCGTATAGCAATCTAAGTCTTTATTTACACTGAAAACCTTTGCTGACTTTTTGAAGGTTTGTAAAGAAGACATATTTAGATTTGCAAACGCATTATTCCAAATCTTCGGGCCTTGGTATTTAATGAAATATTTTCGAAGATTAGTTTTATAAGTACCTATTCTAACATTGTCTACTATACGTAGGTTGTTAGAATGGACATTTTTTGATAAAATAAAGTAATTTGTAAATATTGCGGGTAATTCATTATTAAAATATTTAAACATAAAAATTAAAGCTTGATAAATATAAATTTGGTCCAATTTCAACAATTGTCCTTGGTCAAAAAATGTGGAAGTAGAAGCAAAACGGGGTGCCTTGAAGATGACTCTTATGCATCGTTTCTGTAGGGTTGACAATTGTCTTCTTGCTTTCTTGGATGTTGGACACCATATGATGTTACAATAGTTGAAGTAAGGATAGATAAAAGAGTAGTAAATAGTAAGTAAAGTAGATTTGCTTAATAGATGAGAAGACTTATAGAGAACACCAATATTGCAAGAAACTTTTTTACATACACTATTTATATGATCATCCCATGTAAGAAATTCATTGATATATACTCCTAGAAACTTAGTGGAAGATACATTAATTATCCTAGAGTTTTCAATAAAAAGTTCTATAGAGGCTGCTGGCATAAGCGTAGAGCGATGTTTGTGGAATGCTATGAAGTTAGTTTTTGCTGCATTAAGTGATAGTTTATTACTTTTGAACCAGTCCGAAACTAATTTCAGTTCGGTATTGGTTTTACTAATTAGGTCCTTAAGATTCTTATCTGCTGCTAGTGCATTAGTGTCATCTGCAAATAGAAAAAAGTTAAAAAACTTTGTCGAATGGACAATATCATTAATGTAAAGGATAAACAAAAGTGGACCTAATATTGAGCCCTGGGGCACTCCGCAAGTTATTTTATTCAGGGTTGAGCACCTGCGTTTATAGAAAACATATTGTTTTCTATTAAACAAGTAACTCTCAAACCATTTAAAAGCTGCATTGCGAACACCATAATATTGCAATTTGTTTAATAATATTTCATGATTTACTGTATCAAAAGCTTTGCTCAAATCAAAGAATATACCTATACAAAAATAATTATTTTCTAAGTTTTGAGAGACGTGGTCATACATCTGCATTATTGGCATATAGCTGGAATAGCCAGCTCGAAAACCAAATTGAAAATCATTAATTATTGAATTTGCACTTAGAAAATGATAGAGCCTAATATATACGATTTTTTCAAATAACTTGGAAAAATACGGCAGTAAAGAAATAGGTCTATAATTACAAACAGATGATTTACAGCCAGATTTATATATTGGAACTATTTTTGCAATTTTAAGTTTATCAGGAAATGTACCAGTAACTAGTGAGACGTTGATGATATATGACAAAATATTGGCTAATTTAGAGATGGATGCTTGAATGATATAAGGATCCAGATCATCTACGCCACAACTGTGAGAAACTTTGAGTGATTTTGTAAGAAGTATTATTTCGTTGGAATCCGTTGGCTGAAGATCGAGGTTGTGCTTGGTGGGTGTAGATAGGTAGTCCCTGAAAGATGAGCTGCAATTAGGAATACTTTCTGCTAGACGGTCACCAATGTTTGAGAAGTAGTTGTTGAAAGAATCAGCAATTATTAAAGGATCAGTACATTTTTCATTATTTTGTAGTTTGAAGTAGTCGGTGTCATCACTTTGTTTTTTGTCGAGGTTGATGATGGAGCCAATTGTTTGCCAAGTTTTTCTGGAGTTGTTTTTGTAGCTCGTAAATTTTTCATGATAATAATTCTTAATAGTTATGTCTTTTATTTTTTTAAATTTATTTCTGAAAGTTACACTTATCATTTTTGAATGCTATAATAATAGTTTTATGACCTCAAACTGCTTTACAAACCTCATCATCTGCACAGTGCACATATATAAAAAAATTTCTAATCCTTTTGCACATTGTAAATTAATATAAAAAATTTGATAAAAAAGGTAATCAAACCATATTGTAAAAACTATTTCCTATTTATGAAAACCCCACCGTATAAGCACTGTTGCGATAAAATGTAGAAGTTGAAAGAGTAAGAGGCTTATGTGCTTAAAAATGTGTGTTAAAAACTGTTTTATTTTATCTTTTTTATTGCCCAATAAACAAAAATAAATTAAAAAGAAAAAAAGAACATTTTAACCTACAGCCTGTTTTTTCTGGTACCGCTTTGAAAATTTGTATGAATGAAAAAATGTGTAAACAATAAAAACAAGTAAGCCGTAAAAAACTAGGTTGTCATGAGGAGCAAGCCTATATTTCCAATTTCAGCTCGATTCGATGATGGGAAGTTAGTTAATTTTAACTTTCAAGGTTTGCAAACATTCAACCAAGCTAGCAAGACTGGCGGTGAAGTTAATATAATGAATTTAAAAATGTAAAGCAATAAATAACGATCACCAACCTGCAGTAGAGGTTCATTGAACCTGCTTATTAAATGTTGCTTTAATGCGGCTTTCTCTTCTTCTGATATGGCGCTATGCATTTCAATTATAAAGACATTTATATTAACAATCTACTAATTGAAATGTAACAAAGTCCAGAAAATGTTGGATGATTATTTTCATATAATAGAAAATAATAAATTAATAAAATGTCACAATGAACTAACTTCGGAGCATTCTTTCTCCAATATTTATCAATTCCATTTTTGAAATACAGAGCAGCAATCCACCTTATGTTGGCATCAGTTTCATGGCTCATAAAAGCTGTCTGTAGACATTATTCAGTGGGATTTAACAACTATATTCATCACAAATCAAATCAAAATGGTCTAATAAGATAGTAATGCATATATATGGTCATCTCCACCCATGGACCCACTACACTAACACTTACTGAATAAACAACAGTAATACGTTAACTAATAGAGTGCTAGCAGCTAGAGGTCTTGCACAGAAGCTTTGCTGAAGAGCTGAGTTTTTGAAAGTTTATAAAAGAATGTCAGAATGGGTGAAGTGTGGCTGGAAACCTTGGAGAGCAGACATACATGGAGTTATTAACTGTCTAAAAAGAGAGATGGAACTAAATTAACAGAAATGATTATATATGGAAACAATTCTATATATAAATTACATAACTGTAGACCATTACTCTGACAATGGCTGAGTTTGTGTATACTATAGTTTTCTTGCACTTTTTATTTAAATAATTGTTACTTAAATAGCAATTCTGAAAATAACTACATCAGAGCTTAAATGTTGGTATGTCCTATGCCCACAGTGATCAAATTATCAACTCAATGTTAACAAAATTTTGAAATGCTAAAAATGAAGACTAGCACAACAAACTGTTTCTCAGGTTTATATAAATATAAGTCACATGAATAATTTTGTTACGGCTCAAGCTAGTCTCCACCTTTAGCCAGACTTTTAAAATATATATATATATTATTATCAAAATTATAAAACAGTTTATATCTAGACAGCTTTAGTATTTCATAAAAAATAAAAATATGGTAGAATCTGCTATCAAACGTGTGTTATGAAATCGCTTCCTAAACAATTAAAGAAGCTTCAAATATCAGATACTAGAGAAGTAATCCGGTGTTGCCCAAGGTTTTTAGAGAGTGGTCTATCGTTTTTCTTTCCTGTTTCCATCCCTGCTTGCTTTAACGCTTCTTCTCCCTTTCCCGTTCGCTTTTTCACTCCTGTTCCTGCTCCCACTTACTCTACCGTTTTCGTTCCTGATTGTTCTGTCACTCTCAATCCCTTTTTTCTTCCTCTCCCTCCCAATTTTTTCTTACCCATAAAACTTAAAATAGATTTGGTAAAAGTTGTTGGAAACATTCTTTAAAGTTTATGACGTAAACTGAATTTGAATTTTTACGCAATAACCTTTGATGTTCGAAAATAGGAACTTTTGGCCTGGACTATTTTTTCAAAAAAATAGATAAAAACCTTTCCCTTTAATAAGTTATATGTTGTGTCAAAATTTCATAGCATTTGGTCGGGACCTTTCTCGAGTTTAGCGCTAATCAACACATTTAGCGACATTTCTATTTATAGGTGCGTAAAGTCCTACGAGTTAGCCACGGAAAATTTTCCTATAGTAAAAGGCCTGGCTGATGCGTTTTTAATTTCTAATGCATAAACCAATCGTCTAGTCAAAATCAAACTTACATATTTTGAAACCTTATGATATATCCTATTTATAAAAAAAAAAAGTGTATGTAGGAATTAATTTTTAATTGACGTTTGAAGCTATCGCGGAAAATAACAGTTTGTTTGTTTAAAAGTGAACCAAAGATAAACTACCGTGGCAGTATATACATTATAGGGACTTTAGTATGGGATTTTGGCGTAAACTTCAAAAATTGATTAAAAATAAATTCCCATATACACTTTTTTAATTTTTTTTTAATAAATGTGATAAATCATAAAGATTCAGAATATGTAAGTTTCATTTTGACTAGACGATTGGTTTAGGCGTTAGAAATTAAAAATGCATCAGCAAGGCCTTTTACTATAGGAAAATTTTCCATGGCTAACTTCCCATACCTTCTATTTATATAGATTACAAAAACTATTTTAAATTATTATTGAGGTTGAATATTTCTCAATAAATTATTTGCATATGTCCCTGTATTCCACCAAAGGAGAAAGGCAGGGAGGTTATGAAAGGTGCATAAGATGACCATTGTCTGCTGAAGCAATTTTCAACCTTTTCTGTGCACTCTGTCAATGGTCATTTGTGCTACTGACAGCGCACAGTTTTCTGTGCACACTGCCAATAGCCCTTACTAATGTAGCTGAAAGAATTTGTAGTGCTCATTCAAATGCCGTTGCCTTATCTCCTTTGCAAAACGTCTTGCTAATTGAGTTAATTTAACTAATTAAATTAACAAAAACTGTAGTTAGCAAACTCACAGCAATTGCGGTGTAGAAGCCAGGAAGAGTTTCCCATGCTTTCAAACGGGCCTCAGCTGTTTTCAAGACAGATGGATCTTGACTACATGCGTCAACCAAAGTTTTAATGATCACAGGTTGCGAGATGTTATTAAGGGTTTCCATACTTATGCCTGACCAAAAAACATGGGAGCGGTAAACAATGTTTACGACTGGATTTGATTGATTAGCTAAGAAAACGCTCTTAAAGATTATCAGGATTGGAATTAGGATAAACCCAAAAATATTTTCAACATTTAATGTTTGTAAGTTTTATTAAAAACAAAAGAGCGATATAAAACAGCTACAATTCATGCGATATATAAGAAAATTGATCGCCGCAAATAAAAACACGAGAAAATATACGGCATCTATGACCATAGATAAAGGACAATTAATTTTTAACATTTGCTCATTTTGTAATTAACCTAAAAACTGTGAAAATTTGTTTTTAAAAATCTCTTATACTTTTGTAATTCGGAAACTATAAATATTTTGCAAAATACTTTTTGATGACAGTAAGTCAATAAAATATGAAAATACTGACCACAGTCTTCTAAATGCTTATTACGTTTTATTATTTTCCTCTCGCTCCCGTTTCCTTCCCCGCTTGCTCTCCTGCTCTTGCTCGCTTTCCCTCACGTTTCCGATTGCTTTCCCTCTCTCGCTTGCTCTCCTATTCCCGGTCGCTCTTTCGCTCCCGGTCGCTTTTTCGCTCCCACTCGTTTTCTTTCCCCGCTCGCTCTTTTGTTCCCGGTCGCTTTTTCGTTCCCGCTCATTCTCCAGTCCCCGTTTCCGTTGGCTCTCCCGCACCCACTCATTTTGTGACCGATCTCATGCGGTTTGACAGGGGCATATGGATAAACAAATATGAATTAATTTAAAACAAAGTAAAAAAGGATAATTAGAGAGAGAGAGAGAGAGAGAGAGAGAGAGAGAGAGAGAGAGAGAGAGAGAGAGAGAGAGAGAGAGAGAGAGAGAGAGAAATTATAGCGAGAAAAACATAAAGAAGTAAAGGTTAATTTAAAAAATTAAAAACATGTCCTTAAGATAGCTGATAAATTTTATAGCGACATCGTATTGTAAAAATATTACTCCGGTGAATAGTAAACAAAAGATATTTGTAGTTACTAGATCGATGAAATTTTTTTCGTCATTATCTTTTTACAAACTTTTATTCAGGTTACAATCTGTGTGTGTGTGTGTGTGTGTGTGGCTTACTCTGTACGCAAATCTTGCAAGTAAAATTTAACCAGCTTTTTGACTAGCTAGAAAGCTGAAACTTTCAGCATAGGTTTATATTGGATGACAATCATGATTTAATTAAAAAATACAACTCAATTTGAACATCTTTCGTATTTCTAAATCGAGTGTACCTATTTGAAATTAAAGTTTGTGTTAAAAAACGAGCTTTTTACAAACTTTTATTTAGGTTACAATCTCTGTTTGTGTGTGTGTATGTGTATGTGGCTTTCTCTGTACGCATATCTTGCAAGTAAAATTTAACCAGCTTTTTGACTAGCTAGGAAGCTGAAACTTTCAGCATAGCTTTATATTGGATGACAATACATGATTCAATTAAATAAAACTTTAATTTGAACAACTTTGGTATTTCTAAGAATGCGGAAAGTTTGCCCCCGGCTTTTCGTCCCCGTCTTTTCGCCCCCGTCTTTTCGCCCCCGTTTTTTTTGCCCCCGGGGAAGTTTCGCCCCGGGAAGATTTGCCCCCGGTTTTTCGCCCCTGGGAAAGTTTGCCCCCGGTTTTTCTCTCCCGGTTTTTCGCTCCATTTTTTCGCTCCTTTTTTTCGCTCCATTTTTTCGCTCCCAGTTTTTCCTCTTAGTTTTTCACTTCTGGTAAAATTGGCTCCCAGTTTTTTGCCCGCGGTTTTTTATCTTTCGTTTTTTGCCCCCGGTTTTTTACTTTTGGTTTTTGTCCTCAGTGGTTTGATCTTAATTCCGAGAATGTTAACTTTTGTTCTTTGGAAAATCTGCTACTTCGACTTTTGCCCCAGACTTTTTGCACCCAACATTTGTTACTGGGAAAATTTTCTCTTGATTTTGCACCTTCAGTTTTTTCTTCCTTACTTTCTTTTTCTAGTATTTACCTCAAGAACATTCAACTTGGCTTTCATCACTCTAAAAATTTAAAACGTCCTAGGACAGACTCACTATTTGATATGACTCTTTGTTTTTGTAAAAATTAGTTTCCAGTTTCACGCTCTATGGAAGTTTTGACTCTCTATTCGTTTTTGAGTAAAAAAGTAAAAACTTTTTGCAAGCTTTTAGAACAAAATACCCACGAATAAACGTCCCAGTTTTTGGAGAAAAGTGAAAAAAATATTGGAGAAGTTTTGCGAAATGCATCTACAACTACCTCCCTCCGGTCATCATCTATTTTAACAAAGAAAAGTTTATAAGAATGTAAAGAGGTATCTACCAGTGATGTTCAAGTTAACTGTAATACTAACTGAAAACGGAAAATAATAGAAAAATAATGGACAGTTAATTGTAATGCTAATATTAACTGAAAAATGATCAATAACTTTAACTGTAATAGTAACTGAATAATAAATTCAGTTAAATAATAGAAAAATAATTACTAACTGAAAAATTTGATGTTAGTTACGTAACAAATAGTATAAATTAAAATGTTTAGTTATTCGCGGCCTTTTTGTCATTGATAATGCTGTTGTGATCGTTGTATAATTGTAATTGTATATTCCATACATCGAAAGTTTTCAGCCGCTGTTTAAATGGCGTAGAACTTAGTGTTTCATCTCTCACGCTATCATCCCCACAGCGAGTTCGGATATATGTTTTAATTCTCTTCATACAGCTAAACGTTCGTTCGTTTTCTACCGAAGTAACAGGCAAAGTTAAAGCGAGATCTACAAGGCGAATCATATTGTAAAATGCATTTGGCATTTTAGCTAAGTGAAAACGCAAGTCTTCCAAATTAAAAATAAGATTCTGCAGTGTAGAAACGTACGATTTTGCAGTGCCAGATTCGACTTCAACTACGAGAGGGTCAATATCCAAAGCTGGATAAAGTTTTGCAAGTGTGGTTATTCGGTCTGCAGAGAGGAAATCATCAGATTGCGGATTGAATGAATTCAGGCAAGCAAGAAGATCACCATTTTGTGTAAATCGTGCATTCAACTCAGACAAAATACGATCGATGCACGCATACAAAATCTGTGACCTTTCTCGTTCCACTTTGGACTGTTGAGGAAGGGGCTCCCTTTGGCCGGTAGTGGAAAACGTGTAAAAGCCAACTAATTTTTTGGAATGTGCCTTCCTGCGCTAAGCCGATATTGTAGGTTTTTTTTTTTTTTTTTTTTTTTTTTTTTTTTTTTATGATAGTTTATAGTCCTTTACACCAGGTGTTTTAAGACTCTAATGGCTGTATGTAGGAAGCACTTAAGTACTTCCTGTCGTGGATCAGAATTTGATCCTTTTAACTTTTCCCTCCTCCTTTCTCCAGGCTTGGGACTGGCTCGCAGTTAGCGAGGCGGAGTTGATATTGTAGGTTCTGACTTTGTACTATTTATTGCTCGATATAAAATTTCGGCTTCCCCGCAGATTTCATTCCAGAAATTTTCGGAACGAAGAGAAAGTAATTCTTTCTGGGTTGATTTTATCAGATTCATTGCGACAATGAAGTTTATCTGAGGATTTTGCAGCTCCTCTGAGGTGACGTGAGTTTTCCTCAGAATAACTTCAAGAGTGAGGAGGCACCTCAGAAATGAAATTTTCTTAAAATGAGTGAGTAGACCCTTTGCCTCACTAGCGCTACTTCTGTCCACTTTCTGTTTAAAATGTGACTCCAAAACCTCAACATTTATCTAGATTCGTAGTTCAATTTTTTGAACAGTTGCATACCAGTAGTACCATCTAGTTTCTACTAGCCTTTCCAACTCAAAGACTTCGAGACCACTCTCTTTCTGTGCATGTATAAACAACTCATGCATAGGACTACTGGCCGTCAAGAACACATACACAGACTGGACCTTGCTAAAGACGTCGACGACCTCGGGGATGTTTTTAACAGCATTCATCAGCACAAGATTCAGTCGGTGTGCATGGCAATGAACATACACAACATGGGGGGCGATCGCTTTGATTTTCGCTTGAACACCATTGAACCGACCGCTCATGACAGACGCCCCACGCAGTTTCTCCAAGATAAAAACAATTCGCTGTATCTCGGCGGCAAGGGCTTCAGCATTCAGTTGTTTCATATGATAGACTCCTATTGGCTTTTCAAACACTTTGCCATCACAGGAATAACTATCTACAATTACCCCCACTTAACCCGTCATTTGCTATTATGGGAGGAAAAGTTTTAAAGTGTGGGTTTAAAAACATTTGCCTTCTCAGCTTTATGCTGAAATGATGTTTCTGCCCTCCACTAATTTTTAAATTTCCTCTCAACGTCAAATGGTCTGGAGGAAACACTGCTGGCAATATTTTTTAGGGGTTATTATTAATTTTCCAAGGATAAAGGGTTGTAGGAGGGAAAAGTAAAAAACCTCATGATAAGAACGTGCAAAAAATTATATGAGAAACATTTCCAGATAAAAAACCACTGATGAAAACCGGGGTAAAAAACCGGGAGCAAAAACCGTAATAAAATTTTTCCAGGAGCAAAAAATTGAGAGCCAAAAACTGGGAGCAAAAAATTGGGGCGAAAAAATAAGGGTGAAAACCGGGGGCGAAACTTCCCATGGGCAAACTTTCTCGGGGGCGAACTTTCCGTAAACCGTATTTCTAAATGGAGTGTATTTGAAATAAATGCTTGTTCATTTACTTGTTTAATCTATCAACATACATAGTTTCCTATGTATGTATGTATGTATGTATGTATGTATGTATGTATGTATGTATGTATGTATGTATGTATGTATGTATGTATGTATGTATGTATGTATGTATGTATGTATGTATGTATGTATGTATGTATGTATGTATGTATGTATGTATGTATGTATGTATGTATGTATGTATGTATGTATGTATGTATGTATGTATGTATGTATGTATGTATGTATGTATGTATGTATGTATGTATGTATGTATGTATGTATGTATGTATGTATGTATGTATGTATGTATGTATGTATGTATGTATGTATGTATGTATGTATGTATGTATGTATGTATGTATGTATGTATGTATGTATGTATGTATGTATGTATGTATGTATGTATGTATGTATGTATGTATGTATGTATGTATGTATGTATGTATGTATGTATGTATGTATGTATGTATGTATGTATGTATGTATGTATGTATGTATGTATGTATGTATGTATGTATGTATGTATGTATGTATGTATGTATGTATGTATGTATGTATGTATGTATGTATGTATGTATGCAGAATCGGATCTAGGGGGGACAGCTGAGAGCGAAAGAGTGAGTTTGAAAGCGACAGGAAACGGATAACGACCGGAAGGGGAGCGCAAGCGGGAAGGAAACGGGAGCGAAAGAGACAAGCATTAGAAAAACTTCTAAAAACCCCGGGCAACGCCGGGTACCACGCTAGTTTATCAGTGATTCTTTCGTTAACGGAAATAGAAATTAAAACGATAATTATTAATTCTTGTTAACAAAAACTGAAACGAAAACTAGAATAGAAAGTCAAAACGAAACTGAAATAAAAATAAAAATTAGTTAGTTAGAAAATAGAAATAAAAATTAATTTTTTTTTCGAAACGAAATAGAAATAGAAATAAAAAATAATTTGTTAAAACAAAATAAAAAAAATTATTTAAATAAAAATAAAAATTAATTGACTTTATTTATTGAGTCAGAAATGTCGAAAGCTGGAGTTGGTTTGTCAAATATGTTTGCTGGTCGTAAACACGAAAGTTTAGTTTGGAATTATTTAAATATGATGTTACTACGAACAAAAGTGTTTGTCTAGCGACTCTAGCAAAATAAGATATTAGTAACATCGGTGGTGTTTTGAAACTATAAACCAGTCCAGTTTTCAACTGGCCAGTAAAAAATTCAAAAGCGCCGTGATACAAATTTGTTTGTCTTAGCCAGTAATATACCGAACCAGACACAGCTATCTAGATATATCGACGTTATACGTATATCTAGTACTGACCATAGCCAAGATTTGATAAGGTTTTGGATAGCTTGACAGTCTATATATCAGCTACTTTCCCTCTTGGCTTTGGACATACTGGCAGCACCTGCTTCACAGGCATATGTGGAGAAGATATTATCATTATGTGGCCTTTTGAGCGGAAGGAAGAGACATAATCTGAAAAAAAAACTTAGATATAAATTTTTTTTTAAATTGAATAAACAGTTTTTCAATTGACTTGTGTTTAGTTACCAGTGCAAAATAGGGAGGTTGCAAACGAAACTAAAATTATTTTGATTTCAAAACGAAAACGAAACGGTAATAATAATTCCTGGTGCAAAACTAAACCGAAATTAAAATTATTGAAAAATTCAAAACTAAAACGAACGGTAAGAATAATTTTGGCTGCAAAACGAAACTGAAACTAAAATCAAATATTTGTGAAACTAATTAATCACTGTAGTTTATAATAAAAAATAATAATTTTATGGCTTAAAACTATAGTGATCGCTTTTTTGATGATCGCATTTTTGATGCTGTCGCTATTTTGACCATCGCTATTTTGATGCAGTCGCTATTTTGAAATCCCCATTATTAACGTAAACCAAAGTTTATTGCAATTTTAATTTTTTTATAATTTTTTATTAAAAAAAACTGACAAAAAAAGCAAAGAAAACGAAATATGACAATAATGTCGTTTATTAAAAATTTATGTCACTATTCTTTTTGATAAAAAATTATAAGGTAAATTATTATATGGGCAATATATCAAATTTGTAAGAAAAACAGTTTGGTAAAAGACCATAAAATAAATTTCAATTACAGGTATTTTTCTATGATATATATCTCTAAAAAAAAGGCAGGTAAAAACAAAATACTCAATAAATACCAAAAATTCCATAAAATATATAATTTTTACAACTACAAGTAAGTTTGTATCTTTTTGGCTAGATACAACCGTAGTCATAGAAAAACCAAAAAACGTAACCACTGAAATAAGAAGCAAAGAAATTGTTTTTATCGGGAAATAATCTGCGTTGATTAATTGAGATACAAACATGAATGCATAAACCGGAAAACATAATAAATTCAGTAAATAAACAAAACTTGTCATAAGAATAGTATAATAAACTGTTGTTAAAAGTGAAAAACTAAACACCATCAAAAGGCAAGCATAAAAAAACAAAGAGTAATTTGGTTTGAAATCAATTATTTTTTGTCTGCACGATGGACACGTTTCATTTTTTGTTTTTTTCTTAGTCCATTGACTTAAACATGAATGACAAAATAAATGCCGACACGGTGACACAACATATAAAACTGATTTAAATTTTTTATCAATACAAATAGGACATTCTTCAAATAAGAAATCAAATATTTCTACAAGTTTTGAAATTGTTTCACTCAAATGTTTTTGTATTAAAAACATTCTTTAAAAGATTAATATTTAGTTAAAATTTATAAGTGACTCTGATATCAACAATTTTAGCCGCTATAGTTAGAATATGAGGAAATAGTATAAATAGCATATATATATATATATATATATATATATATATATATATATATATATATATATATATATATATATATATATATATATATATATATATATATATATATATATATATATATGTATGTATGTATGTATATATGTATATGTTCCTTCACGACCGTTGTTGATGACTTGGATCAACCTGTTAGTCCTGATGATACCGCGCGCACCTGTGTCGAAGAAGAATGTCCGATTGATGACAATTGTTCGTACTCATCCAGTTCCTTCCTCCATTTACGTTCAAACGAGAACATCACTGTTCGACGAAAGCGGAGATATTCTTGATTTTATTTATTTAAATATCTTATGTAATTTCGACTTAATTTAATTATTTATTATCATAATACTTGCTTTTATTATTATTATTATTACTGCTACTATTATTTTATCCTTTAATTAAACGTTTTTAATTATACTTATTTTATCCTCATAACTCCAGTTTATTTTATGTACGTTAATTTAATTACAGTGTCTAAATTTGATAATTTTTATTAATATCCTTCTATTAAGATAATTTCTTAAGGATATTAGTTTATTTGTATATTTAGTTCTTACATGTTTTCTTATCTTTTGCCTCCTTTTACGCGATTGTATTTACAGACTCTGAAGATGGCGAAAGCCGAAACGGCCCGTAAGTCTGAAATAAAGAAGGTTTTAAATGTTAATACTTTTCTTAATACGTGTTGCAGTAAACAAAAAACGTTGTTCCGAAATATTGAGAAAGTATCTATAAAACTCATAGCGGCTAAATGGAGACTTATTTTTAATCGAGCTTGTCTTAAAGAAAATCTTATGCCATCTTACATTATTAATATATATATATATATATATATATATATATATATATATATATATATATATATATATATATATATATATATGTGTGTGTGTGTGTGTGTGTGTGTGTCTATATATATATATATATATATATATATATATATATATATATATATATATATATATATATATATATATATATATATATATATATATACATATATATATATATATATATATATATATATATATATATAAAAGAACATGTCCTGACTGACTGACTGACTGACTGATAATCAACGCCGAGCTCAAACGCCTCATCCTAGGAACGTGAAATTTGGAACTTATATTACTTTTATAACGTAAACATCCGCTAAGAAATGATTTTTGAAAATTTTGCTCCTGAGGGGAAAAAACTGGAAAACAAACTTTTTTCTAAAACAATGTATATCTCGAAAACCAAAAATGAGGAGATTTTGAAATTTGGTATATAGATTTTTTTTTGAAAAATAAAAAGATACGTGTTTCACCATTTTTTGAAAATTTGGTTTCCCGGACCTCAAATGTGGGTTGGAAAATTGGTTTATTTGGTTTTTAAAGTAGCTTCTACTCAAAAACTGTTAATGCTACAGTAGTAAATATGAGTATTTAGTTTCTACTCCAAAAATAATGAAATACGTGTTTTAGCATTTTTTGAAAATTTGGTTTCCAGGACTTCAAATTTTGGGGTGGAAAATAGGGCTAATTGTCTTTTATAGAAACTGCTACTCAAAAACAGTAAATACCACAGATGTAAAAATTATTATTTAGTTTCTTTTCTAAAAATAAAGATATACGTGTTTCACCATTTTTTTACAAATTTGGTTTCCCGGACCTCAAATGTGGGTTGGAAAATTGGGTTATTTTGTTTTTAAAGTAGCTTCTACTCAAAAACTGTTAATGCTACAAAAGTAAAAATAAGTATTTAGTTTCTAATCTAAAAATAATGATATACGGGTTTCACAATTTTTTGAAAATTTGGTTTCCAGGACTTCAAATGTGGGGTGGAAAATAGGGTTATTTGGTTTTTAAAGTAGCTGCTACTCAAAAACTGTGAATGCTACAGGAGTAAAAATTAGTATTTTGTTTCTACTCCCAAAATTATGAAATAGGTGTTTTAGCATTTTCTGAAAATTTGGTTTCCAGGACTTCAAATGTGGGGTGGAAAATAGGGTTATTTGTTTTTCAAACTAACTGCTACTGAAAAACTGTAAATACCACAGATGTAAAAATTAGTATTTAGTTTCTATTCTAAAAATAAAGATATACGTGTTTTACCATTTTTTTAAAATTTGGTTTCCAGGACCTCAAATGTGGGATGGAAAATAATGTTATTTGGTTTTTAATGTAACTGCTACTCGAAAACTGTAGATGCTGCAGGAGTAAAAATTAGTATTTGGTTTCTACTCCAGAAATAATGATATACGTGTTTTACCATTTTTTGAAAATTTGGTTTCCAGGACTTCAAATATGGGGTGGAAAATAGGATTACTTGGTTTTTAAAGTAACTGCTACTCAAAAACTGTAAATGCTACAAAAGTAAAATTAGTATTTAGTTTCTACTCTAAAAATAATGATATACGTGTTTCACCATTTTTTGAAAATTTGGTTTCCAGGACCTCAAATGTGAAGTGGAAAAAGGATTATTTGATTTTAAAATAACTGCTACTCAAAAACTGTAAGTGCTACAGATGTGAAAATTGGTATTTTGAGGTTTCGTGTCGGTTAAAAGTAGATGAGTTCAGTTTATCATAAGGCCCTGACTAAACCTTAAATCAAGGTGAGACGGGCCGAGATTTTTAACCAAGTATATAAACATTTTAGTGATTTTAGGGTGTTCAGACGGGCCGGGCTAAACCTGAAGTCAAGGTGGGACGGGCCGAAGTTTTTCATCAAGTATATAGAACTTCTAGGCCTGTAAAAACGGGCCGGGCCCATATTAGACGGGCCGTGCCGGGCCAGGATATTCGGTTTTTGAAACGGGCTGGGCCAAGTTGTCGACGGGCCGAGCCGAGACCTAAAAAATTGATACGTGCAGTACTCTACTATGTATGCACGGTTCAAATTCTCTAATTTCATGCGAGCGAAGCCGCTACGGGTACTGCTAGTATATATATATACGCCGAATTGAAAAAACTGGCCCATTTTCTGTTAATTTCTTCACACAGTTTAGAAATTTGTCTTATACCGGTGGTTTCACTGGGGATAAATAAATCGATTGAGGCGCTGGATACGGCTGTCTGCATCGTAGTGGTCTTGAAATCGATTCGTCGGTATAACACCACTATAATATCATCGGAATCTTTATCTTTAATCTTTTATCTTTATCCAAACATCAGGAGCAGACCAAATCAAATCAGTGGAAGTCATGGATGCAATTTTTATAAGGGTTTATGGCCGGTTTTGGCAAAAGCTATCATCGGAACCCTATTATGTGACAAAACGAATATCTTATTCCTTCAATATCTAAAAGTTCATGTTCCTATTAACTAAACTTTCAATATTTAAAGTTCAATGTTCTAGTCAACTTTGTTTTTAATTGATGTTCGATGTACAATTTGAGTTTGTATGTGATTAATTGTACTTATTTTATATTCATTTTGTCACAAAATTGGGATACGATGATGGCTTTTGCCGAAACCGGTCGATAATTATTTGATTTCCTTAAATGAATTTTTTGTGGTTTCCGGCAATCTTGACTTTTTTCGACATACTCAGCTCTCTTCGGCGTCTGCTCAATTCAGGTAACCATTGCTGCCGAGCTTTGGGCTTTTGACAGACAACATACATAATTTCCTATGTCAGTATGTATGTTAGCAATTTCGCATAACGCGGCGGCCGCGGTGTTCATCAGTCAGCAGTTGATAAAATTAGTGCGCGTAGGCCTGTTATAAAAGTTATTACGCAATTGTACACTGAGAGAGAGAAAGAGAGAGAGAAAGAGAGAATGAATATGAATATGCTGGCTCGGAAAAGTGTTTACTGGCACAAAATTGATAGTGATATTAAAGTCAGGATCAAAAGTTGCGGTTCTTGTCAGAGTGCTGCAAAAATGCCTGTAAAGAATGAACTTGCGTCAAGGCTGAGGCTGATGCCGAATTGTTCCATGGAAAGGATTGACATAGATTTTGCTCGACGAATAGACGGTTGTTTATTCCTGATTGTTGTGGAGGTCTGCTTTTAGCGGCCAGAGGTTGTCTAAATAAAAATTACAACGTCCACTGTGACAATAAGTAAACTGAACAGTATATTCAGTCATTATGGATTTCCCAAGACGTTCGTGTCGGACAATAGAACGCAGCTTACGTCAAAGGAGTTTACAGGATATTGTCAGCAAAATTAAATTAAGAATGTTCGAACGCAAAAAGCTAAGAGGCGAGGGGAAACAACGGAAATTCTAGAAAAGTTCCAGATGACATATCAGACAAGACCATTTCCATCACCACCAAGTCAGAAGTCACTTGCAGAAAGCTTCATGCAGAGGCAGTTACGAGCTCTTTAAGTAACCTAGAACGATGAGCTAACTGATGGAACCGGAATTCAGTTTCGTGAATGAAACAAACAGATGAAAGTGGAATTCAATAAGAAACAAGGAGCACACACGCAGGATAACATTTACTGAAGACGAACCTATCTTTATGAAATGCTACGAAGTGCCAAATCATCCTACGCGGCAGCCTGGAACTTCACGGAAGAAGCTTGGTAATTCATTTATGATGTTGAAGTTGATCAGAGATCGTGAGTAGTCATTCCAATCAACTGAGACCTCGTCAGACAGAAGAAGCTCTGGATGTGCTGTGTGACTGTTTATTTTTATTTTTTTTATTTTTTTATAATAGTTTATAGTCTTTTACACCAGGTGTTTTAATACTAAAATGGCTGTGTGTTGGAAGCACCTAAGTATTTCCTGTCGTAGATCATATCTGATCTTTTCAACTGTCCCTCCTCCTTTATCCAGGCTTGGGACTGGCTCGCAATTAGCTAGGCGGAGTTTGCTGTGTGACTCCTTTGAATTACCTGATGTTTCATACAAGGATATGCATTATGCGTCAAAGGAAAAAGTCAGTGATTCATCAAATGTCACACCCCAGCAGCAAATGTTAGCTCCCCAGCAGCAGATATCAACACCCCAGCAGCAGATATCAACACCCCAGCAGCAGATATCAACTCCTCAGCAGCAGATGTCAACACCCCAGAAAAACCTTCAAGGCCGAAGAGGAAGTGTGGACCTGCTTAAGACTGGACGTGGACAATTCCAAGATGAAATATAGATTTTAGGCGGACAGTTATTATTATATCTGCGATCTTTGGCTTGGGGGGCCAGAAGCTATATAAAGCTTCGCTGGTCTTCCTTTTTTCGAGTAAAAAAGTTGACGATGGCAAATCGTAGTATATATGTCGTAGTTACGTTTTAGTTTAATATAATTTTAATTTTGGCATAAAATTTTATTAAGAAAAAAATCAGACAAAAACAGCCAGAAAAACGAAATATGACAATAATATCTCTAAACTTTAAAAAAAAATGAAAATAAGTTATTATATGGGCAATATATCGTATTTGTAAAGAAAATAGTTTTGTAAAAAACCATAAAATAAATTTCCATGACAGGTACATTTCTACGATATATATCTCTGAAAACTACGCAAGCTAGAACAAAATACACAATCAACATCGCAATTACGATAAAAATGAAAACTCTTCCAAGTACAAAACGATCTGTAGTTATTGGGTGAGATACAATAGTAATCGTTACAGAAAAGTAAAAAAACGTAATCACTGAAAGAGGAAACAAAAAAGTAGTATTTTTCGGACAATAATCTACGACATCTACGTTGGCTAATGAATATAAAACCGTGTATACATAAACAGGAATACATAATAAATTCAGTAAATAAACAAAACTTGTCATAAGAATAGTATAATAAACTGTTGTTAAAAGTGAAAAACTAAACACCATCAAAAGGCAAGCATAAAAAAACAAAGAGTAATTTGGTTTGAAATCAATTATTTTTTGTCTGCACGATGGACACGTTTCATTTTTTGTTTTTTTCTTAGTCCATTGACTTAAACATGAATGACAAAATAAATGCCGACACGGTGACACAACAAATAAAACTGATTTAAATTTTTTATCAATACAAATAGGACATTCTTCAAATAAGAAATCAAATATTTCTACAAGTTTTGACGATATTTCACTCAAATGTTTTTGTATTAAAAACATTCTTTAAAAGATTAATATTTAGGTAAAATTTATAACTGACTCTGATATCAAAAAATTTAGCCGCTATAGTTAGAATATGAGGAAACAGTATAAATAGCATATATACATATATATATATATATATATATATATATATATATATATATATATATATATATATATATATATATATATATATATATATATATATATATATATATATATATATATATATATATATATATATATATATATATATATATACACCGAATTGAAAAACTGGCCCATTTTCTGTTAATTTTTTTTCACAGTTTCGAAATTTGTCTTATACCCATCCAAACATCAGGAGCAGACCAAGTCAAATCAGTGGAAGTCATGGATGCAATTTTTATAAGGGTTTACGGCCGGTTTTGGCAAAAGCTATCATCGGAACCCTATGGTTGGGTTTTCAATCAGTCATCGTCTCATCGCTTATTTCCACATGCAAGGAAGATGGGGGAGGGTTGATCTCTGGGGTACATTGATCTTCAGTTAATTTCTAAATATAAATTCAATGTGTAATCATTTAAGATTTTCATTTGTTTCTGTTTTATTTTTAGTCCTATTTCCTTGTCAACAATTCGCCAATGAAATTTGCAAAATACAAAGGTTTGGTTTTAAAAAAGTAAATTTTCACAACAGTTGAATTTTTGTAATTACAAATTAGATAAATATTTGTTGGGGAAAATAGAGGCTTATTTTATTGCATATTTCAGTTCTCCAGCAGCAATTATTGATGAGATATCGCTATTTATAGTATGCTCCATGTCATGGAAGCTCTTTGATCTGTACCAATATGGGGTACATTGATCTGTAGATCAAAGTGCCCCTTGTCCTTAAATACTAAATGTACCCATTCTCCTGGCATTTGAGGTTTAGTGCAGTTCTATAATTTGATATTTTCTATGATTGCATAAACGCGATTCGTTTTTTACAAACTTTTATTTAGGTTATAATCTCTGTTTGTGTGTGTGTGGCTTTCTCTGTACGCAAATCAAATAAAATTTAACCAGATTTTCGACTAAGGAAGCTGAAACTTTCAGCATAGCTTTATATTAGATGACAATATATGATTCAGTTAAAAAACTTAATTTGAACATCTTTTGTATTTCTAAATCGAGTGTATTTGAAATTAAAGTTTGTGTTAAAAAACTAGTTTTTTCCTTTACTTGTTTTTTGTAAGTTAGGTTTTATTTCATAATGGTGAGACATTGTCAGCAAAGGACATCGAGGTACAGCACCGGTTGAGCGGTTGAGGTAATGAAAACAGCAGTTGAGGAAGTTTGAAATTGAACTCCCCCGAAACAGCTAGGCCGATTTTAATGAAATTTTTTGTGTACATTTGGTAGATCTGAGGATATATATGTATAAATATGTATATATATGTATATATAAATATAAATGTATATATATATATATATATGTATATATATAAATATATGTATATATAAATATATATATATATATATATATATATATATATATATATATATATATATATATATATATATATATATATATACTTATATATTTCGGAATGATATCTTCTTTTAAATTCTTTTAAATTTCAAGAGCCCAGAATATTAAACAATGAGGAAGAACAGAGACCAGAGAGATAGTTGCGACCTTCATCCCGTCGAATTAGTTGGATTCGGCTCTACCTTCGATCCCGATCTTCGTGAAGATGATCTACACACGGGAAAAGTTGAAGACACGGATGTCTTACAAAAATGTAAAAACGAGTGCGACAAGCGACCTAGGGAGGAGGAGTTGATTGTTGACAGGGCCGTACTTGTAACTACACCTCTTGAGTGCGACATGGAACCTGGATATTTGGACGTTGCTGTTTGTTCCGATTTTTCAGAGGTGCGCACCTGTATACCCGTGACTGTCGGCGAAAGCACGTGTGATCCATCCGTATTTAACCACCTGCTTGGTAATGTAAATATTACAACTAGAAAACGACGGTGACCGTATATTACTTTGGTTTTTTCCAGTCGAATAAGAAACGCTTACGTGTCTATATATTGATATTTTAAAAATTCGAGTCTTTTTTATTTCGGACTAGTTTTAATGGCTTGTTGGTTTTAAATATTCCATTTGGACTGTTTCATCCTTTGTTCATATTAGCTTTCAATGCTCCATGTCAATAATCAATGTTTTATATTAAAATCCAATGCTTCATACCATTATTTAAGGTGTCATACTAATATCCAATGTTTCATATTTCAACGTGTTGAATCATTCCATATCATTATTCAATATTTTATACCAATATTAAACGTTTTATATCAACATACAATAGTTCATATCAATACTTAATATATTCTTATATGTTTTAACTCATATTTATGAAATTATATTAGGGGCTCTGAAGATGGATACGTCCAAAACTGGCCAGTGAGCCCAATTTAATAAAAGTTTTAAATCACTTTTTAGTCTTATTCCTAATAAAAAAGAAATCGTTATTCTTCAAAACTTTTGTAAGAAGCTTGTTAATGCAGAATGGACTAAAAATTTCAACGAAACTTGTCTAAAAGAATATATATATATATATATATATATATATATTCAGATTTATTCATAAAAAATAACAATTTTCACACAAAAAAAACAATTATAGAGCAACAGAAAAAGAACAAATGTTCCTGCAAGTCTGTAACCCTGTACACAAATTTATAAAAATTAAAAATTTAGAAAAGAGCAAACATTCACTGTAATGTTATGAAGTCCTTCAAAGTCCTGTTCAGCAGGTAGTTTTTCAGAGAGGCCTTGAATGAATTGAGAGAAACTTGGCTGATGTCATGCGTCAGAGAATTCCAGATCTTAGGACCCATAAATTTTAATGAATGCTTTCCAAGGGTCGAGCGGATCGATCCCGAACGGAAACAGTGTCCAGGTCGCATAAAAATGACTTTTTGAGTGCTGGGGCAAAAGGTCGTGTGCATACTTGTACATATAAATTGCTGACTGATAAAGACAGACTTAACTCAGCCTCGCTAATTGCGAGCCAGTCCCAAGCCTGGATAAAGGAGGAGGGACAGCTAAAAGGATCAGACTTTGATCCACGACAGGAAGCACTTAGGTGCTTCCTACACACAGCCAATTCAGTCTTAAAACACTTGGTGTAAAAGACTATAAACTATTATAAAAAAAAAAAAAGACAGACTTGATCAACTGTCAGCAAATGGTTGTTTATCCGATTGGTCATAGTTGAATGACTCCTGAGCAGGTGAAAAATTGTTCTAATAATACGTTTTTGTAATATCATTATTACAAGGTCAGCAAAACTTTGCTAGGGAGAAACCACGATAGGCGATGAATTATGCCCGAGTGCAGAGAAACTTTCTTGAAAACATAGTTGACATGATGAGCCCATGTTGATCAACGTAGACTCCTACAAATTTTGTTACTGGAACATTATCTATTTAAGAGCCATCAACTGTTAGTTCTATGTTGTCTGGGAAAACCTTTTACGAAAATTATAAAATACAATGTAGTTAGTGTTAGTTTTATTAGACAATAAATAGTTCGACGAAAATATGACAAATAATTACTTAATTAAATTTTGTTCAATCGATCCTAAAATTTGATAGAATGCATTGTTAATCAGTTCGGAGGTATGTTTAAATTTTTAATTCTCTAGCTCATCGGGAGGTTAGTTTAAAATTGATTGCAAAATTTGACGACAGACAGAGAGACAGACAGAGAAGTCAAGTTAAGTAAAAGTGTGTAAAATGTAATAATGTTTACTTCATATGTCATCTTCACTTGCCAGAGCGCTTAGAGATGAAAACCAATCATCTTTCACTGTAGATTAATTTTATTTTCCTCACACGGGTTTGCTCGTTCTAGCTAACGCTGCGCCACTGACCACAGCTATCTAGTTTCCAAAATGAAGGTTTGGACAGAGCCGGCTTTAGGTATAGACTATATAGGCGGCTGCCTACAGCGGCATTTTTTCCAGGGGCGGTAAAATTATGGAAAATACAATTATAAAACAATAGATAAAGGTTTTGCTAAAACAATTACAACAACTAAATTTTTGGCCGAAGAACTTGGTATTGAGTGTAGTTTTCCTAAAAAAATACAGATACGATCTCGACAAAGAAAGAGACAATTTGACTACGAAGCTCCAGACGACCCAATTTTTGATTCAGAAAATTTTTTTAGAATTAATTTTTTTTGGATACCGCAATTCAATCAGTTAATGATTAATTTATACAGTTAACATCTCGCAGTGACTTATTCGGATTTTTGTATGACATTAAAAAACTGGAGACATGGGATAAAAAAGAGGTTTTCAAATATTGCATGGACCTTCAATTAGCTTTAACATCTGAAAATAAATATTCGGCAGACATTGATGCAACAGAACTGTGCGATGAGGTATTTGCTTTAGCAAGGAGAATTAATGGAAAACCAAGCCCAAAAGTAATTTTAGAATCTAATATAACTTTATAATAATTAGACTATTTATGTGCAATGGGCTTGGTTGCTTTTTTCCAAATGTGTATCAATCAATTACGTATCAAATGTACGTGGCCTTGCGAATTTTGCTTACACTCCCGATAACAGTGGCGAGTGCTGAGAGAAGCTTTTCGAAGCTCAAACTCATTAAAACATATCTTTGTTCTACCGTGTCTCAGGATCGTTTGGCTAGTTTAACTACCATATCTATAGAGAAAACGATTGCAAAAAAATTGGATATGACTGAAATCATTTAGGAGTTTGCTTCTGCAAAATCTAGAAAAACATATTTTTCTTGAAATCAACCAATAAATACTTTTAGTGCTTCATAAGCATACTATTTACAACATTTATGTTTTTCATCACATTTCAAAACAAAAATTGCTAATTAAATTTTTTTATGATAGTTTATAGTCCTTAACATCAAGTGTTTTAAGACTGAATTGGCTGTATGTTGGAAGCACATAAGTACTTCCTGTCGTGGATCAAAGTTTGATCCTTTTAACTGTCCCTCCTCCTTTATCCAAGCTTGGAACTGGCTCGCAATTAGCGAGGCAAAGTTTGATTAAACTCAACTACGTATAGGCTTATTAAAAATTCTTAACTTTTGAAAAGTTGTCAAAATTTAAAATTTTTTGTTGAAAATTTAATAAAACTATGAAATTTCCACGTCGTCATATTTTCATAACTCTTTTATAACTACATACATAATTCGCTATGTATGTATGTATTTATGTATGTATGTATGTATGTATGCAGTAGCGGATCCAGGGGGGCCGGGGGGACCATGCCCCCCGTAAATTCCAAAATGTACTTTTTTTGAAATACTAAAACATTTTTTGACTACTTTGTAAGTAAATAACAATTTTTTAGCATCTGGCAGTGGTTTTCCAGTGAGGTTTGTGGATATAAAATCAAATGTTTAAATTTCCCGCCGTTTTTGGCCCCTCCCGCCATTTGTTTGTCCCCCCCGCCAAAGAAGTCTAGATCCGCCACTGTATGTATGTATGTATGTATGTATGTATGTATGTATGTATGTATGTATGTATGTATGTATGTATGTATGTATGTATGTATGTATGTATGTATGTATGTATGTATGTATGTATGTATGTATGTATGTATGTATGTATGTATGTATGTATGTATGTATGTATGTATGTATGTATGTATGTATGTATGTATGTATGTATGTATGTATGTATGTATGTATGTATGTATGTATGTATGTATGTATGTATGTATGTATGTATGTATGTATGTATGTATGTATGTATGTATGTATGTATGTATGTATGTTAACAATTTCGCGTAACGCTATATATATATATCTTTTTTTGTTATATTTGATAAAAACAAAAAAGACCGTCATTTTTGACGGGATACTTCTAGTATTTTCATAATTCCACATTTTGAATTTATACTTCAAAATAAATAGCAATTTTAAATTTAAAAAAAGTGAACCTATTAAGGGCGGCATTTTTATTCTTGCCTATAGCACAAAAATGTCTAAGGCCGGCTTTGGGTTTGGACACGGCGTTAGTTGTTTTTTGGATTTCACAGTAGCTCTACAAAGCTGTTGTTTAAATATTAGTTTAAGTTCACATAAATTTTGATACGTTTTAAAAAAATTTCAATTATAGAACTGGAAGATCAATATTTGTTTTTATAGACTTGCCTGAATTAATATCAATGTTTATTCATCTTTTTTTGTCATTATTATAAAAACTGAGAGGAATGCATTGTGTTCTGATGAGATTTCATCAAGGCTTAGCTTTCAGTTCATAAAATTTGAAACATGTTTCAATTTCTGATAGATCAGATATTTCTGAACAGCAAGCTCTGTGTCGTAAAAAATTCTTAGAAAAAAACATAAATAAATTTATCAAACTTTTATGTTAACTGCTGTAGCTCTGCACCTAAAGCTACAAACTTCCATTTCCAGCTGATATATGGTGACAAGATTTACTACAGATAATAGAGTAGCTCTAATTTAAACCAACCGAGTAGTTGAATAAAACCTAAACAATTTTTTCGCCAAAATAGTCGTTGATCGAAAAAATGGTACAGATTCTGCAACTTGCAACACAAATCAAACCAGCAACAATTCAAACAAAAATATGACAAACTTAGAAAAAACCAAACAATTGATCTATCATTAAATCCCAAACCATCTCAATAATGAATAAAACGAAAACTCAGCAGTCCCAAATAAAAAATCAGCCAATCATCCATAAACAGGTTGAGTTTTCAGGAACAAATGCGGTTGAGGAGCATGTGAAACAACACGATTTTACATAACAAATAATGAAATTTGAGAAAACTAGTATTGGTAAATGCTGTAAATAATTGTTAAAAACGTTCAACTCCGGTCAGCATTAGTTTTCTATAAAAAAAATAACTTTCTTATATTTGAAAAAATTCATGAACTTTTTGACTTTTTGCGGTTCATTTTTAGTTTAGTGAATTTTATTAATAAGGTCACTACTGCCTGTTGTTCTTTTGATACTTTCCAGCCAATAAATCTGCATATTTCCTTTTCCCTGAAATTAAAAAAAATGTTTACATCACTGTTGATTTTTACTGGAGTAAGTCCTATCAATGGACTAAAAGCTGGAGAGGTAAAAAATAACTAACTGAGGTTGTGTGATCACTTAAAAAACTATGATTTTATGTAACAATTTAGTATGGTTTTTCAAGTGAAACTCTCTAAATTTGTTTGTGACAACGTCTAGATTTTTTTCAGTCACGTTAGGTTTTTCTGAATAGAATAAAAAATGAGGTTTTGTACATTTATGGCCGGATTGGACTATGTTTATTTTTAAAAAGTACTAAATTAGACACCAGCAAAACATTTTCCTACAAATAAATGTCTACCTATATTTGAATATGTGAACAAAGTCAACAACTTTAGAATTATAAAATTAGGTTTCTAATCGTAAGCAGTTCTTAAAAAACAGATTACCTTTACATAAAGAACATCTCTCTTAAGAATGCTGAATTCGTCGCATCTTTCTAGCTGCTCTTTTGTATTTTCACGTATGTGTATTTTCTTTGCTTCATGTAAATTTAACGATCGGTAAAGGTTACTAGTCAATGAAAATATGATTGTTAATGCTTAATCAAATTCTCACCTTGTCCATGTGATTCCATTCTATTTGCAGTGTTAAAACAGTGTCTCCAAAAAGGCAATAGCGCAGCATTTTAACACCAACTACTCATGCTACAATGGAAACTTAAATTTCAAAAAAAATTTTGTTAATGAAATGATAGTTGAAATTTAATTTAATTTGATTATAACTAATTCACAAATTTTTAGTTCTTACAAAGCCATTTTTTCCAGCCATGTATTATTTACCTACCACAAAGGAGTGTCCTTATTTTTTGATTAGTATTGGAAACTTCTTTCGCGACTCGTGCTAGGCTTTTCAAATTGTTTGAATATTATACACGTTTTAGTTCAAGTTTAGCTAGGTTTTTCAAATTCTTTGATTATTAGAGAAGTTTTGTTCAAAATGGAAAGTAACAATATAACAGCTGAACTAAGAGGTATGTTGTAAATTATGCTTTGTATGTCTGTTTAAAGAGTAAAAGTGTAAAATTTTGCTGTTTGATTTTAACAGCAGCTTGCAATTTCACTCCAATGACTGCTGATACAGTTGTATGGTTGACATACTACGTTTTTGTCGTAGCAATTGGCTTAGTCGCGTTTCTAATCTACTTTTGCAGGAACTGTGGTTGTTATACGCCGTAAGTATAATAAACTACATCATATTATAACATTATTTCACAGTTAAATTTGACAGAATTAAGTTTTAAACAGTCTGTTTTTCAATTTCTTAAAATAAACCTATGATCAAATTCAATTTTCAGATTTATGATTGTGCTTTCCGGGTTAGCCTGTATGATTACCATGGTCACTGAGCCGATGAAGATTGTTGGATTAACCTGTTCGGGAGCTGTGTCCTACCTCTTTGGAGGATTGTTTTACGGGATAAATGTTTTAGGAACATGTTATGGATTCTTCTGCTTGGTTCTCTGGTTTCCGTGCATTGACAGACTGTGGAGGAAGATTCGCCCAACTCAACCTGCAATCCGAAACGACGAAGAAAGAGACGCGGGAGTAGTTGAAGAGCTAGCGGGTAATCCAGGCCAACCGCAAATTGGTGCAATACACCGTATCGTTGGGCGACTAGAAACCAGTGTCTAAAATGTTCGTATAGCTGGGAAAAATGAAACACTTGTGCAGTTTTCAAGTTCTATTGGGTTTTTTAAATGTTTGTTGACCGCAATCGTCAGTTGACTTTCACCGAAAACTTCACCTTTCATGACATCACTGTTTCTGATGATTGACGTTTTTTCGTGTTCGTTTCGTGTTCGAATATTTGTGATGATTGACGTTTTTCTCGTGTTCAAATAGTGAATAAACAAAACTGATTCCAATATTGCGTCCATGTGTGTGGTATCGTCATAACTATAAACGTCGAAGTACATGGCGTTATCTTTGAAAGCTAGCAATTTCTTTTTCTCTATTAAATGAAAAAAAAAACAGTTTGATCAATTATGAAGTAAATTGTAGAGCCAAGTTAATAAAAAAAAGGCAAGGATACAAGGTAAGGAGCTGTCGTTGCATGTATAGACATTAAGCTCTAAGTTTGGACGTCATTTTAAGTGATTCCACTCAGTGGCGTTGCTTAGGAAACTTTTGAGGGGCACTTTTGAGGGGGCAAATAAAAAGTTTCTGGGAGACAGTAAACTTTGAAAAAAAATAGTTAATTAGATTTTATCCTCATAAATATATTTTAAATTGAATTAGATTGGGTTTTATAGCCCCTCCCTAGGGTCATCGGATTTGATAAAGATTAGGTATTCCCATCCCCGAGTGACCGAAACCCACTGATTCAACCCATAAGAAATAGTAAATAATTTAGCTTTGAGTGAATGCCAAATGTCTACATTGTTGAACTGATAAAATAGTAATCGTTTTTTCGTAGATAATTATTGACTTTTTGAAATAAATGGAATATAGTATTTTAGCGCCGATCTAAATTTATTTAGTTATATCATCATCCAAAAAAAACTATAGGGGTTGCTTTAGTACAGCTTGTAAGCTCAGTTTAGTTGCTGAAAAGCAGTCCGTTGGAGTGTTTTTTTACAACAAATACCAACCGGTATTTCATATTCTACGTTTATTTGTCGTAATAGGTACTGCTGAGGTGTTCCATACTACCACTCTCATTACGGTTACACATTTGCTCAGTTTTTAAAGAAGACTAATTATTGAATTCTCTAATACAATCTATTTGAAAATTAATGTTAACTGGTGCAAATAAATTGAAAGCCAAAAATGTCTTTCATATTTGGTCGATAACTGGAACTCCAATGACAGCACTGATGAACGAATTAATAGAAGACGTCATTTCTGTAAACGTTGAAAATGTTTCGTAAGCAAAGTCGAAACTGGTTTCCGTTTCGTTCATAAAACGATCTCTCAAGTTTTTGAAGAACTTCGACGAATCCGATTTTTGAGGTAATAGTTCGATTGGCGACGATCATCTCATTTGGCCAAAGTGTCACAAGTATCAACGCTTTGTTGGTTTCTTCCTGCAAATAACCAATATGATGCATAACAGAAAGTTAGGGTTTTTTTATTATTGGCTTATAATCATAAGCGGATCTATGGGTAGGGCCGGGGAAAGCCATAGCTCTTCGTTATTAAAAAAAATGTGTTTTTAATCTCCAGAAGTGTTTAATACAATATAGTCGCTGAGAATTGCTAATAAAAAATATTTTTTTTTATTTTATTTGTAGCCACAATAAATTTGACAGCTAAACTGTAGTATTCTTTCCCGCCAGCTTATGGGCTTAAAGTCAAGTTTTTGCCCCCCCCACCTCTGCCAAAACAGTATCGATTTGTCTTTGCGCTTATTGTAATTACGTAGTCAACCGTGTGATGAATCTCTTTTTAAAATATAAATAATAATATATTTGTTTCACGCTAAACCAACTTGTGCAGTAAGTATTCCTTTCACTGCTTCGATGTCTGCTGCGTTTGATAATTTGATAATGAATCCTCTTTCCATTTGTAGGTTTTGCACGAGTTTCTGTAGCACAAGTACAGCTTCCATGCTCACTAACGCTTTGTTTGCAATAACACGCTCATTTAAGGCTTTCTGAAAAAAATTAAAGTTAATAAAAATATGATAAGTTAACATAATAGAAGAGTGGCTTTGTATTTGATTAAGCTTCCAACCAGTGTCGTAGTGACCACATCTCGCGCACCCCGGTCGGGGGAGTACAGGCTTCAAGGGGCTTCCAATTTATGGAGATACAATTTGTAATAAAATTTTATGTTATACAGTAAAAGCCCCGCGGGCCTCACTAATGCTTTGGGGAGGCACCTAGACTATAGCCCCGGTACTGAATACAGCAGATTATCTTCTGTTGTGTTAGCTGTTAGAAATTATTTAAGATTTGATGTCAAGTTGAAGCCAGAAAAGTAAAAGTGAATATCAATTTTTTTATTTTTTAATGTTTGAAAGTTATTTTAGAAGTGGTGTATTGAGGTAATAAGACCACTAGTAAGCTCCCAAGCAACCGAAAAAATTTAGCTTTTCCTCTAATTTTCTTGCGCCTTTCTCGTCATAATTTCTTACAATGATAAGTCTTTTTTTCCTGCGTTACAAAATTACTTCATAATTTTTTGATTTGCTGAAAAGTTTAATGTCAGGGTTCCTTTACAATTTTAACGTTGCAGATTAAGACTAACGTATGCGGTGTTTATGCTGAATGACTGAAACTTATTCATAGTCCGTAGCATAACAAAAAGTTTTTTTTGTTTTTTGTAAATCAGTTAAGATTAGGTCAAGAGTTCACCAATCAGACGTTTTTGTCGTCCATTAAATTGGCGGTTTCCCTCTGCCACTGAGCATTTTAAAGTTATGAAGAAAAAAAAGAATCTCACATTTAGATCAACAGTAACTAGGACCAACAAAGAAATTACGGGTAAAGTTGCAATAAACGTCATTTTAATTAAAGTCGCAACTTTGTTGCTTTTTCTTTTTGTCAGAATTTGCTTGATCTGACTTAAAGTTCCACTTTCATTTGACTGTTGAGAAAGAAGTTAAGAAAATCTGATTTGTTGCGCACACCCGCGCACACCTATAGGTGTTGACCGCAATCGTCAGATTTTGGCTTTCTCCGAAAACTTCACCTTCTTTCATGACATCCACTGGATTGCTGTATTTAATAGTTTCTGGATAAACGTGCATTTTTTTAAAGTTTAAACTTGACGGGCCTTTAGTTTCAAGTAATAAAGAGCAAGCAAAGTTAGTATAAAGTGAAAATACTTTGCTACTTAAATACCGTTATTAGAATGATAGAAAAAAACTGTGAAAAATCAATCATCAACTTCAGATTCCGTGAATTTCTTAATTTTTTTTAATTAATGACTCTGCGGGTGGCTCTACGCAATTAGTGTCATGTGGTGATAGTTTATTGATTTGGTAATAAAGTTGTTTCTTTTTGTAAAATTCATTATTAACTCTAAAAATTTGTTAATTTAAAATTTCAAAACTTTCCTCATCTAACAATTGTTCATTATTTTTCTGCTTGTCATTCATTTTCTGTTGCAATCTCGCAGTCACTTGGATGCTTAACAACATCCATGCCTACCCAATAAGTTGACAAAATCATTACATAAAACCATTTTACCATTTTCCAGCATCCTCAGAACTAAAATTTTTAACTTATTGTACCTAATATTTTCGATAAAATAAATATTGAATCATACAAAAAAATCGTTTGCAATTCAATAAACAAAAAACAAACAACATTAATAGAGTTCAGTTTATTTTCTTCTATGAAAAAGCTGCACAAAAAGAATATTTTCACTGGGTCAGCCAACAAGATTGATGTTTCTCTCATAAAACATAGGATACAAGCTTTTCAGTGACAACATTGAGTTCACATGCAACTGAGTCACATCAATATATAATAATGGATTCAAATGAGAAAAGCTAATAAGCCATCTTTTAGAAATACAATAATTTGAAAAAAAAGAAAGATGGGAAAGTTGTCTCGTTGGATGGACTGCATCAGATGATCCTTTGGGGCAAATGAGGCTCCAGTTTTCAACAAATGACCATATTTTAATTTGACATGCTGGTTATATATGTCATGTTATGTCAATTTTATTTTTTAAATTAAATATTAGCAGCAACTTCTATATTTTTCTATAAACCATTCAGGAAGAACTTTCAAATCTTGTACAACTTCTACTCGGACACAATCACCAGGACACCAATCAAACTTGTAAACCCTGAAAACATTTAAAATAAACCGATAACTAATTTAACTTCTCATCAGCTGCTTAACATTGAATTATCAACATACGCATAAAAAGACTGCCGTAAAATAAAACTCCACTGCAATTACAAAATTTTCAAAACCCAGAATATTATTTCTGAGCAAATAAATTATGAGCAAATTTGAAACCCTGGTAGCATGCTTTCAGAAAAAAACAACGAGTTTCGAAAATTAATTCAAACATTAAAGATAAAAAGAAACAAACTTATCAGTATCTTCTGCAACTGTGTCTTTGATGAATTGTAAAAATTTTGAAAGGAAATTGAATCCAACACTTCCATTCCACATGCCCTAAAGAAAATAAATAATTTTAAAATGAAATAAAAAAAATATTACAAACTAATAACCAAAAATGCTTGAAAAATGCTTTGCTCAATAAAGTTTTTACTTTGTGATAATTCTCATAACCCCAAGCATTTAGAGCAAAACAACCATTCAAATTTATTAATAATAATAATTATTATTATTCAGCAAATTTTCCACCGCTCCTGTCAATTGAGCAAAAGTTTTAATAAAAGAAGCTCATAATACATCAATTTCTTAACAAGCAACAATAATTCACTGAATAAAACAACAAAAAATTTCACCAACATTGCAGTAATGAGGGATCGTATGCGTTTCAAAAGTCTGAGTTTTTCTGACAACTCCATTGTCGTCTCTAAACCCGCAAACGATTTTTGGGATGCCAATGAGGAATGACTGAACCCACCATTTGAACATCTTGAACCTTAATTTTTCATTAGTTAAAGCTGAGTATGAATGACGTTTTATTTTGATCTTCAAGGCCACAAAACTTTTTTATTTAAAAAGTAAGAAAGTAATATTATTATTATTATTAACATTTTTATAAATTGGAAAATAACCTTTTCAAATTGTTGTGATGTCGCTCAGTTTCCAATAATCTGTTTGTTTTCAACTCCACATATTCGTCAACATTTTCAGCTGTGCAGCAGTCAACTTCTCCAGCAAACACTTAAAAACATAAAATAGCCAAACATTACATAACGCATGAGTTACCTATATATATATTTTTTATACATAGTTTATTTGTAAAAATTCATAAACTACAAACCCAATGAATGACTCTCTAATTTAGTTCTGACAACTGATATAAAAGAAACATTATTGTCTACTGGAACATCTGTTTCTGGATGCCCATCAACTTTGGCTGAAAAATATTGATATTTTTTCTATCGTTATACTGATTAATTAAATAACTAGCATAGCAGCTGTGCATCTAGAATGCATAACACACTTTAGTTTTAGTTCAAAGTAAGTACCATAGAGAAATATATATATATATATATATATATATATATATATATATATATATAATATAACAATTAAGGTTTATTTAAAGTGCAAAGGATGTTATGTATTACTTACCAGTAGTCATGTACTGTTCAAACTTGAAACCCCAGTAGCATGCTTCTATTTCAAATGCGTTTCTTTGCTTTTTCCTTTCCATACTTTTTTGAGTTTCAAGCTCTCTTATAAAATTGATACCATTGAATTTTTGGACAATAATAGACCACCCTTCATTCTTCTCATAGGGAGATGTTACAAATTTTGTTAAAAGGCCTCTCCAACAGAAAAAATCTGAATAACTTAATAAATGATATTTATTATTTTAGAATATAAACCAATTATATGAAAATATGACAAACCACAAATTATTAGAAAAAACATTCATAGTTATACAAATAATCTTGATCAAGCTTAAAAATAGTCAAAAGGTGTGGTGTCAATGTGTTACTGGTATTAGTCAATAAAAAAAAATTGATATTTCAGCTTTTACTGAAGCTTTAGTTTATTTATTAAACTAAAGTAATAACCTGTATTACTAATAGACAAATAGACTAATAGAGCATTTAAAAACTAACTTTTTCATGCTGTTTTTGTCTTCAAGAAAACAATCAAACCATTTGAGCATTATTTCAATGTCAGCAACAGATTCATCCTTATTCGTGAAAGCTTCAAAACCATTTTTGAGGTTTAGATTTACATCGCACCCAACATTTTTATTGTACAAATATTTCAATGAAGATTTGTTGAGCAGAATACTTTTTTGAGCTTCCAACGAAAAATGTCCAATTTCTGTTGGACGTCTAAAATCCGGAAATGGATTGTTGCATTTCAAACTTGGATCGAGAGTCTCGGTGTTACATTTATCACTGTTTGTGTTTATTGTGCTTCTGGTTCTGGGTGGACTATGTTTGACTTTCTGACGTTTAGACGAAGGCAAAAGTAACGAATCATCTTCAGCACTTCGTATCATTTTAAATAAAAATATGTGTAGTTATACTATATTATATTATAGGTCTTATATATTTGTTTATAAATAGAAAACTGTGTATGGTCGTATTTATCGCCCACACAACAACTGATACAATAACAAAAACATATGGTGGTGGGTGAAATGCGCTACCACAGACTAATAATTCATTGTAATTAATTATCTAGTGTTAAATATATATATATCTTTTGTACATAAAAAACAAACTTTAAAGATCACTCTATATTCAAGAAGAAACCACAGGGACGTCATTTCAGAAGAACCTTGGGGCAACATGTTCTTAGGGCAATACCAACTTTTTCCAAAAGTTCTTATAAGATCTTTTTCTATTTTTTATAATAAAAACCCGATGACCAGGGGGGAAATAAACAATACAACATTATTTTTGTCTTTTTAGCAGTCAGATTATTGGTTTCGATTTATTGTTTTTCGCCCTTTTGATAAGATACCACTGATAGCAACGTACACACATACAACATGTCACTATAAGATCTAAACTCTATTTTTTTTTATAATAGTTTATAGTCCTTTACACCAGGTGTTTTAAGACTCTACACAATCGAATGTATTTATAAACCACTAGCGGGGTACCTGGCGTTGCCCGGGGTTTTTAGAGGTTTTTCTAATGCTTGTCTCTCTCGCTCCCGTTTTCTTTCCCGCTTGCTCTCCCGCTTCGGGTCACTTTCCCGTTCCCGATCGCTCCCCCGCTCCCGGTCACTCCCCCGTTCCCGATCGCTCCCCCGCTCCCGATCGCTCCCCCGCTTCCGATCGCTCCCCCGCTCCCGATCGCTCCCCCGCTCCCGATTGCTCCCCCGCTCCCAATCGCTCCCCCGCTCTCGGTCGTATATATCTATATAGAACGGGAACTATTATATATCCCCCGTATATATAATAGTTCCCGTTCGCTCTCCCACTCCGCCTATTTTGTGACCGACTACAACTTTTTTACTTGATTCTCAAGGTTGTGTGAAAATTTCATTTCGATCGGATGAATGGTGTAGCAATGCATAAAGAACATACAGAAAGGGTCATATATATATATATATATATATATATATATATATATATATATATATATATATATATATATATATATATATATATATATATATATATATATATATATATATATATATATATATATATATATATATATATATATATATATTGTTACGATATTAGCAAATCGTATACCGGGCTCAATAGAATGTTTTTGCAGTTTATTGGAAAATAATAAATGAAGGCTTTGTTACGGCTATTTAAACCTTCAAATCTCTTAATAATGATAAATAATTAAGGTTTATCAATAGGAAGTTGATTATTAAACCAGTGATATTACATTATTACCCCCTTCTTAATTCTGTTCGTCCCGAACAGCATAGTCGCTTTTGTGAAATGCGACTCGGCCACGAACACCAAAATACCTTGATCTTTACTTGTGGCTTTGACCGCAATTCGAAAACAACATGGTCAAGTCTCTTGACCGTTTGATACAGTTTCTTCCAGTCCTTCTTTGGTTCATCAACAGAGTCTTTCTTTGGCTCATTTTCGCCATTTCTGCACGGTTCATCACAGCCTTTTTTGCATGCCTCGTCCTGAACATCTTTGCACGGTTTATCGGAATTGTCTGCTTTTTCTTCTTCCTTCACATCTTTTAGATCTTTCTCGAGAAACTCTTCAAAAGGTTTTTCGTAAACACGTTCCATAAATTCATTAAATCCCTTCATCAAACTGTTATTTGATTTTACCATGACTCTTAGTCTATATGATCTAGAATCCTCTGTGGATTCATCTGATTTAGAACCCTCGGTACCGTTCTCTGTGTAACAACGAGTTAATACAAGTTGTTTATTGAAACACTAAGTACGAACAATTACGAATACGTTATCGTCGAGTCCAAACAAGCAAGCACAAAAGAGAGCAAAAAAGGAAGCATGCGCTTCCCCAAAGATACTAAAAACTCCTAGGCCTACTAGCGATGTGCAATATGTTACACCTCCCCTTTTGAGGAGAAAATGTTAACCAGTGACATAATCTTTAAATCTGGCAGGTGGCCTGATAGTTCGACCCGACGATGTTCTTAGGCACGACCTTAATGGCGTCAGTACAGGTGGCCTGTCAATTCTGGCTGGAGATTGTGCCAGTGCCGTTGGTTGTTGAGCAGATGGTGATGTTCCAGGCATTACATCTTCATCGATGTAGAGATCACAGTTTGGTGGACGTTCACGGGTCTTTATGAGGTCACGCCGATTGCGTCTCAGACGAGTTCCTTCATCGGTGATTATGTTGTACGACCGAGGCGACGAGTGGGCCGCAACAACTTTCGCAGCTTGCCATGCCTGTCCATTGTGCACGCGCACCGCATGGCCCGGCTGCAGTGGCTTTAGAGGTCGAGTTCCTTGGTCGTGATAGTACTCCTGACGATACTTTCGATTTTCCATGTCACGACGCACAGAATCAGAGGCCGACGCTGTTGGTAAGGCTGGTACTCTCGAGCGAAGAGAACGGTTGAACATCAGTTCAGCTGGACTGTAATCACTTCCTGCGATCGGTGCATTTCGATATTGCAGAAGCGCAATAGTAACATCCTGGTTGCTGTCGGAGGTCTTGCGCATCAGTTGTTTGACGGTCTGCACGAATCGCTCAACTTGACCGTTCGACTTTGGATAGAGCGGATTGGACGTGACTATCTGGAAGTCCCAGGACTCAGCGAATTGACGCATGGTGAAACTGTTGAACGGGTTGTTGTCTGCCATCAATGTCTCTGGTATGCCATACCGTGCAAATATGTCTTTCAGATGCTTGATTACACAGTCTGCTGACTTGCTGGCTATTTGAATGAATTCTGGAAACTTGGTGAAGTAGTCAACCACTAGCAAGTAGTTTTTACCGTGCAGCGTGAAGATGTCAACGCCAACTTTCTGGTATGGTCTCTGTGGAACCGGGTGCGCAATCATAGGCTCGGAAGCCTGACGATTTCGGTAAGTGTTGCATGTCGGACATCGGCCCACAGTGTTTTCAATGTCCCGATTGATACCTGGCCAGAACACAGCAGCACGTGCAAGGGCTTTGCATTTATCCATCCCCAAATGCCCTTCGTGAATGCGAAACAGAATGTCCTTCCGCATTCCGGTTGGGATGACCAATCTGTTGGTGTATAGAATCAGTCCGTTTTGTTCGTACAACTCACTCGCGAGAGCACGAAACTGACGCAGGTTGGCCGACAGTTTAGAGTCATCCGATGGAAAACCACTTTGAATATGCTTACGAAGCAATTGCATTTCTTCGTCCCGTGCACACTCTGTACGGATCTTGTCAAGCCTGGAGTTGCTGACTGGAGCATCTGCGATGATGGTGTTGATTGAGACGACTGTATCCTCTGCTATCTCTCTCTCTACTGTCGATGGAGGCTCTTTATTTAGGTAGCTGCGCGACAAAGTGTCGGCGATGAACATGTCTTTTCCCGGTGTGTACTGTACGTTGATGTTGTACTCGAGCAGACGAAGAAGCATTCTCTGTAGTCGAGGTGTTGTTGCCGCAATCGATTTCTGAAAGATAGCCTCGAGTGGCTTGTGGTCGCTCTGAACGACTACACGGCGACCGTAGATGTATTGATGAAACTTGATGCAGGCGAACACAATTGCCAGTAGCTCTTTCTCTATTTGAGCATAGCGCGTCTCTGCATCTGTCAATGCCCGTGACGCAAATTCTATTGGCTTGCCGTTCTGCATCAAACAAGATCCCAGACCTGTAGATGAAGCATCTGTTTGAACAACGACAGGTATTGAAGGATCGAAGAATTGTAGAACAGGGGCTGATGTGACGGCTTGCTTAATTGTGTTGAACGCTCGTTCGTGGTGTGACGTCCATGTCCAGCTTACATCCTTACGAAGCAACTGACGTAGAGGAGCGGTTAGATCAGTAAGATGCGGAACGAACTTGGACAGATACGTCACCATACCTTGGAGTCGATGTAGTTCTTTGGCATCAGCTGGTGTGCGCATGTCAGAGATTGCCTTGACTTTCTCTTCATCGGGTCGGACGCCTTCAGGTGTGAGCACATGGCCTATGTACTTGCACTCTTGAACACGCAGCTGGATTTTGTTTTTGTTAAAACGAACACCCTTCATCCGCGCTCGTTCGAACACCATACGCAGTGTTTGTTTGTGTTGTTCATCCGATTCGGCAGCGATGAGTAAGTCGTCAAATATGATGAATACGTCTGGAATGTCACCAAAAATTTCGTTTGCTTTTTTCTGGAACACTTCTGGTGCACTAGAAATTCCAAATGGAAGGCGGGTGTACGAATAACGACCGAAAATTGAATTAAACGTACACAATTTGGAACTCTCCTCATCTAGACGAATGTGCCAGAATCCGTCCTTCATGTCGATGACGCTGAAAATTCGTTTTCCATGCAGCTTTGGTGCTATGTCGGAAAACGTCGGAATAATGAAGTGTTCCCGTTTGATTGCCCGGTTCAGATCTTTCGGGTCCAAGCAGATTCGAAGTTGACCGTTTGACTTCTGAACCACCACAAGAGAGCTCACCCAGTCGGTTGGTTCATCACGCTTGATAAGAACGCCTTTCTCGACCATCTGATCGAGCAGTTGTTTCAGTTTTGGTTGCAAGGAGAGTGCAACGCGACGAGGTGGATGAATGACCGATTGTGCTGATTTATCTACCGTGATGTGATGTTTACCTGGAAATTCTCCGATGCCAGAAAAAATATCTGCAAACTCCGTCAATAGATCTGAATCGGCGCTTTTAGATGGTGTGACCGAGCTGACATAGTCGATGCGCTTGATTAAATCTAGCTTGATACAGGTGGGCAGACCGACGATGACGGGCGCTTCATGGTTGACAATGTAGAAGTCGGTGTTGAAAAATTGGCCCTTGTATGTGATCTTCAGCGTAGCGACGCCTCGCGGTTGGGCTGGAGGAGCATCAGTGTATCCGGAGAGTAGTTCGGATGTTGGGCGGATATCGCTGAGATATCGAAGCGATGTGTACGTGCTGAAGGACATGCAGTTTGCTTCTGCTCCCGAGTCGAGCTTGCAGTTTAAGTCTGTAGAGTTTATTTTAAGCATTTTCATCCAGGTCCTTGTTGTTGAATGTACCTGAACACTGTTGATGTAGATGTTGCCAGACGACTCGACTGGTGATGGCTGTTCGTAGACTTCGTGGATGGCTCGTTGTTTACGTTGTGTTGACTTCGATCTTGACCGCAGCTGCCGTCCCGTTGAGATACAGTACTTCTCAAAGTGTCCTAGTTTATGGCATGCGCGGCACTCGACATTCTTCGCGCGACACTCACCGGACGCATGTGAGCGGCCGCAGTTGCGACAGGACGACTTAGTGTTGTTGTATGCCGATGTTGTGAGCTGTGCAGGATGGTTGTGATGTTTCAACTTGTCTTGTCGCTGCACCGCGCATACATTGGAAGTCGATACCGGTGCCATTGTTCTTTGTTCCACGTTGAAGGTTTTGATTTGCTCTTTTGTCGCCTCTGCAGCTCGACAGATGGCGATTGTTTTAGCCAACGTCAGGTCGGTTTCACGCAGTAATCGTTCTTTTAAGCGAGCGTCTGGGCACGTAAAGACAATGTGATCACGTATCATGTTGTCCTCCTCCTTAAAATCGCAGTTCTTCGCCAGATGACGCTGGCGAGTGACGTACTGGTCGATTGACTCACCTATGGAGAGGATGTGCTGCCAAAATACGTACCGCTCGTAGACCACGTTACGGAGCGGTGTAAAATAGTCCCTGAATTTTAAGAGAACGTCATCGAACGACTCCGCAGACTCGTCTTCTTCGTATTTGAACGTCTCGTAGATTTTGACGGCATCGTCGCCGATTGTCGTTAAAAGCATGGCCAGCTTCGTGGCATCCTGTTTTACGTCGGCGCCGATCGCGACTAAAAACCATTTGAACTTCTTTTCGAATGACGACCATTCAGCGGCCAGATTCGGATTATCGAGCCGCAACGGTGCCGGTGGTTGAAAAGCGTCCATGTTCGATGTTGATTACGTTGTTGTTGTTGGTTACGATAGAAACTCTGATGTAGATTCTATGTCGACTGCGCCATGTAACAACGCGTTAAAACAAGTTGTTTATTGAAACACTAAGTACGAACAATTACGAATACGTTATCGTCGAGTCCAAACAAGCAAACACAAAAGAGAGCAAAAAGGAAGCATGCGCTTCCCCAAAGATACAAAAAACTCCTAGGCCTACTAGCGATGTGCAATATGTTACACTCTGTTCTTGCCTCATCTTTTTTTAGAGTTTTTGCTTGCTGCATTGCTATTGTTGTTTTGGAGATGTTCATCGCCGTCATCTTTGTTTTCTTCGAAGCTACAATCGAACGTTTTCTTTTCACATTCCAACTCGGCTCTCTCATCGGTGTCAACTTTCGTATCGTCCAGCGGATCTTTCTTCAAATATTCGCCATCGTCTCGCAAATCAATGTCTTCTTTTTTTGTCAAATTAGTTTCGACGTATTTCTCGATTGGAGTTTCGTCCGTTTTAAAATCCTTAGTTGCTTCATCCGAGTTAGATTTGTCACTAAAATCTGACCCTGAATATTCGGTGCCTTCGTCTGTAATGGAGGCTTCCGTTTCAGAACCGTCGCTGTATGGGTAAAAGCCATAGTTGTTATTGTCATTATTAAAAGCATCATCATCACTTTCATCCTCATCGTTTTGCATTTCGTTTTCAACATTCTTCTCATCTTCTTTAGTTTTGTTTTCGACGTCCAAACCGACTGTATCACTGACACCATCTTTACATGGTTCATCTTGAGCGTCCTTGCAAGGTTCATTATCATGACCGTCTTTGACAGGCACATCATCATGATCGTCTTTGACAGGCTCATCGTCATGACCATCTTTGCATGGTTCATCTTGAACATCTTTGCATGGTTCATCTTGAACATCTTTGCATGGTTCATCTTGAACATCTTTGCATGGTTCATCTTGAACATCTTTGCATGGTTCATCTTGAACATCTTTGCATGGTTCATCTTGAACATCTTTGCATGGTTCATCTTGAACATCTTTGCATGGTTCATCTTGAACATCTTTGCATGGTTCATCTTGAACATCTTTGCATGGTTCATCTTACACATCTTTGACAGGCTCATCACCATGACCATCCTTGCATGGTTCATCTTGTACATTCTTGCATGGTTCATCTTGACCGTTTTTTTTATATTTCCGCAATTGTTTGTGTCACCATTGAGGAGTTCAAGAAATTTCTTCCTTTCTTGCTGTGCTGCTCTGTGTGCTGCTCTGTTTTCCTCCGTTATTTTATTCAGAGCCTTCAACAATTCACTTTCTACTTCGAACTCATACTCTTCCGGATCAAACCCATTGTCTTCCAATGACGTCCGGAGGCGGTCCACGAGCTCAGACTTTCTTCCTTTATCACTGAGCTCTCGTTTTCTAAGTTCCTGCCTCAACTCGAGTATCAAGAGCTCATCCAATGCTTCAAAACCATTCTTGAATCCCACTTCTGACACCAATGTTACGATATTACCAAATCGTATACCGGGCTCAATAGAATGGTTTTGCAGTTTATTGGAAAATAATAAATGAAGGCTTTGTTACGGCTATTTAAACCTTCAAATCTCTTAATAATGATAAATAATTAATGTCCCTAATAAATGTAAGGTTTAACAATAGAAAGTTGATTATTAAACCAGTGATATTACATTATTATATATATATATATAAATATAAATATATATATATATATGTTAAGTTTTTAGAGTTTTATTAGATCGAAAAGAACACGAAATAATAGATATCGAACATACACAACTACTTCAACTCGTACATCGGAAAAAGAAAGGAAGTAGATTATACACCTAACATGCACCATAGACAACATAGACATAAAAGTCAAATATAACATAGTTTCTTAATAAAAATCTCAACACCTTCTCATTTTATAAAGAAACACAACATAAAACATAAATGTTACATAAGTCCCATCATACTTAATAACTGTTTCAGTCTTGGTCCCAACAACGGTTTTGTTAAGGCATCGGCAACTTGGAGTTCTGTCGTGACGCGCTCCACTGAAACTTCTCCTTCTGAGACCTTTTCTCTGACAAAGAAATGCCTGATAAGTATGTGCTTTGTTCGTCTGTGTAGTTCTGGATTATGTGCTAAACGAATTGCTGCTTCATTGTCAACTAAAATGTCTGGTTTCTCCTTTAGTTCAACAATGTCGTTCAATAATCGTTTGAGCCATACTACTTCACGAGTTGCTTCACTTGCTGCAACAATCTCTGCTTCAGTAGTGGAAATGGCGACTGAGGCTTGACGCTGACTAGACCAACTGACCACTCCTCCGGCAAACATGCATAAAACTCCTGATGTTGATCTTCCACTTGTCTTGTCTCCTCCATGATCAGCATCACTGTAGGCTGTCAATGCATTGCTCTGTCCAGATTTATAAATGATACCAATATCAACTGTACCTTGCAAATAACGGAAGATTTGTTTAACCTGAACTACATTTGACTTGCTGGGATTTTCCAAACTTCTGGATGCTACACCAACTGCATAGGCTATGTCTGGTCTTGTTCCCGTCATCAAGTACATCAATGCACCTACTGCCGATCTGTAAGGAAATTTCACATCTTCAGTTTCAGCTTCATTTCCACTTAAATCCTTCTCAGATTTTGTAATAGGAGTTGAACAGGGTCGACATCGACTCATTCAAAATTTTTCAAGGATCTTCCTTGTGTAAGATGACTGACTGACTTTAACATTTCCTTCTTTATCTTTATTTATCTCTAATCCAAGGAAATACGATGCAGGTTTTGCTGTTATCTTGAACTCTGACTTCAGTTCTTTCTCAAACTCCTGCAACTCTCTCCCGTCCGTACCTGCAACCAGCCCATCATCCACATACAGTGCAAGCATGAGTTTCCTTGCTCCGTGCTTTCGGATGAACAAACATGGATCTGCATCGCTTTGTTTGAAGCCTCGGTGGATCAGGAATTCAGCAAAACGTTTATTCCAACATCTTGGCGCTTGTTTAAGCCCATAGAGACCACGTTTGAGCTTGCAAACTCTTCCTGAATCATCTTTGAAACCTTCTGGTTGCTCCATGTAAATTTCTTCATCTAATTTGCTGTACAAAAATGCAGTGGATACATCAAACTGCATGAGTGACATTTTCTCACTTGCAGCAACACTCAACAATGTTCTAATTGTCGCACTTCTAACCACAGGACTATAAGTTTCTTCATAGTCAATGCCCTTTTTCTGAGAGAAACCTTTTACAACAAGCCTGGCTTTAAAACGTTCGACAGAACCATCTGGATTGTTCTTTATCTTGTAAACCCATTTGCATCGTATTATCTTACGATCTTTTGGAGAATACACCAAGTCCCATGTTTGATTTTCTTTTAATGACTGCATTTCACTGTTCATGGCCTTCAACCATTCATCTTTATTCTTACTGTGAACGGCATCATCATAATTCTCTGGTTCACATACATCACACAGTGCTGTCATAACAAAATCATCATAACGGGATGGTTTCTTCATATTTTTTCTATCACGTAGAGTCATGCCTTTGGTCTTTTGTTCATCTTCTTCATCAGCCGAGGCAGAGCTATTATTGGGAACATCATTAGAAATATCTTCACTCACAAATTCGTTATCATCTTTAACTTCTTTGTCGACAGAAATAACATTATCAGGACAATCATGTTCTTGTAAATCAATGACGTTTGACTTTATAACTCTTTCATTGAAAACAACATCTCTTGATCGATACATCTTATTTCCTTGTCGAACAAAAATTCTATAGCCGTCATCGCCTTCATATCCAACGAGAATACCCTTCTCAGCTTTGGTATCAAATTTTTTTCGTTTCTGCATAGGAATATGGACATAAGCTGTGCTACCGATAACTCGAAGATGTTTAATTCTAGGTTTCCTGTCAAACCATAACTCATATGGCGACTTTCCCTCCACTCACGATGGTCCAGTTCTATTGAGGATGTAGGCAGCTGTATTGATCAATTCAGCCCAAAGTGCCTGGGGCAGTTCTTCATGAGCCAACCTCATAGCTCTAGCAGCTTCAACTAGTGTGCGATTTTCACGCTCACTGCAACCATTCTGTTGCGGCGTGTATGGCATAGTTAGACGCTGTCGAACTCCTTCTTTCTGCAAGATTGATCTGACTTCTTTGTTGTCAAATTCTCCTCCATTGTCACTTAAAAGTTCAGAGACTGTATGACCCATTGTTCTTGATTCTGCAAACATTTGTCGAAGCTTCTGCGATACTTCAGACTTTTCTTTTAGGAAATAAACAAACCGATAACCGCTGAAATCGTCTTTGAACAGAACAAAGTATCGAAAATTTGAAAACGAGAAGCAGAATGGACCACAGACATCGGCATGAATTAGTTCTCCTGGTCTTGATGCTCTTACTCTTGTTCCAAACTTTAATCTATGTAACTTTCCGTAGACACAGCCTTCGCATAGTTCGCTGTCTAAAGCAACATCAATGTTCAGTTCTCTTTTAATAACCACTTTAACATGTTTCTTATTCTGATGTCCCATTCGTTCATGATATAACTGTAATGCATCTTTATCATTGACAAAATTTACTTCGGCATCAGAATTGAGTGGTTGAACGGTTTTGGCTGTGAGTTTAAATAAACCTCCATTATTTTCTCTTGTTCCAACAACTACTTTCTTGTTATTTACAATTAGATAACAATCTCTTGATGTAGAAACAAAAGAACTATTTTTGTTTTTATCTTGCGTTGCAATTACTGAAAATAGATTTCTTTTAACTGTTGGCACATACCAAACATCAGTTAATTCTACTGTCTTCCATCTATTATTCACTTTCACTTGAAGTAGAACAGTACCTTTTCCAACAGCTTCTATAAAATCTTCATTTGCAACATACAGTTTTTTCGGTTGAGAAAATCTGTCAAAACTCTGGAATCTATCTTTTCTGAATGTCAGATGACACGTTGCACCATTGTCGAAAAACCATTCATCAGCATGTTCTGACTCATCAACAACAAAAACACTTGACTCCATTACAACCAGTGATTCCTTCTTGACTTCACTTTGATTGCTATTTCTTGGTTTAGGTGGTTTGCCATCAGAATGCCATTTTTCACAATTTCTAACTATGTGTCCTGGTGCTTTACAGTAATGACATATAACTTTAGTTGAATTACTAAGCATCTTATTCTGTTTCTGATATTTCAGTTTCTGCAATGGCTTTTGACTTGAAGCTTTTGCAAATAACACCTCTTGGTTTTTACTGGAATCATTTTTATTCACCAACGCTCTTTCATAACTACACAATTGATTTGTGAGAGCTTCCACCGTTCTTTCATTCTTGTTCAGCAATCTCCAACTTGCAGAAAATGAGAAAAACCTATCTGGCAAAGTTTCTATGATTCTACACATAAGCAATAAATCTTTGTTCTCATCTTTTTCTAAGTCAACTTTTAACTCTTTCCAAATATTCTTTAATTTTGTAATATGAGTAACTACATCATCATTATCATCAATTTTATAACTGAAAAATTTCATGCACATGTTGTACGCTCGATCTTCATGCACATCATCATACAACCGATGAAGTTCTAGCCAAACGTCTCTTGAGTTAACCAGCGAACGGACTTGTTCGTATATTTCATCAGTCATATTTGATGTTAGAATTATCATGGCATTACAATCTGCTTTATTAAATTTATTCAAAGCACTTTGATAACCTTCTATTTGGATTCTAGTTGCACTTTCATCTAGTTCATCTGGCTTTTCAAGTTTTCCATCTACCACATCCATTGCATCAGAAATGCCGCGTAGTAATATGCAAACTCTTGACTTCCAATTCAGCCAATTACTTCTGCCTTCCAAGTGCTTGAGTTGAACTTTAGTGAAATCCATTACTTGTGCTACTTTTCTTTTCTTTGATTGACCTGAAGACACAAACAAAAGCAAAATATCTCTAATAAGAATAAACGTGCTAGACTAACAATTCTTCGATGTCAGATCACGAGACACGCTAACTTAAAACTTATCGATATTTCTTTAATTCGTTTAATCTTAATCTTCGTCAACTGATCTAAACTTCTAAACGCAGAAAACGCTATCTGGTCCCATAACCTGTTAAGTTTTTAGAGTTTTATTAGATCGAAAAGAACACGAAATAATAGATATCGAACATACACAACTACTTCAACTCGTACATCGGAAAAAGAAAGGAAGTAGATTATACACCTAACATGCACCATAGACAACATAGACATAAAAAGTCAAATATAACATAGTTTCTTAATAAAAATCTCAACAATATATATATATGTAGATGTAGATGTAGATGTAGATGTAGATGTAGATGTAGATGTAGATGTAGATGTAGATGTAGATGTAGATGTAGATGTAGATGTAGATGTAGATGTAGATGTAGATGTAGATGTAGATGTAGATGTAGATGTAGATGTAGATGTAGATGTAGATGTAGATGTAGATGTAGATGTAGATGTAGATGTAGATGTAGATGTAGATGTAGATGTAGATGTAGATGTAGATGTAGATGTAGATGTAGATGTAGATGTAGATGTAGATGTAGATGTAGATGTAGATGTAGATGTAGATGTAGATGTAGATGTAGATGTAGATGTAGATGTAGATGTAGATGTAGATGTAGATGTAGATGTAGATGTAGATGTAGATGTAGATGTAGATGTAGATGTAGATGTAGATGTAGATGTAGATGTAGATGTAGATGTAGATGTAGATGTAGATGTAGATGTAGATGTAGATGTAGATGTAGATGTAGATGTAGATGTAGATGTAGATGTAGATGTAGATGTAGATGTAGATGTAGATGTAGATGTAGATGTAGATGTAGATGTAGATGTAGATGTAGATGTAGATGTAGATGTAGATGTAGATGTAGATGTAGATGTAGATGTAGATGTAGATGTAGATGTAGATGTAGATGTAGATGTAGATGTAGATGTAGATGTAGATGTAGATGTAGATGTAGATGTAGATATAGATATAGATATAGATATAGATATAGATATAGATATAGATATAGATATAGATATAGATATAGATATAGATATAGATATAGATATAGATATAGATATAGATATAGATATAGATATAGATATAGATATAGATATAGATATAGATATAGATATAGATATAGATATAGATATAGATATAGATATAGATATAGATATAGATATAGATATAGATATAGATATAGATATAGATATAGATATAGATATAGATATAGATATAGATATAGATATAGATATAGATATAGATATAGATATAGATATAGATATAGATATAGATATAGATATAGATATAGATATAGATATAGATATAGATATAGATATAGATATAGATATAGATATAGATATAGATATAGATATAGATATAGATATAGATATAGATATAGATATAGATATAGATATAGATATAGATATAGATATAGATATAGATATAGATATAGATATAGATATAGATATAGATATAGATATAGATATAGATATAGATATAGATATAGATATAGATATAGATATAGATATAGATATAGATATAGATATAGATATAGATATAGATATAGATATAGATATAGATATAGATATAGATATAGATATAGATATAGATATAGATATAGATATAGATATAGATATAGATATAGATATAGATATAGATATAGATATAGATATAGATATAGATACAGATACAGATAGGCACAAGCACAGGCGCAGGCACAGACACAGACACAGACACACACACAGACTCAGACAGACACACACACAGACACAGACAGACACACACAGACACAGACAGACACAGACACAGAGACAGACACAGACACAGACATAGATATAGATATAGATATAGACATACACATTAACTTTATTGACACCATCCTCTGTTTATGCTCGTTAAAAATTTTCTCTTCAGATCTAGATATTATAACTGCTTTTTAATTTAAATTTGCCATGTTCAGGACCACTTTAGATTTTATTGTTATGGCACTGATAATACATTTTTCTAAGCAAACAGACTTTATTTAATTAGTTTCGTGGTTAAATAATAAAACTGTTGAAAGTATATTTGATCTAGTATTTTATGATTGAAATTATTAATAATTTTAATGAATTTGGCATGATCTAAGAGCGACGCATGCGTTATTTCTGTATGGATCACCAGCAACTCATGTTACTTTGAAGGCCGATTGGGTTAACACATCACTAATCATATTTTGCATGCCTCGTCCTGAACATCTTTGCACGGTTTATCGGAACTGTCTGCTTTTTCTTCTTCCTTCACATTTTTTAGATCTTTCTCAAAAAAATCTTCAAAAGGTTTTTTGAAAACACGTTCCATAAATCCAATAAATTCTTTTCATCAAACTGTTATTTGATTTTAAAATGACTCTTAGTCTATCTGATCTAAAATCCTTTGTGGATTCATCTGATTTATAATCCTCGGTACCGTTTTCTGGTCTTGGCTCATCTTTTTCAGAGTTTTTGCTGGTTGCATTGCTATTGTTGTTTTCTTCCAAGCTACAATCGAACGTTTTCTTTCACTTTTAAGCGTTTTTTTATTCACTTAGATGAGCCCCTGAACCAAACCACGGTGAATGTGGTTTAAACCAGAGCATTTATCAGATGAATAAAAAATGCGTAACGGAGATATTTGATGAATTATAAAAAGCTTTGGTGAGTGTGGTTGAAAACCTGATGAATAAAAAAACACGCCCTAAACGACGCTCGCACAGCTTTTTTTTATCAAGCAAAGAAGGTTTAACAACGACGATAGTTGTTTCAGGGATCTCACAGTTGCTTGACAAAACTGTTTATTATTATTATTTGTGTTTTTATACTACGAATTTTAAAAAGTAACAGTCACATTTTTGCATAGCGTCAAAAGTCGCAACGTCATAAGCGAAAGAAGAAAGTGTTCAGTCTTGTGAATCTTCTTCAAATCGCTGAGTTTCAACGCTTGATTTTTTGGTAAGACAGTGGGACCAGCAAAAGAAAAGCAATATTTAATTGTTAGTTTAATTTCACGTTAGATTTATTTAATTCTTCCAAAATTTTACAACATTATATAGGACTAAAAGATTAAAATTTGCCAGTATGGACTTGTTTGGTTTAGAACGAATGTTTGGGAATCATTTTTCGACATTATTATACAAACTGAAAAGAATGCATTGTGTTCTGATGAGATATCATTAAGACTCAGCCTTTAAGCCATACAATTTGAAAAATGTCTCAATTTCGGCTGAACCGGTTTTTGTTGAACATATTTTGTGCTGTAAAATATTGAAATTCTTGAAAAATGTAATATGAAACCTCATCAAACGTTTCTGTTAACTGCTGTAGCACAACATCTGAGACTATAAATTTCCAGTTGATATTGTAGATGAGATTTAGTAAAGATAGTAACGTAGTGCTCGTTTCAGGCAAATTAATTGTTTATCAATCATGAAAAAAATCATTTTCCGATCTAAACATCATAAACACACTTTGAAAACGCGTAAATATGATAAACATTTAAAAAAATAACCTTTTGGATACAGAAATACTAAAAATGTAAACATTAGACCAAATCAAAGCACAGTAAAAACTTAGATTTAAAAATAAAACAAGGAACTTAAAACCAACAAAAACATTAGTGAAGACAATTGGAAGAACCTTTTAATAAAAAATATAGGAAACGTTAAGAAATGTGTTTATATAATAATTTCCGACAAAACAGAAGGAAGAGTAGGAAGACGTTTCTGATTTTTTACAGCTTCGTTATTATTTTAATGTGAATTAAAAAAAATAAACAGCAAACTCTCAGTTAAAAATTTATAAATTAATAAAAAAATTAAAATAGTAAAACAGTGTTTTTTCAAAATATTTCATTTAAATAGCAAAATCAAAATTATCTATCTAACATTATTACAGCACGACATCTTTCTTAAATCATAAGATTTTTCAAAAAAGCAATTATAAGTATACAGTACGTGAACTTTTTTTAGACAAAACTAAATTATTAAAATTATTTCTTTTGCCCCATCAAAACTCTTCATAAAATAGAACAAAAAAATAATTTTTAATAAAACATAATACCTTAGAAAACTATGTTAAATTGCTCACTATTTGTAATAAATTCCGTTCGAATTTTATTCAAAAGTAAATTTAAAAAATGACAAAATAGGTAATGACAAAATTGAGAGCTATTTAAGTTATTATATGTATTTATCTGTAAACCAGCTAGGAAGAACTTCCACATCTGTCACTATTTGACAGTTGACATTTCTTTGGAGTGTCCATTCAAATTGATAGACTCTGAAATTGAAAAATATTTATCACGAAATAATAATTGATTTTGCAAATAAACGTTTTTGAAAAACAATACACAAATTGAGAGGCGTCATTTAAGGAACAGGAACCCCCAAATCTGGTTGGGATAAGCCAGTCCGAGCGTTTTGGTGCCAAGTATAAAAATGTATAGAACGGGCATGACCAAAAAATGGCCCGTCCAGTACTCTTCTATTATTTCTGTTAATTCAACAAAATGAAAAAATAAAAAAGAAAGATAACTAGAAAACGAGTGAGAGAAAAAAAACTATGAAAGATAACAAGAAAAACAAGTAAAGGAAATACGAGTTTTTCAACACAAGCTTTGATTTCAAATACACTCGATTTAGAAATACGAAAAATTTAAACAATGGCTAAGTCAATAACGGCTGAAAGTCTTGAGCAAATTCTAAGTTCAGTTATGAAACAGGTCAACGAGAATACGAACTCGCTTGTCAAACAGCTAAATGAGAATATGGCAAAGACCATCAATCAAGTGAACGAGGGTATGCTTAAATTGATAGAGTCATTCACAACAAATATTCAATTACTGTTATCCCACGTTACAAAAACCATGTCTGATACACTCAATGAGCCGACAAAGACCATCATGACCCGTTTCGAGATACTGGAACACACTCTCCCGGCTCGGGTCCCTCAAACTGACATAGAGGAAATCAGATCAGCGATGTGAGACGTTGAAAAGGAGAGGATGGAAAAATTAAAACTTGTTAAAAATGTCATCATCTCCGGTCTTCCACCTGAGCCTCAGATTAATGACGAAAATTTTGTTCTGAATTGTTTTGAGCAAAACTTCACTCTAAAACCCAAGATTAAAAACGTTCGACGTCTTGGAAAGGATCCGGCTTCTTCTAAACTTCGCATCATGATTTGACACGGCGAGGAGCTGAGGCGGCGTATCAGAGGAGATACAAGATGGGATCAAAACCTACCCAAGAAAATGCTCCTAAGACGTCCTCAAAAACTCCCGATCTGCAGGATATTTAACGCCTCAGAAATTCATCGAGCCACTTTGGCTTTTACAAACGTAAGAAGTATAATAAACAAACGAGAAGAGTTTTCTTTATTTTTGGAGGTGAACGATATTGATATTTTTGGTTTGGTGGAAACATGGTTGAATCAAGAACCTGATGGCTTGTTCCTTCCACGCGGCTATAAAGCTTTCCGCTATGAATGAGGTTCACGTGGTGGTGGTGCAATTGTAATTACAAAAAAGGAAGTACCAGTTAAACAGATCTTTCCTTCTGCGGAATACAAGCAAATTGAAATAGTGTGCATTGACGTACAAATACATTCTTCAATCTACAGGATAATTGTTTACTACAGACCAGGAGGTTTTAATCCACAAGCTACAGAATATGCAATCAACAGTATTCAATGTATAAAATTTTTGTGCAGCAATAGAAATCACATCTGTGTTATGGGTGATTTCAATCTTCCTGATGTTAACTGGCTCATTCATTCACATCCAAATAATGAAGTTTACAATTTATACATGAACTTTATAAATGAGATGGGTTTTCACCAACTCGTGAATTTTCCAACACGAAATGCAAACATTTTAGATCTGATTTTATCGGATGATGATCGGTTTCTGTCCCACATTGAACCGTCTTCTCCTATTGCTCATAGTGATCATAATACAATTATCTTCAAGCCTAATTTTCCAAAACCATCCCCTGTTCCAAACTCCATGAATAGCGTTAGCTTGAGCAAAACAAATTTTGCCAGACTCAATAGTCATTTTAACGAAGTTAACTGGAACATAGTTTTTCAATACTGTTTCTCTGTAAATGATTGTTGGCTTGGATTCCTTGCTGTTGTTAGAGATGCCCTACTCATGTTTTCTCCAAGACGTAACCAAGTTAGGAGAACTGTTAAAAGTCAAAAATCAACCTATCCAACGCTCATAGTTAATGCTCAGAGATACAAACTTCAGGCTTTTCGAAGATGGACTGTCGGTCGGAAAAATAAGGACAAAATTATTTACAATCATTTTACCAGGAACGTTAGGAGACTAATTGACGAGTACCACAAATCACAAGAACTTGGACTCATTTTTCGTGGCGATATGGGCAGCTTCTACAAATTTATAAATAGAAAGCTATCAATATGCTGTCCTTTGCAGGAAGTTAAGAATTCAGATGGCACATTAACGTTGGATCCAGTGGTGATTGCCAACACCTTCAACAATTACTTTTCCAGTGTTTTCACTACTGACGATGGAACAAGCACAGAAATGCCTCCGCGTACATTCAGTACACTTAAAAAGATTGATTTCACCCCAGATCGCATCATCCAGACTCTTCGTAGTCTCAAATCTTCCAAATCGTCAGGTCCAGATGGTATCCCAAACAATTTACTTAAAGAGTGTGCAACTGGTCTGGCCATACCACTTTGCCACATCTTCAATTTTTCTTTCAATGCACATATGTTGCTTAACGATTGGAGCTCCGCGCATGTCACACCGATCCACAAAAAAGGAGCAACATCAGAAGTGGCTAACTACAGGCCCATATCTCTCACTTCCTCGTCTTGCTGTGCCATGGAAAAGTTAATCAACAAAGACATCCTCGCATATATCTTCATCAAAACAATCTTATAACCCCAGAACAGCATGGTTTCCTGAAGATGAAGTCTACATGTACAAACCTTATCGAGTGTGTTAACGACTGGACACAAGCAATTCAATCAAACCAGCATGTCGATGTTATGTATCTACTTCGATTTCAAAAAAGTTTTTGATTCGGTTTCACACCAAAAACTTATAGTCAAACTCCAAGCTTATGGAATCTCTGGCGATTTACTGTTATGGTTAAAGGCATTTCTATCAAATCGATCTCAAACTGTGAAAGTGAATGGTCGCCTTTCTGCCTCGACTGACGTGATTAGCGGTTTCCCCCAGGGCAGCGTACTAGGTCCAACCCTATTCCTCTTATACATCAATGACGTGGCTGATCTATTTCGAGATACCTCCGTGAAGATTACGTTATTTGCGGATGATATCAAATTGTACCCATCATTATCTCCTGACAATGTATCATTAAAGTTAGCCATTAACAAATTAGTGCTGTGGAGTGAAACGTGGCAACTTCAACTAGCCCCCGAAAAATGTTTCCACTGCCCCATCAGAGGATCTCATTGTAACGACGCTCCAGTTTCTACATACTCAATCTGCTTGCAAAAGATATCACATATTGATACCATCCGCGACCTTGGAGTATTCATTAACAACAAACAAACATCTAGGTCACATATCGACTATATTGTCCATAGAGCTATCACCAGGATACGTCTTATCCTCAAATGCTTCGTTCAAGAGACCACAATCTTCTCACAAGAGCATATACCATCTATGCTCGTCCCATCTTAGAGTATTGCTCCCCCATCTGGAACCCTCATTATAAACAAGATATAAACAAGATCGAACGCACACAAAGATATTTCACAAGAACTTTTCCCGACCTAGGAAAATTACAGTAGATTATCAGATTCAAACGTCTTTGGCTCATGTCTCTGGAGCATCACCGCTTGATCAATTACCTCTGTTTTTGCTACAGTGTCATACATGGTTTTGCCAACTGTGAAATTGCAGGCTTTCCAGAACTTACCAAGAGTACACGCACTCGTGGCCACTCACTTCGTCTGCGGCAGGAGAAGTGTTCCAGAGACATCAGGAAACATTTCTTTACAAATAGAGTGATAAACCCATGGAACTCACTCCCACCTGAAATTATAAACTCTTCAATCTTTTCCCGTTTCAAGTCCTGTTTCCTGACCCACAACTTAGCCAGGTTTCTCGTCAACAGCTAACAATACTGTCGGAGATGGAGATCAACAACACTGAACTTCTCATATCTACAGAGTTTCTTCTTTTTTCTGGGCATTACAGTGGAAAACATTTGGGGAATTATTCCTAATTAATCTCCCCTACATTACATTCTCAATTGCTCCTCGCCTTTGTTTTGTGGCTTAAACTTTGAAGTCGAACCGTCATTTTGCGTCTCCTTACATGGCATTCTCAATTGCTCCTCGCCTTTGTTTTGTAACTTGAACTCTGAGGTTGAACCGTCACTTTGCGTCTCCTTTCTTTTTCTCCCACTTTTGTTTTCTTTTTGTTTATATTGCTATCCAAATGGTGTAAGTTGACGTTGGCCCTGCTATTTGACGACGTAATAATAAATAAATAAATTAATTAATAAATATATAATGAGATTTAAAAAGATCCGTAATTTTTAACGGGCTTCTTCTAGTGTCTTACATTAAACATTTATTATTACAACTAGAAGTATCCCATCAAAAATGACGGTTTTTTGTTTTTATCAAATATAAAAATATATAAAAAAGATATATATATATATATATATATATATATATATATATATATATATATATATATATATATATATATATATATATATATATATATATATATATATATATATATATATATATATATATATATATATATATATATATATATATATATATATATATATATATATATATATATATATATATATATATATATATATACTAGCAGTGCCCGTAGCGGCTTCGCTCGCATGAAATTAGAGAATTTGAACCGTGCATCCATAGGTGTCGGCTCGGTCCGTTGACAACTTGGCCCAGCCCGTTTCAAAACCAAAATTCCTGGCCCGGCACGGCCCGTCTAATTTGGGTCCGCCCGTTTTTACAGGCCTAGAAATTCTATATACTTGATGAAAAACTTCGGCCCGTCCCACCTTGACTTCAGGTTTAGCCCGGCCCGTCTGAACATCCTAAAATCACTTAAATGTCTATATACTTGGTTAAAAATCTCGGCCCGTCCTACCTTGATTTAATGTTTAGGCAGGGCCTTATGAAGACCCTAAAATAACGGCTTGGCCCGTCCGTCCGGTGATAAACTGAACTCATCTACTTTTAACAGGCACAAAACCTCAAAATACTAATTTTCACATCTGTAGCACTTACAGTTTTTGAGTAGCAGTTATTTTAAAATCAAATAACCATTTTTCCACGTCACATTTGAGGTCCTGGAAACCAACTTTTCAAAAAATGGTGAAACACGTATATCATTATTTTTAGAGTAGAAACTAAATATTAATTTTACTTTTGTAGCATTTACAGTTTTTGAGTAGCAGTTACTTTAAAAACCAAATAATCCTATTTTCCATCCCACATTTGAGATCCTGGAAACCAAATTTAAAAAAAAATGGTAAAACACGTATATCTTTATTTTTAGAAAAGAAACTAAATAATAATTTTTACATCTGTGGTATTTACTGTTTTTGAGTAGCAGTTACTATAAAAGACAATTAGCCCTATTTTCCACCCCACATTTGAAGTCCTGGAAACCAAATTTTCAAAAAATGCTAAAACACGTATTTCATTATTTTTGGAGTAGAAACTAAATACTAATTTTTACTCCTGTAGCATTAACAGTTTTTGAGTAGAAGCTACTTTAAAAACCAAATAACCCAATTTTCCAACCCACATTTGAAGTCCGGGAAACCGAATTTTCAAAAAATGGGGAAACACGTATCTTTTTATTTTTTAAAAAGAATCTATGTACCAAATTTCAAAATCTCCTCATTTTTGGTTTTCGAGATATACATTGTTTTAGAAAAAAGTTTGTTTTCCAGTTTTTTTCCCTCAGGAGCAAAATTTTCAAAAATCCTTTCTTAGCGGATGTTTACGCTATAAAAGTAATATAAGTTCCAAATTTCACGTTCCTAGGATGAGGCGTTTGAGCTCGGCGTTGATTATCAGTCAGTCAGTCAGTCAGTCAGTCAGTCAGTCAGTCAGTCAGGACATGTTCTTTTATATATATATATATATATATATATATATATATATATATATATATATATATATATATATATATATATATATATATATATATATATATTGTTATATCTATGGTACTGATTTCACTTCTCCCATCTATTGATATCCCGACAAGTATTTTTATTAACATGGATTATATATTAGAAGGTATAAGTATCATTAACCAAGCTTTATTTATTATTGTCCAATAAACTACAAAACCATTTTTCTGGACCTGTAATACGATTTGACGACTTTACAACAATATATATATATATATATATATATATATATATATATATATATATATATATATATACATATATATATATATATATATATATATATAGCGTTACGCGAAATTGCTAAAATACATACATACATACATAGCAAATTATGTGGATAGATTATTATTGTTAAACAGTTGATAACACAACATATGTCAATCACAATACATTAAGTACTTAATAATGACTAAATCGGACCTACCATGGCGGTCAGTGCAGTAACGGAAATTTTTACAAAGTATTAACTCACTAATGTGTCTTTTGATTTCATAATAATACTAGCTGTGTTACCCAGCGTTGCCCGGGGATTTTAAAGCTTTTTCTATAATTTTTTTCTCTTGCTTCCGATTCCTTCACTGCTTGCTTTCCCGCTCCCGTTACCGGTCGCTTTCCCACTCCCGGTCGTTTTCCGCTCCCGTTCGCTTTTACGCTTTCCTGCTCCCAGTTGCTTTTACGCTTTCCGTTGGTGTTTTATGGACACAAAACGTTTTGGTGACCGGTTGCCGGGAAATTTTAGAGGTTTTACTATGGTTTTTCTCTCTTGCTCACGTTTTTTTCACCACTTGCTCTCCCGTTCCCGGTTGCTTTCCCGTTCCGGACGCTTTTACGCTTCCCTGCTCCCAGTTGCTTTTACGCTTCCCTGCTCCCAGTTGCTTTTACGCTTTCCATTGGTGGCGATATGTAATTTTCTTGTTATAATGTAATTTGATGGAACGAGTATTATGTGGATGGGCGCCCCTGGTATGTGGTAACATGTAGTTTAGTGTTAAGAGCCTTTATATCGCTGTTCTCGAAATTTGCTTGAGCCTCTATCACACACAAATTTAGAACTCATGCATACTTGTTGTCTTCTGTAACAGTTTCCTTGACATATTGAAGAAACTCTTGTAAGAAATTCTTGCAGATGTTTTTTTTCCAGCATTTTTTTCAAGGTTTGCCTAAATTATCATATTTCAATGAAAGTTTATTTTATTATTTTTTTTAACTAAAATGCATTGACCAACTTTAGTTATCTTAGGAATAACTGCTGTTTTGTAAAGTTTGACTTCGTTAACAACACCAGCGTCATTTCGAAAACCCCAAACAACATATTCAACTCCAAGCAACACGGATTGAGCCCAACATTTCAGCATTTTATGTCTGAAATAAATTTTATCAAACATCAAACATTTATTTTTAATACAATATTGTTTGACAATTTAAATCTTATAGAACAAAAAATATTTCACTTGTAAAAGGTATTTTCCATTGCTTGCCCTTTCTCGAAATTTGAAGTGGTTTTGAGTTCAACATATTTCTGGTCATCTTTCACGCAATCAATAATACCAATAATAACTGTACCAAATTTCAACTCAAAATTTAAAATTAGCTTGACATTTATTAAAAACTTTTATTTAGGCTACAATCTCTATTTGTGTGTGGCTTTCTCTGTACGCAAATCTTGCAAGTAAAATTTAACCAACTTTTTGATTAGCTAGAAAGCTTAAACTTTCAGCATAGGTTTATATTGGATGACTATACATGATTCAATTAAAAAAACCCTTAATTTGAACATCTTTTGTATTTCTAAATAGAGTGTTTTTGAAATTAAAGTTTGTGTTAAAAACATGTTTTTTCATTTACTTGTTTTATGTTATAAAGCAAAATTGTTTGCTGTTTTAAATTTCAAATAATATAGTAGTTTAAAAGTTTTACCAAAAATGAGTTTAAAAAAATACATTTCAAAGTATATAACTTATTAATAAAAATAATGTAATTTATTCTATTATCAGATGTTTATTTTTATTCTCACATAAAGATTGGTTGCCAATTTGAGCTTTCACAACGCTCTTAAATGTGTAATTAGTATTAATTGAAGTTGTTGTTACTGGCTCCCCATTTGGTTCATCTTGAAAAAAAATATTTTAGTAAACAGATTATCAAAATTGATTAAGTAATAAATGTTTAATAATATTACAACCTGTTGTCATATACTGCTCAAACTTGAAACCCCAATACCACGACTTTTGTTCAAATTCACTTGTTTTTTCTCTACGTTGAATCTCTTGTTGAGTATCTCTTTCCATCATGAAAATAATATCTTTAAATTTTTGCACTGCAAATAACCAGCTATTCTGTCTATCATAAGGAGTTATCATGAGTCGAGTAAGGAGACCTCTTGAACATATGAAATTTGGTTTATTTCTGTTTAAAAATTCAAAACTTAGTATTTTCAATTTAAAAATATTAAAATTTTATTTATATCGAGGGGTTGACCATTTTCCAGATGGGTGTACAAAGCAAAATTTCCCTAAATTTTTTTTGACATTTTTGCTTATTTAAAAATATTTTGGAATTTTTGTTTTAGTAAAATTTTTTTTTAATTTTTAAAAACAATTTGGAATTATATGTGATTTTTTTAATTTTTTTTAATCTGTTTGGTATTTTAATTTTTTTTTTATTTTTGTTGATTTTTTGGACATGTTTACAATACTAAACTATTTAAAACTTTTTTCAAGTGACACGTTTACAAAGAACATTTTCATTGGGCATCACAACACAATGATTTTCAATTATAATGATACATTTGGGAAAAGGAATGCTACAAATATAACTGTCACAAGTATAGTAACCGTGAAGGCTCATCGGCTGCTCAATAATATGACAAGGTTGATTTGAAAGAGAGTTAGATAGAGTTGAAACGAATCACATTGAACCACGATATTTTTGTCACCTGACATCCAACTATTGGTAGCAAATTTTTGATTCGTCGCATTTTTTCCTGATAGTAAACCAAACGATAAAACGTAGCTTATCCTACGGTTTGGGAATGAGTTTTGCGAGCTTTAGAAATCTTCTTTGGGGCAAACCAAGAAGGTGGTTGACTGAAAATAGCCGAATCTCCTATTCTAAGATTCATTTTTTCTGCTTCACGAACTATGTTATCGCGATTGAAAATAAAATTTGAACTCTGAGTGACCTTCTGAGAGCGATTATTGTTTTGTTTTTTCACTCCATTTTTGACGGCCCACACTGTAGTTCGCTTTCTGACTTTCACTTGATTTTCATTACTTTGTGAAGGTTGAACGAATTGACTAGATAGAATAGCATGACCGACGTCACATCAAGGAAATTCACCTTGCTCGCCACAGTTCTTCACGATACTCTTCTCAAGGACTGACGTTAAGTCACCTAAATTACCATCAGCAAGGGTACTCATAAAACTCTTCTCATACTCGTCCACCTAGTCTATTGGTTCAGCTATATCCTCACTTTTGATTTTTTTCCTAGATCTACGGGGTTAAGTAATTGCTTGAAATTTAGCATTGCCTCAAAATCAAAACAAAGAGCATAAGTGTCGTCTAAAGTGGAAATGAGCATTGCCTCAAAATCAAAACAAAGAGCATAAGTGTATCCTAAAGTGGAAAATGTTTCTATAAGAAAGAGGTCTGGTATTTTTTATCGCTTCTTGGATAGTAGCCACCATTTTGTTTAGATTGGTACGGATTGGTAATAAAGTGCAAACAAAAAATTCCTCAGAGGGTCCTCCAAAGCGCTATAAGTTTTTAATATGCCTCGGATGAACGATACCATCAGAAGCACTGAGATTATTTAACCGAGTGTGTGCGTCTACTTTGCAACAACGGTTGTAAAAAATAGTCCAGCAATGAAAACGTGAACATCGGGCTACCAAGTGAACAAGCAGTTGTTTTGAAATATGACTCGGGAGGTTGGCTAGTTAACAATTAAGGCTTAAAAAGTTCAAAGCGTGAGCATTGATTTCGGCAACTGAGTATGACATAGATGAAAAGAAATGACCAGTCAAGGGTTAGGCACTGTTTATGTATGTGTATGTGCGTGCAAACGTCTGGTTACAGTGTTTTTCTATTCTTACATACGTTAAAGTTTTTGCACAAGGATGGGCTTGATAAATAAAGAAAGTAAGATTAAATTAATTTGAGTATTTTTAAAAATAAAGTTAAAATTTTTCTAGGAGGTTCTAATTTCGAAAACCCCTTTCCCCTTTGGGTGCGACTCTGGAGTTCCGACCCCAAAAACCCTCTCCCCAAGCGGTGTGCTGTGCACTTCCAAGGTTCTAACGCCAGAAACCCCCCCATTGGACTTGACACTGCTTTCCAAAAAACACACTCACGTTTCTGAGTGAATGAAGCTGAGAAATTATATAAGTAGATATAATCCATAACCTGGCAACAATCGAACCAGTTCTCAGCAGCACTACCGCCTTGCCTAGATAAAAGCGTTATATCCCATAGGCCACATTACCATTAACGAAAAAAATGGCTAGAAGTCCCAGTTTTTAGAAGCTACATTACATGAAATTTCATTATGATGGACTCAAAAATTTTGATTTTGGCTCGACAACGGTATCATTAGAAAAAGTGGGTTAAACGTCTTGGTGTGCAATAGTCTTTTTCAATTATTATTTGGGAATTATTCAGGTGTTTTATTAACAGTAATTGGAATTTATTATAAACTAGTTAAAAGATAATCTTCCAATAAAGTCTAAACCACTTTTAGAACTTTTTACGATCCCCAATTTTGTAACGTTGCTGTCAGAAGTGAGAATTTTCTTAAAACTTGGTTATGGAAAATTTTGAGCAGCTTCTTCTCTCCAGGCTGTAACGGAAACTAAAACAACGAAAATTTTTTCAAAACTGCCAGTAAAGATTTGAAGGTTTAATTCCTAAGAATTAAGTTTGTCCTAAATGACGAAAATCAACAACCAACATGGAGTTGCTGCCGGTGATGGACGACAAATCGGATAAAAGCAAAAAATGTTTTAGAAACAGTTTGTTTGAGTATAGCCTGGATAACACGGCTGTTGAGAGTTTGTTCCCAGAGGCAACTGAAGAATTAGTGGACTAATTTACTTGGGCTAAGTGTCACGGGGTTAAGTGCCCAGGGCCAACTGTCACAGAGTCAATGATTCAAAGACCAATTGTCACCCCCTCGTCTACCACTAAGTGTAATGTGATTAGGTACTTAAGTATGTATAGATTTCAGGCAGGTGTAGTAATAAAAAATTGTTCGATTTCAAATAAATCATGAGGTTTCTGTAATTTGTTGCCACTTATAACGGTTCAAGATCGTGACTTTTTATAACGCTTAAAAATTTTTACTACTTCTTACACAGTTAACATTTTTTACTTATTACAATAATTATTTTATCAACTATAAAAAGAATCACTTGGAAATAATTTTAAAATTAAAAAACTTGTTATAATTCTCACTTTTCTAATTCTGTTTTTGTTTCAAACTGGTGATGAATCCATCTGAGCACACTACCAATGTCATGGGCAGGCCTTACATGCTGTACCGATTCATAATTTTTTCCAAGGTCAATACAAACTGAAGATCTAATATTTTGATTATACAAATATTTGAGCGATGATCTGTCCCATTTTTGCTGTTTCAAACTATCCACAGAAAAATAACCAATTTCTTCTGGGCTGTTCCAATGTGAACTGCTATTACCAAATTTTTCAATTGGATGAACTTCAAAGCTTTTTGCAACTTCGTGTTTTCTGTCTTCTTCCTTTGCAGAGAAATCAAGCCAGCTACCGTCGTTCATATTTTATTCTGGTTTTTTGTTTAAATTAAATAAATTAAATTTAAATAACAACTAGTTTAATTTTAAAAATCAGACTAAATTTGATTAATAATGAAATTTAAAAAGTCCTACATAAAACAGCTAAAAATAAATGAAACATACGGCAATTTTCTCAAAGCTTTTCTAAATTTTGGGTATACTAAATTTTGTTTATATATTGTTTGTAGCCAAGTTTTCGAAAATGTGAGTGATACACTTGAGTAAAACAGCATGAACATAGTAAAAAATATTTGTCTCTTGAACGAAAACACTTAAGGTCAAGTTGGATTTTAGTGAACGCCTTTTAGATGACGCAATTTGGAAGTTTGTTTGTACTTGGAAAAACTTTGAAAAGTTGTATGTTGTTGACAAATAAAAAAATAAAAATTAGAACAATGCAATAAAAAACTGCTGGAACAGTTTTAAAAAAGCCAATTAAATTTCCACGATCCAATCCACAATACCGATTTTAACCCCTTCTCGTTTGCCAATGTCAATGCAACATTATTTCTATTTTTAGATAATTTAAAGTGATTTTTAATTTACACTATAGCCGTTGATTTGTTATAAACTTCTGCAATAATTGAAACTGAAACTAAATTTTCAATAACCTAGAAAATGATATTATATTTGTCAAAAACCCAGTTCATTGAAACTGAAATTTGAATTGTCAAAAACGAAGTAAACTGAAACTGATTTTTGAATTTCCAATAACCCAGCTCACTGAAATTGAAACTTGGATTTTACAAAGATTTCTTTATTGATACTGAACCCATTGAACAAAGAAAAGTACCCTTACCAAATAATATTTTTGATAAAATTAATTTAGTTTCATCGTACATTAATTTATGTTAGTTGTTAGAATTCAGCTTTGTAAAAACTTTTTTTTAGTCAAAAGTCTAGTTTATTGCCATCCTGTGGCATAAAAATTATACAGAAAATCATTTTTAAAATTGAGTTTATGAAGTAATAAATAGATTATGTGCTTTCATCACAATAATTTTGAAAAGATTTTATTTACAAAGTTTACATACAAACAATATTTTGTTCTTTCAACTGGGTTGATACATAAATTTCAATTTCATATAAATTAATACAACTGGGCACCAGGTAGTAATCTTGAAAAATTAAATTACGGTTTGAAGAGATTGTTAAACATTTCGCTGAAAAGATTTGCTGAGTATAATTATCTCCAATGGTTTTTTGAAGTTTTAAAAATTTCGGAACTACTGATAAATAAAAAGCGTAGTTTAAAAAAAATACTTTTATTTAAAAAAAATTGTTAAACAATAACATTTAAACATTAAAATTAAAATTTGTTTGTTTAAAACGGATTAATGTATTTAATGTAACCTATCGAAGTACTAACCGGGCTCGACGCTCATATCTTCAAAACAAAATGTTTAGTTCAAAAATTTTAATATGGTCACTTAAATATTATTTTTAACCTTTTAGTACATTAATATACAAGCGTTTTAAAAAAAATTCATTTAAAAAAAATTAGCACTAACAT
>OZ022240.1:30144532-30272032 GCA_963978895.1 Erpobdella octoculata
GTTTTACGACTCATTTGTTTACTCTTGTTTTTAAATACTTTTACAAATAATGTTTTTGATTGTATATCGCTCGTGTAAACAACTTTCTAGTTGGTTGAATTGACGATTTTTCCTAATAATTTGCGAATTGCTTGGTTTATTGTTCACTTTTGAGTTTTAATTTGGGTAAAGGTTCCCTTGGACGGCCCGTGTGGCGGATTAATACATAATTCTCGGCTATAATTAACTATAAACACGATTAAAAGTAAACACTAGTTTAAAAATTATGATAATTAGTATAAGTAATTTATTTAAAATGGGAAAATGTCATATAAAAAAATAAATAATGTAATTACAATTTATGTACGTTTGAGTTTTAAGGATAAGTTTGAACGAAGGATTTGAAGGAAAAGTTTAAACGACGCAAATACACAATGTTCGCTTACAAATATTCAAATTTCGACGTTGCTTCGAATAAACTACTTTTTTTAACATTTATTTTTTCTTTATTAAAAATTTGAAATTTCGTTTATTTAAAGAAGTTAACTTAGTTTAATAATTTCCAATTTTCTTACTTCTTGCAAACCGTCCCGATTTACCGGGCGGTGAGTTTTAAAATTTTAATGGAATTTTTATTTACAACTGATAGTTTGTTTTATAAATAAAATTTTATTATAAACTAATTTTATTTATTTTTTATTCATTTCATTCATACGATCATCGTACCTCACCACTCACAACTACGATGTAAATAGGGCTTGAAAGGGTACTACTTACGTTTTCAAAGTCTCTCAAATTACGATAAATGTTTTTTTTTTAAATTAAAATTGGTATTAAATTTGTTTTTTTATGTTATTGTGACAAAATAAAAATAATACGATTATTTTTCGGCACGGGCCGTCCAAGGGAACCTTTACCTTAATTTGTGTATTTCAACGGTTTTCTAAAAATTTCGGAGAGATATTCTGAAATGCCGGGCGGCAGAACGAGACTTGAAGACAAGAAGGTAGCGAGCGATATTATGGTTCTGGGACTTCACCTTTGCGAATGTTGCCATAGGAAGAATGAAGAAAGGTTGAAAGAATTGGTTGAGTTGGATAAAGAACACGGACAGTCTCAAGAGATCAAGGAAATTATGAAGGAGAAGAGGGAGTTTGTTGAACAAGAAATTCGAGGTGTAAAAATGTCGGTGGAGGAGATTAATGGTCGTCAGGCGGAGTATGGTCGTGGTGATAACATGGTGGAGGTGCAGCTAGAGCAGATTCAAGAGGCGCTGGTGGCAGAGCGGTAGAGCGTTCGCCTGTCGATCGTTATGTCGGCAGTTCGAACCTCGCCGGCGTCACCAGCGTAACTCCCTTAAGCAAGGAGTTCACTCGCATTGCTAAAAAGGGTAGGCGCCTATAAATGGCTGCCTCTGCAAGTACCCTTTCTCACCTTCGAGCAAGACTTGTCTTGGAAAAAACGTTGTGAAAAAAAAAAAAAAAAAAAAAAAAAAAAAAAAGAGTTGAAGGAGCAAATTGTGAAATATAATAAACAATCCAATGATAAACTCGAGGAAACCAGTAGAACAAATAGAACATTCTCAGAAATAGTTAAAGAGAGTTTAAAAGAAGTGACAATAGATGTTAAAAATATTCAAAGAGCAGTGGAAGTAACAGGAATTAAAATTAATACAGTAGAAGATAGGCAACAGAGGAAAAACAACATTGTAGCTTATAGAATACCTGAAAATGAGCAGAACTCCAAAAGTAAAGATAAAGAAGATGTTATACAAATATTGGAAAGTATTACAGGTTTGGAATTAGAAAAAGAAATTTTAGAAATTTACAGAATAGGAAAAAGAAGTGAATTGCAAACACCAAGACCAGTTATGATAAAGTTTCAAAGTACTTCAGTTAAAAATCTGACAATGGAAAATGCACCAAAATTGAAGAAAGCAGAAGAAACAAGAAACATCATATTAAGCAATGGCCTGTCAAAAGAGGATAGACTGGAATGTAAAAGGTTGCTTGAGGAAAAGAAGAGGTTGATTGGAGAAAAAGATGATATCACCAAATGGATGTTCAGAATAAAAGGCAAGACAGGGGCATTCTATGCTGTTGCCTTCAAAAAGCAAAATTTATAGGAAAAAACTGTTTAAGTTCAGAAGATAGGAGCTGTTTAAATAACCAAGCAAAAAAATATGGTAGAAATAAAAAAGCAACAATGAGGGAGCAGCAGTTGGTGAGTAGTGGAGGTTTTCAGATGGATATGATGGTGCAGAGTGGCATGGGAGTGAACAAACTGGCTGTAGGATATAGTGCTGAAGAACTAGAAAATTTAAAATCAGATGTGAATATGACTTCAAGAAATGATATCAGTTTGAAAGAAATTGACAAAGTGATAAAGGGTGAAAAATTGAAACAAACTAATCATAATCCTGATAATAACCATATTGATAACTCGGTTCCATTAAAACCCACTAATGAAAGTATTAAAAAACACAGACTTATTAATCTAAGAGAACGCCACTCTAGAACAGTCACAAAGAAAGCTAACTTCGGTCTCCTTAACATCAGATCAGTCAACAATAAGACTGATGATATTCATAATATTTTCCATGAACATAAAATTAACATTTTGCTTCTCACTGAGACATGGCATAATGAAAACTCAATCTGTTTCAAGAAATTTCTCAAGCTTGGTTTTTCTGTTGTGGACAAACCCAGACCAAGAGTGAAACATGATTCCCTACGCTGTAACCATGGAGGAGTTGCTATTTTGGGAGCTCCTGGTTTCCAATTGAAACAGTTTCACCTGGCTGTTACGCCGACAACATATGAATGTGCTGCTGGTAGGGTAACAGCTGGCTCCTACAGTTGTTTGATTGTTGTAATTTACAGAACAGGAATAATCAATAAACAATTTTTTAGTGAATTTTCTGATTTACTTGACACTGTTTCTGCCCTGAATGATGATGTTGTTGTGTCTGGTGATTTTAACATAAGATTGGAACGAAGTGAAGATAATAATGCTATAACTTTTAACACTATTCTTGCTGATCATGGATTCATTCAACATGTTAAACAACCAACTCATGTGCAGGGTGGCACTCTCGATGCTGTAGTCATTCGACCTGATTCTCTAGCTCAAAGTATTGAAGTAATTGACACTGGCTTTTCTGATCACTTTCTCATCCGATGGAGCTCACTAATAACTCGCCCTCCTCCTAATTATAAGAATTCTATGCGTCGAGACTGGAAAAAACACGTCGACTTGAGCGACTAGCAATCAAAACAAATTCACCAAATGATCTCTTAGAATGGAAAAATCAACTTAAAAAATACAGGAAACTATTTCGTAGTAAACGTGAGTCTTTCTGGACTAAAAAAATTGAAGATGAATGTCAATCAACTCGAAATCTATGGACTTCCTTAAACACAATAACAGCTAGAGGTCAAATACCCATCAGAACAACCTTAACAGCTAATTCATTTCTCAAGTTCTTTGAAAGTAAAACTGAGAATGTACGTGCTTCAACTGCATCTTGTCTTGCTCCACCTCTTGTGGACTGGACCATCAACTCTTCTCTTAACATTTTTGCGCCAACAAATGTGGATGAAGTGACCAAACTTATAAATAGTCTTCCAAACAAACAATGTTTACTAGATCCGATACTAACTTGGCTACTAAAAAAATCAGCTTGTTTACTGGCACCTTTTTTAACCAACTTGTTTAACAATTCCTTCATTGAAGGATACCTACCAAAATATTTCAAATCATCCTACATCACTCCAGTTCTAAAAAAACCCAATCTTGACTGTGATGACGCTAGCTCTTATCGACCAATCTCCAATCTGTCTGTCATTTCAAAGTTGTTAGAACGGCTTGTTCTTTCGAGGATAACCAGCTACCTGGATAGTAATAACCTTTCTCCACCTCATCAGTCGGGTTATCGGCAATATCATTCAACAGAGACCGCAGTTCTTAAGGTTTTTTCTGATGCTCTGGTGGCTGCTGACAGCGGGAAAATAACATTGCTAGTTCTCTTAGATCTCTCAGCTGCATTCGATACGGTTGATCACTCTATTCTGCTCCAACGGCTAAACTCACACTTTGGTTTCTGCGGATCTGCACTAGAGTGGGTTGACTCATACCTTAATGAACGTAAATGTCAGGTTAGGGTTGGAGACGACATTTCTGGTACTTTGCTACTTAACTGTGGAGTGCCTCAGGGTTCAGTTCTTGGACCAACTCTCTTTACAATGTATATAGCTCACCTAGAAAAAATTATCCCCAATCATGGACTTTGTGCGCACTTTTATGCTGATGACACACAGATCTATGGTCATTGTGATCCTGTTAAGGTAATTGAACTCTCGTCAGTAGTTTCTACATGCATTGATGATGTGAGCCTATGGATGTCTTCCAGTCGCCTTCAGCTGAATTCAAGCAAGTCTGAAGTAATTTGGCTGTCAACCAGTCGGATGAAACGTAAGTTCCAAGCAGCACCGCTGAGAATAGGTAAAGATTGGATCTCTCCATCTGTTTCAGTTCGCAATTTGGGTGCTTTCTTTGATTCAGAAATGCGTATGAACACTCACGTTAGTCGCATCACCCAAAGCTGCTTTTCTACCTTACGTCAAATCAAAACTGTTGCTTCATCTCTACCCCCCCTGGCGCTTAACTTACTTATTACTTCATTGGTGTTCTCAAAACTAGACTATTGTAACTCCACACTGGTTGGACTCCCAAAGATCTTGACTCATCGCCTTCAATCAGTGGTGAATGCGGCAGCAAGGCTTTTGACCGGTCGAAGACGCTGTGATCACATCACTCCAGTACTTCAAGAACTACATTGGTTGAACGTCAGGTGTAGAATTATCTTCAAAGTAGCTCAACTAGTCTTTAAATGTCTCAATTGTTTGGCTCCTTCATACTCAATGGAAGTAATTCTGCCCATTAATAACATTCAATCAAGGGGGAATCTCAGATCTGCATCTTCGGCTCTTCTCTACGTTCCCTCTACTCGTCTAAAAAGTGCTGGTGCTAGAAGTTTTCCTGCTGCAGCTGCAAAAATTTGGAATAGTCTTCCCTTGGAGATAAGAGCAGCACCTGATTTTGTAATGTTTAAAAAAGAATTGAAACAATACCTTATGAAAATTTAACTTTTTGTTCTAATCATTTTATATTGTATGTGGCCTTGAAGTCGTTTGATTTACGCCACTTTAAATTTGTCAAATGAAAAAAAATAAATAAAAAAAATAAGTTGTTTGAAACAACGCGAAAGCATTATTTATAATTCTTTTTGTAAATTAAAGTTTAATTTTGTCTACTTGAAAATGAAAAAAGACTTTTTAAAGTGGTCCCACGAGCTTCGGAGCTATTTATATAACTGAACGTTACTACAGATAGTAAACTGATACAAAAATTAAATATATCTAAATGGGTTAGAAAATGGGGTTTAAATGCTAATTCAACTGCACAGATTTTAAATTATGCAGCCAATAAAAAACTGTTAAGGGCAGCTGGAAAAATATTGACTGCTCGTAAATGTAAAATGGTCTTCAGCTCTTGCTTGAATTTCAATCACACATTAATTTAGAACTCATACAAACTTGTTGTTTTCTGTTACAGTTTCCTTGACATATTGAAGAAATTCTTGCAAAAAATTCTTGCAGATGTTTTCTTTCCAGCAATTGTTTTTGATATTTATCTAAAATATTATTTATATATATATATATATAAAAAGCTCGTGACGGTCCTTGTGTCCAAACTCTTCCAAAACGGCTGAACCGATTTTTATGAAATTTTTGTGTACGCTTGGTAGGTCTGAGGGTAGGTACAAATTTTTTTTTATAAAAATCGGTTCAGCCGTTTCGAAGGAGTTTATATATAATATACATAAAGACCAAAATCACAAACAAACAAACTCAAAAATAATCATATATATATATATATATATATATATATATATATATATATATACTTTTGAGATCGACTGGGAGAGAGCCAGCGGGAGCGGAGAGCAAGCGGAAACGGGAGAGTAAACGGGATCGGGAGAGTAAGCAGGAACGAGAGAGCAAACGGGAACGGGAGACAAGCGGGGAAGAAAACAGGAGCAAAAGAGAAGAACGATAGAAAAACTTTGAAAAACCCCGGGCATTGTACACTCGATCGCTCTTCGAGATTGATTTTTTTAAATTGTCATAATTTTGTACATTAAACTTTAAATAAAAAACCAAATTAATTTAAAAAGCAAAACAACGATTTATGGGTCAGCTAGTATTTCAATATAAAATTATTTTAGATATTAATTTGATTTGAAAATGACCAACTTCAGCTATTCTGGGAATATCGGATATTTTGTGAAGTTCGTTTTTGGTAACAACACCGGAGCCATTCCGAAAACCCCAAACAACATATTCAACTCCCATCAAAATTGATTGAGCCCAACATTTCAGCATTTTAAATCTGCAATAAATGTAAATAAATCTCAAACAGCACAATTTTTTTAACAATTTAAATATTTTGAGCAAAAAATATTTTACCTGTAAAAATTACTAAATTTTCTTCTGTCCTCATTTTCTAAATTTGCAGTGGTTTTGAGCTCAACATAATTTTGGTCATCTTTAATGCAATCAATATCACCAATAATGACTGTAACAAATTGCAACTTAAAATTAAAATAAAATATTAAATTTTTTTTAAATACCACGTTTTTGTGAACTAAAAAGAAGAAAAAAATTTTTCTCTGGGCTGTGTGAATGTCTTGATGGAGGCATGCATTAATTGTGAAAATTCGTATAACGAACATGCCATAATGTTTTAAAACTTAAAACGTGGAGCGACTTTTACTCAAACAAACCATCTGCTATTTTTCAAAGAGGATATAACGCTTTTTTTGAATATAAATATAGAAGACGCCCCACGTTTTGTTTAAAAAAATTATGGTTTGTTTGCTATAAGAATGTGCACAATTAATACCTGCCTCCATCAAGACATTTTTCACACAGCCCAGAGAATAATTAAGTTTTTCTTTTTAGTTCACAAAAACGTGGTATTTTAAAATTATTTTTAAAATTTTCTTTTTTTAGTGGATTAGAAAAACGTGGTTTTTTAAAACGTTTTATATATTTATACATAAGTATTTATATACACACACACACATATATATATATATATATATATATATATATATATATATATATATATATATATATATATATATATATTAATATACCATTGGACAAACAGACAAACAAGAAAGCAAGTGGAAAAAAAACGTGGTAATAAAATAGATAAAAACTTATATTCATGCAATATTTGGGCGATAATAGTATGTAAATAGATCTTTCTTTCACTGACGGTAAAACTGCAATTAATCTTGTTCGAAATACTTTGCTTCGATAAATAGTGGTTTAATCTGTTTTCTAGTTTTAGACATCACGTTTATAATTGTTTACTGGGCATGGCAAAGTAACTGACAGCGGACTCTCTCGAACTCATTATAAGTTCGGTTATGAAACAAGCAAACGAAAACTCAAATTTACTAATGAAGCAATTAAACGATCACGTGAGTAAAATGATGGAGACATTTTTAAATATGATGCAAATATTGGTCTCTCAAATCACCAAAACCATGTCTGAAACCCTCAACGAGATGACGAAAGTCATCATGACCAGACTTGACGCGCTCGAGCGGGCTATTCCAGCCCGCCCTCCAAGCATGGATTTATCATCTATCAAAAATGTCATGTGGGATATTGAGAAAGAAAAACTTGAGAAAACCAAACGTTCCATAAACGTCATAATCTCCGGTTTGCCACCTCAGTCTTCAATTGACGATGATAGGTTCATTCAAGATTTCATTGAGCAAAACCTCACCATCAAACCTGCTGTCGTCAACGTTTGCCGATTTGGAAAAGAACCTGCAAATACCAGACTCTGTGTCACTCTAACAAATTCTGAAGCAGTGTCTGATCTAATTTCCTCGTCTCGGGTCCTCCGACTGTCGACCGATCCTTCTATCAGGAAAGTGTTTATAAATCATGATCTAACTCCTAGAGAGGCAGAAGCTGCTTATCTGATGAGATGTGAAAAAAGATCTAAGACGGCCCAGGAAACAGGAAAGCTTTCTTCAGTTCTGGTCCAATCCAACATTCAGCCCTTTCGGGTATGAACCGAGGGTCTGGGCACTTACGAACATCAGAAGTATTGTAAATAAACGAGAAAAATTTGTTTTATTTTTAGAAACTCATGATTTAGTGATTTTTGCTTTAACCGAAACTTGGTTGAATAACGAACCGGATGGCCTATTTCTTCCTAAAGAATACTAAGATTTTCGTTATGACAGGGGATCTTGTGGTGGTGGTGTGGTTCTGATTGCTAAAAAAAGAATCAAAGTTAGACAGGTCTCAATTCCACCTGAATATAACCATATAGAAATTGTGTGTGTCGACATTTACACTGATAGCTCAATATGCAGAGTTATAATTTAGTACAGACCAGGAGGATTTAATTCTGAATCTGTGGATTACACTCTCAAGAGTATCCAATGTCTCACTCACTTATGCAATGATACAAAGTTAGTATGCATTATATGTGACTTCAATCTTCCTGAAATGAACTGGAAAAACTAATCTCATCCCAATAACAAGGTTTATGATTTATTTACTAGTCTTATAGGTGAAATGGGACTACATCAATATGTTGAATCTCCAACTCGTCAATCAAATATACTTGATCTGCTTCTTTCGAACGATGCTTGTTTTATATCACAGATTCAAATGATGCCCCCAATTGCTCAAAGCGACCACAACACTCTATGCTCCACGGCCAAAATTATAAACACCTAACCAAATCCTCCTATAGAAACCTAAATAACTATTTTTGTGAAATCAGATGGGATGACGTGTTTCAATACTGCTTCTCGGTTGATGACTGCTAGAAACATTTTCTCAACATTGTTACCAATGCTATCCAGAGTGTTGCTCCAGGACAAGACCGACCTATCAAAACCACAAAAGTAAAAGAGTCATCATACCCTACATTCATTGTTCAGGCTCAGAAACTCAAGCTGCAGGCTTTCCACAAATGGCGTTCAAATGGGAGGATCGAAAGCAAAAATATCTACAGGCAATTTTCAAGAGACCTCAGGAGGAGTATAAAAGACTACCGTAAATCACAGGAAAGTTTACTTGTCTCAGCTGGGGATACTGGTCGTTTCTATCGATTTGTCACCAGAAAGTTATCGACACATAACCCAATACAGGGGATTAAAAGTCAGGATGAAACATTCACCTCTGATCCAACTGAGATTGCTAACATTTTCAACAATTATTTTTGCAGTGTATTTACGTTCGATGATGGCTGAAATTGTATCTTGCCTACTCGAACCAACAACAAACTTGAAAAAATCATTTTTACTCCTGATCGTATTTATCAGACACTTCGAAATCTCAAACCATCTTCATTATCTGGACCTGATGGTATTTCAAATAGCCTACTCAGAAATTGTGCTGCATGACTTTCCGTACCACTCTGCCATATTTTCAACTTCTCTTTCAATACGCATAAAATACCCCTTGATTGGAGATCAGCTTATATTGCTCCAATTCACAAAAAAGGTTCTATATCCGATCCAGGGAATTACAGACCAATATTGCTAACATCTTTTTGTTGCCGTGCAATGGAGCAGATAATAAATAAAGACATCCTCAATTAACTTCAGACAAACAACCTCATGTCTCCCAGTCAACACGGTTTTCTGAATTCAAGGTCTACGTGTTCAAATGTGATTGAGTGTACCAATGACTGGTCAATCTCAAAGCAAGACCATCAGGGTACTGATATTATATACTTCTACTCCAAAAAAGCTTTTGATTCAGTGCCCACCCTAAATTACTAACAAAACTTCAAGCTTACGGAATTTCGGGCAACCTGTTCTTGTGGATAATCAAGTTCTTGGCGAACCGGGTTCAAGCTGTCAAGGTGAATGGCCTTATTATCCCACAGTAGAAATGTGACAAGTGGTATACCCCAAGGCAGTGTGCTTGGGGCTACGCTTTTCCTTGTTTACATAAACGATGTTGTAGATGCATTTACAGACAACTCTGTAAAATACAAACTATTCGCAGACGATATCAAGCTTTACTCATCATCATCATCCCCTCACAGCTATTCCCTTCAAACTGCTATTGACAAGTTAGTGTTATGGAGCAAAAAATGGCAATAACAATTGGCCCCAGACAAATGCCTAGCATGGTAGTTAAATCATTTTGCCATTCCTAACTAATGCCAATCATTTTATTGTTTTCGTTCACCAATTTGTGTTAGTGGTCATTTGTGACCCTCTTTTTGGTTAAATAAATAAATAAATAAAAAAAATAAAAAAAATAACGCAAAATTGCCATAAAAATACAAAATTGTTTTTTGGTTGAAATTTTAAATAATATAGTAGTTGAAAAATTCACCAAAATGAGTTTAAAAGAAATAAATTTCATAGTTTTTAACTTCTTATTGAAGATAATGTTATTTATTCTACCATCAGATTTTTTAATTTTTATTCTCACATAAAGATTGGTTGCCAATTCGAGATTTCACAACGCTTTTGAATGAGTAATTGGTATTAATTGGAGTTGTTGTCACTGGCTCCCCATTTGGTTCATCTTGAAATTTTTTTAGTAAATAGATTATCAAAATTGATTAAGTAATAAATGCTTAATATGATTACAACCTGTTGTCATATACTGCTCAAACTTGAAACCCCAATACCATGACTTTTGTTCAAATTCACTTGTTTCTTCTCTATGTTGAATCTCTTGTTGAGTATTTCTTTCCATCATAAAGATAATATTTTGAAATTTTTGCACTGCAAGCAACCAGCTATTCTGTCTATCATAAGGAGTTATCATGAGTCGTGTAAGAAGAGCTCTTGAACATATAAAATCGGGTTTATTCCTGTTAAATAATTTAAAATATATATATATATATATATATATATATATATATATATATATATATATATATATATATATATATATATATATATAATTTTTTATTAAATTATGTCATCATAGATACCAAAGCGTTTTGCACAAAACGCTTAGAACTCATAAAAATAACTATAGAGACACGCATTTCAGAAGTGCTTTAAAAATACAAAATAATGTATAAACATAAAAGCGCGGGCGCTTTCTTTTGCACTTCTTCAATTGCAACAATTGCGTCCCTCGCTTTAATGTTTTTAATTTTATTTTTTGCGATTTAAAACATTTTATAAAGCGTCTTTTCAATTTTCAAAGAGTTAAATTAAATTATTTTATTATTTCCTTATCTATATAGTGTAGTTGTATAATGTTTTTATTTGATATAATACCAAAGCCTATTTGTACGGAGTCATGCTGGGCTAATATTTTATACGGGGCTTTGACCGCCGCAAGCGCTTGTGTTTTTTGAACACCGAGGCCACATTATTATAGAATAATCAAATAACACCCACGCTTTCTCTTCGAATTCACACCGGTAATCAACATTTTTTAAACTATCATAGTTTTCAGTCTTTCTTGTGTTATCAACTCCAAAAACAATCGCCAAAAAACAATTTTAAAATATAAATAAAACTTGTTATAAATCTTACTTTTCTAATTCTGTTTTTGTTTCAAACTGGTGATGAATCCATCTAAGCAAATTACAAATGTCTTGGGCAGGTCTTACATGCTCTACCGATTCATAATCTTTTCCCAGGTCAATACAAACTGAAGATTCAATATTTTTACTATCCAAATATTTGAGTGATGATTTGTCCCATCTTTGCTGCTTTGAACTGTCCAAAGAAAAGTAACCAATTTCTTCTGGGTTGTCCCAATGTGAACTGGCATAATCAAAAATTTCAATTGGATGAACTTCAAAGCATTTTGCAACTTTGTGTTTTCTTTCTTCTTCCGTTGCAGAAAAATCAAGCCAGCTACAGTCGTTCATATTTTATTCTGGTTTTTGTTTAAATTAAATAAATTAAATTCAAATAACAACTAGTTTAATTTTAAAAATCAGACCAAATTTAATTATTAATAAAATTTAAATAGTCGTTTATAAAACATCAATGTTTGAAAAAACATGAAACCAAGACGTTTAAAATTGATGTTGTACGCCAATCTTCCCAATGCCAGAAAAACTTTTCTAAATTTTTGGCATACTCAATTTTACTTAGTTTTTGAAAATGTGAGTAATACACTTGAATAAAACGAGCAATTACTAATTTGCACTATAGCTGTTGATTTGTTATAAACTTCTGCGATACTTGAAACTGAAACTGAATTTTCAAAAACCCAGTTCAATGAAATTGAAATTTGAATTGTCAAAAACCCAGTTAACTGAAACTGAAATTCGAATTTTCAAAAACCCACCTCACTGAAACTGAAACTTGAATTTTAAAAAAAATTTGTATTGACTCTTAAGGTTTTTTCAACAGATTTAATTATTACTTAAATCCATTGAATGAAAAAAAGTACCCTTTCCACATAATCTTTTTGATCAAATTAATTTAGCTTAATTGAATAGTAATTTATGTCAGTTGTTAGAATAGAGCTTTGTAAAAATTTTGTTTTTTAGTCAAAATTTAAGTTTATCGCTATCATGTGCTATGAAAATTATACAGATTTTTTTAACTTTGAGTTTACAAAGTGATAAATAGGTTATGTTTTTTTTCACTATTATTTTGAAAAGATTCTATTGACAAAGATTACCTACAAACTTAAGTCGATCTTTCAACTCGGTATACATTTAGTATATATATAATATACATTTTTATTTCATATTATATAACACGACTGGGAACCAGGTAGTAAACATGAAACATTAAATTACAGCTTAAAAGGATTGTTAAACATCTTGCTAAAAAAATGTGCTGAATATAATTATTTCCGATGGTTTTATTGATGAATAAAAAAAAATCTTCGAACTGAAACGCACACACTTGCAAATAAATTTCAGCATGCCTAATTAAAAGGCAAACAATTCAAAACATGATTTAACAACAAGCACAAGAAAACTAACATTCAGCAAAAGTATGCTTCGTTAAGGCCAGAACTTGCAAAAGGGGGGGGGGGTGACAATTTATGTTTGGATTATTTAACACAATATTAAAACTAAAGTCAGATTATTTAAATTAAAAAAATGTTGTTCTTAAATTTAAATTTACTTAAATTTTACTTAAATTTAAATGTTTAGTCTTCAGCATGACCTTTTGAATTCTGTAAGAAATTCGTCAAATGATACAGTAATGTCGTAGTGGATATTTAAAAACATTTTATATCGTGTACATATACACCATCGTATTCGAAGTACTCGTATACCTCACCAAGACATAATCTATTTAGATAACGACCTTATCTAAACTTCAAATAAACGAGATACAACAAAAATAATCAAATAACACTCACGCTGTGACTTTGAATCTACCCAACAATCAGCTGAGCTTCCGCACACATGTCTGTCGTGTGAATACGATCATAATATTATTAATAATACAACTTGTAACGCGCCATATGTCAATTGTTTGCATAGAGTATACATAAAATTGATTCGCAGGCCCGTTGTGGCTACTATTGAAGGTAGGCCAGGCTGAAGAGGAAGGTTTTTAATCGACTCTTAAAAAACAGTCTGCACCGCATGCCTTTGAAACTGACATGCGAGTTCTAGGTGTGACGTGGCAACTCAGGAATTCAGATATGACGCAATCCAAAGGATAGCGGAATCGGAAACACCAAAAAAACCTTCAAATGACGTAAGAGTGTTGATATCAATGGTGTCATAAGCAGCAGACAAATCCAATAACACAAGGACTGACCTCCACCCAGAGTCGGCTGCGCATCGTATATCATTGAGCATACGAAGAATGGCTGTCTCCGTCGAAAATCCACGCACATAGACTAATTGAAAACGGCTACAGCTTGGAAATATCTTTAGATATGGTACAATTCTAGAAAAGAAAAGTTTTTCCAGTATTTTTGAAATCATGTGTAGATTTGAAATTTGTCGAAAAACTTGCAAGATCGTCACGATCGAGATCCTTTTTTCAAAAGAAATGTTGCCGACGCCATTTCATAGCAATTTGAAAATGATCCCTCCTCGAAAGAAGGAGTTGCAAGACGAGCTATGAAAACCGATTTAATGACAAGAACTGGAATGTGATTAACAGAAAAAAAAACTTTGCTGGCATTGAGTTTTATGAGACTTCTGACCTCATCCAAAGTCGGAGGATCTAGGCAGCATAGCTGTCGTCCGGTGAAAGCACCGTCAGCGTAGAAAGCATCAAATTTGTCTTCAGGCAGCCTGGATGAAATAGGAGTTTTAACGGACTGAATCTTGTTTGTGAATAAGGAAAAGAGTCTGTCGCACATTGTCCGACCCCCTGTCGCCATTGGTCACAGGTGTTGTATAAAGTAAATTACGTATAGCGGACCCTCTAGCTCTCGGGCACGACAGCAAGGTTCGAATCTTGTCAATTTAGCTGGCATACGGAGACAATGACAGCCCCGTTCGCAGCGCGATATGCCTTGCGATGGGCAAGGCGGTCTTGTTTGTGACCATGCGCTTTCCATCGATTCTCTAAATGCCGACGCTCTCAAAAGAGAGCCAACCGCCATGACGGCAAAAAAAGAAAGAGCTAGCTTGGTGCGCGTCTGAGTAGGGGAGTGGATATTTAGAACGTCCATCACAACTTTGTCGATCTGATCGGCAAACTTACTGGACGTCGTTGTTGGACTAGTGAACAGATTTGAGTTGTTTATATCCTCTTGAAACTTGCCTAGATCCATGTAGGTGAGACCGGGGCTTGTTGAAAGGAGGGTAAGTAGTAACAGCTTAATAACTTAGCCGGTTTCAAATATTTTGTTTCGATTTTGATTTCAAGTGCTCTTTAAGATAGGGCCTACGACGTAAGCTCATTAGTGCTGAGTGGGAAAGCTCCATGACCCGGTGTCAGCAGGAGTACTCTTTTTTACCAAAAAACCTAAAAAATACTAGTTCGTAAAATTTGATTCTAAGATCATATGATTTCTAATTGAAAAATGTTTTTATTATTTTTTATTATGCATTTATTAAGCTACCAAATGATAGTAATTTCACATAACCCAAGCCAATTATTTTTTTTTTAAATAAAAATATTAATAATTTGGGTCTGGGGCTAGATGTAACAAAATGTAACAAAATTTTGGGACAAGTTGTAACTTGTTTCAACTTGCCCCAAGCCTGCACTTTAATGGGTTTTAACGTTTAAAAAATTCCTGCGTCATGGCACAATCATAGTATGGCTGGAGCTAATTAGTTTGCCAAATTTATAAAGAGAAATCTAAGACTATTACTTAGAACACCAGAGGCTATATCACTTAGCAGAACAACTTCTATCAATCATACTAACGTGAGTGATTTTTCCAAAAAATTGAGTCCATTCTCCAAAAGCATAATATGATGCTTCTTGCATTTGGAATATAGACGAAACAGGGGTAACAACCGTTCAGAAACCAAAGAAAATTGTAGCCTCGCGAGGTCAAAAACAGGTTGGAGCCATGACGTCAGCTGAAAGAGGAACGCTTGTTACTCTTATTTGCACTGTGAACGCTGCAGGCAATAGTGTTCCTCCCATGTTCGTGTTTCCGCAAATTCATTACACAAATTTGTTCATCCAGAGTGGCCCACCTGATTGCATTGGAGCTGGTAACAATTCAGGCTGGATGACGGATAATGAATTTGTCAAATTCATTAAACACTTCATTCAGCACGTAAAACCAACAGAACAGGCTCCAGTTCTTCTTTTACTAGATAATCATAGCTCCCATGTCAACATTGAAATAGTAAGAAAATCCAAAGAACACCACATTATCATGCTGTCAGTTCCACCGCATTGCTCCCACAAATTGCAGCCTTTGGACTTAGGTGTGTACGGTCCGTTCAAAAACTATGTTAACAGAACTCAAACTTCTTGGATGGCTAGCAATGCAGGTAAACAGGCCCGTAGCCAGGATTTAAAAATAAATGGTGCAACCCTAATTTGAAAAGGTGCAAATTTTTTTATATAAACCACCATCACTTTTTCACGCAGGGTAAAGACTCCACCATAAGATGGTACTAAGTGGACGCCTAGGGACCCCAAGACGTTTACAAAAAAATAACTCATTACTTTAAAGAAAAAAAACTCCATGATTTTAAATTTGTTGTATCAATCGTGCTAGCAAGCTTCTCAAGCAGCTATTGTTTTTAAATTATATGTGCTCTCTTTTCTGATTACTCGGAACCAGCAATAGACAGGTTTTTAGTAAATAAATAAACGAGTATGCGTTTTAAATATTTTTAGATGAGGTGGCCTGTTGTACTCCTACCACCTAAGGCTCTATAAAAGCTCAAATCGGCACCGGCAATGCTTTTACGAGTCACAGATTTGCAAAGAATATTAGATTTTGAAAAGGGTGACAGTAAACGAATAATGTGGAAAAGTTTTTTTTCCAAACAGCTATGTCAAGGCAAAAGCACAAAGTGTTTAAAAAACAGTGAATGCTTCCATATATGAAAATAGCATAATATAATTGTCATCACAACAATGTTCTTATATGGAAATAGCATAATAAGTTTGTCATCACAACAATGTACTTATGTGGAAATAGCATAATATGTTTGTCAGCACAACAATGTCATTAACAGAAGAAGACAAAACAATAGCTTTTACATTTTGCCTTTTTAAGTGAGATTGAATGAAATTCTTTTCTGCATAACGTTTTATGCCCAAACAATCAATTTAACGTAAAAATTATATATAAATTCATACATTGGATTTGAGTTTAGGATCAACCAGTTCAGCAAATTAAAAGAAAATTTTCAGTGATGGGGTTAGGGTGCAATTATTTTTTGTCAACAGAATTACAAAGGGTGCAAATCTCAATGCTTTTTTTTTGCAAAGGGTGCATGAACCCTTTTGCACCCCACCTGGCTACGGGCCTGCAGGGAAACCTATGACTATTTATGACATTCCTGCAATTGTCAGGGACAGTTTGCCACTGGCTCTGAATCCGAGCAACATTATAAACGGTTTCAGAACAACTGGACTTTGGCCGTTGAATCCAAACATCTTTCAAAATTTTGATTTTGCTGGTGTTTTGTTACTGATTGTCCAAACTTTTCAGGTATCCAAAATATGTTTACCGGTTTTTCACCTTACAAGATCAGACCTCTACCTAAAGCACCGCCAAGAAAAAGAAACAAACAGGGCTGTACGTAAGCAAAAGTCAGCTGTTTTGACTGACACTCCAGAGAAGGAAGCTCTAGAGAGATAATTTGAAGAGAAAATGATAAAAAAAAAACAGAAACAAGAAGCTAAACCAAAAAACAAAATCGAATAAACCTGAAAAGACAAAGATTGATAAAGTGAAGAAAAAGGTTTTCAATGAAAACTCCGATTCTGAACATTAAAAAAATTCCTTGATGATTGAGTTTATTAAAAGTTTAATTAATCTAAGTAAATCCTCTGCGACTAATAAAATGATTATTGCTGTTAAAGAAAACAGTAGGTATTTACCTCATTAGTTCGTAAAAAAACATTTTTTTATTATTTGTAATAAAACCTATTGTTTTAATATGACGTTACTACTTGCCCCAAACAAGTTACAACTTGCCCCAAAAACAGGGTAAGTTGTAACAAGCGACTCTCTCCGCAAAAAGTACTATAAATACAAATTAATTATATATTCAAGAAAAAATAGTGTGGGAATATATTATCAAATAGATGATTTATCATTTAAAAGCTTTTTTGATTTAAATTACTCAGTAGTTTAATCACTCCAGCAAAAAAAAGAAACAAATGTCACAACTAGCCCGGGTCTCCCCTACTTGATGTTTTAAAAACTGTATGTGATGAATGCACGTGGTGGTCGAGGTTGTCTGAGAACCGACCACGAGATGAAATCATGGTTTGTGATATCGTGAAATGAATGGACCCAGACTGCCGCTATTTGACTAGTTTAAATGGATCCTACAACGAGGTCAAGTACACTCTTTTTCGCTGCCGTATGGTGTGACGGAGCAAGGACGTATTGGTAGAGTTAGTGCTGGTCGAATAAAAGAGATAATCCAGCGTCGACAGTTGTACCGGGACCAGGCAGTCAAAATCGCTATACATGACAAACTGCAAAAGTTGGTCTTACAAGTCATTGTTGAATAATGTGGAAATCGCAGAAGATAGCTGTTGGTAGATGCTGGCGACGATAATTGGTTTACCGATCCACCGCTCTGAGGTGGAACCAGATATTGATAACAGCTGACATTCGAAAGTCTGTTGTTTTAAAAGCTTATAGTATGGGTGTTACTTTATGCCGATGTGATTACTGTAAATAAGGCAAAGACGTACAGGTCGTACAGGGAGCAGGCAGCAAGCAAAGGCCGGTTGGCATGGAATGCAGGCTGATGGCATTATCACAGATCCAAGACTCACTAATAGCGAGAGCGTCACGGTGGTTTGTCATGATAGGGTCTTGTATGAGAGATCCCTTTTGAACAAATGAGCGAGCATTCAAAGCCGTCATATAAAACCATGCCTTCTTAACTTGATACCATCAGCATGAAATAACGTCACTTTACGATGTCTTATAGAAAAAGATGGGTATTTTTTTAGTTTAATTTTAATTTTTTCGTTAATTTTTTAGTGGCATGATGTTATTCAAATTTCTAAGCCACAAACAGCTGCGTTCTTAAACTCTTTCGAAATTCTTCGACAGTCGCTGAGGCGGTTCTAAAGTCTGGGACCGACAACGGCAAACATTAGGTCAACAGCCATTTCCAATCTAGTCTTTGGTAACTGGAATGAGGTCAAAAATGAAGATCTTAGCCTCCGACTAGCCGGGAAGTCAAATATCTTGTTTATTGAGAAAGACAGATAGCTAGGGCTTGTTTATTCAGTGATTTGTAGACCAGTAGTGCCAACTTGAATTTAATTTTTTTATCCAGTGGCAGCCAGTGCAGATCGGCGAGAACTGGTTTGATGTGTTCAGTTTTACGTGCTGCTTCATTAATGACTTAACGTAGACTATTGATGTTTGGGTGACCCAACCAGGATTGAGTTTGCTTTGTCAAGTTTGGTTAAGACAAAGGAAGTAACTAGTATAATAACTGGCATGTGATTATACATTTTAACAAATTGAAAATGTCAAAAAACAATTGCTAAACAGCTTGTTTAGTTATGTGTGTGTGTGTGCATTTCCACGTCTGGTTACAATGCTCCTAAGTGAAGAAAAAAGGATTGGCTGTGATTAAATATTTGAAATGTTGAAAACCATTTATCATCAAATCACCAACTTATCCTTGGCTAGGCCATTGCACTAAAAAGAAAAAATGATTATATGTACGCATATCAAATGTATTGTCATAATTTATTTTTGGAATTAATACCTTATTTGTGTTAAAACAGATGAAAACAAATAACTGAATTATTTAAAAAAAAATCTTAACTTTTTTTAATAACTTATAAACTCATTCAAAAAAACCGAAATATAGTTGTCAATATTAGAACATTAATGTAAGAAACGAGATCTGAAAAAAATGGTTTTAAAAGTACTAGAAGAATTTTCCGTTGCTGAGTTGAAGCAGGAGCTAAGAAAACGGGGACTGAACAGCCCGAGCTCGTGGACCACCTCCAGACGGCATTGGAAAACCATGGTTTAGACCCAGAAAAATACGAGTTAACAAACTTTTTAAAAAACTAGACAGCGGAAATGAAAGAAGAAAACCAGGCAGCACAAAAAAAACAAGATAAGACTAAATAGCAGAGATGTTGCGAGTACTTATGGTCCGAGTACGAGTACGAGTACGAGTACCATGGTATCGAGTACGAGTACGAGTACGAGTACCATGGTATCAAGTTATCGAGTACGAGTACGAGTACGAGTACTGAGGTCTCGAGTACAAGTACGAGTACGAGTACAAGAAATTTTTAGCGAGTACTTTTCGAGTACTTTTTAAAGTCAACAAAACAATTACATTTCAGAAAAATTAGCGACGACAGTTTAGAGTCCGACATTTTAGTTGAAATTCATCAGCGACCTTATGTATTGCAATGTAAAATTACAGCAAAGCTTAGAGAATTTTTTTTACTTTATTGAATTTTGCACAAAGTTTTGGGTATTTATTTTATTTAAACTTTGATTTTACATATAAGTTTTTATCTATTTTAGAATTAAAACAATCTTGAATAAATATTTTCTGCAACTGTGATAATGTTGTTACACCCTACAATTTTGGCCATGCTTGTAATTTAATAATAATATTAATAATAGCTGGGGTTCTAAACAGAGGTCCACCAAAGTGAGTTTTTCCAGAAAAGATTGTAGTCACAAAACATAAGCAAAATAACAAAATCAATGTTTAAAAAAACATAGATATGTTATACTAGAGTTCAGCAAGTATAAACAAAATATTATCCCAAACAACTGTTTAGTAAACAAGAAAACATTTTTAGAGAAGGTGTCGCATATGTGAGTACGAGTACGAGTACTTAGTGGAATAACGAGTACGAGTACGAGTACGAGTACTGAGTGGAATAACGAGTACGAGTGCAAGTACGAGTACCAAGGTTCCGAGTACAAGTACGAGTACGAGTACTTAAAAACGGTACTCGATTGTACTCGAGTACGAGTACGAGTACCAAGTACTACATCTCTGCTAAATAGCACAAGAGAAAACGAGAGAAGAAAACAAAACCTTACAAGAGAAGACAAGAGAAAAATTATTTTTTGGTGGTCAAGTTTGCCCTAAAGACACTCCGTTAAGCGGCCGGTATGGCGATACTGCAAATTTAACAAATGGATGGAAACGGGCAATCCTATGGTAGTAGTTTGCTGTAATGTTTTAGGGTTGCAAAGTTGTTGATAGTCTGGTCGCAGAGATGGCAGAGGCTGTGGTAGACACAGTTCTAGACCAAGTGTGGTCAAACTCACCATACACATCTGCAGAAAGTAAATGAATTGAAAGATCGTGATACAATTGCAGTTTTCGTGAGCCATAACTGTTTTTGCCAGGTAGAATAAGTGGTGCTAGTTTGGCTCTAAATGTTATTTTTGGTCTAAGTTTGAATTATTGCTGGTTTGATATCTTAGAGATGTTATTCAACAAATGTTTTCTGTTAGAGTTTTTCCAGTAGTAGGCTTGCTGGTTTGTCATTTTGGGATTTTAAGTTTGGGTTTTGGCAGTGATTTTATTTGAATTAATGTTTGAGTTGTTTGTATTTTTGTTTTTTGGCAGTTTTGACGTTATAGGTCAAATGAGTGTTAGCTCATTGTTTTGCTGATTTTGAGATTTCGTAGAACTTGAAGTTTTTCAGAATAATTGTATCTTGTGCCACGTGATTATTCGCGATTGCAGTTTTATGAAAAATTATTGCTTGCAAAAAGCTAACTGCTAGTGAAATACATGACGGAAAACTTGAAAGTAAGTAAGGAACAACATATTCAAAAATTATGCAGGCAGAATGATGTGTAGTAAAAGATTTCATTAACATAAATACATGCAAAATGCAGTCACGGAACCCTGCACGGTACTTGAATTATAAATGTGATAGCGGGCTCTAAACGATTTCAATTCAGCTGAGATTTTTGGGAATTTTTTATACCTGTTTTTAAAAAATTTGAAAAATGTCCCATTGAAAAATACTATTTTGAAATTTAAGAACACAGCTCTAATATAGAACATTTATCAAGAAAAGATATAATTCGCGATTAGTTGGAAAAAAGGAGCCAAATCTGAAAGCAAATTTGCCCATTCAAGGTTATTTCAATAATTTGACTTAAATATGTATATGAAAGTAGTTTTATTACGTTAGATGGCAACAAATAAGGGTGTCCATAACAGAGTTGTTAACAAGGTGTCGGGTTAAAAAATTTGCGTTTTTTGCTGGTAGGTTAAAATCAAACAAATTTTATTTAAAATAGTTTATGCACTATTATATCAAATCACATTGATTAAAAATTTATTTTATTTTTTATTACGTAAATAATAATTTGCGACAAAAAAGAAGAAACATTTTCAAAATTGCTGATTTTTACAGATTCCGTTTTAATTTAAATGTGAAAAAAAACTTTCAATTGAAAATTTGAAGATTAGCAAAAATTATATTTTATTTTGATTGAAACAATGTTTTCTCATTTTTTTAAATAGCAAAACAGTGTTTTCTCAAGGTATTTCATTTAAATAGCAGAAGCAAAACTATCTATCTTAGCTTTATTACAACACATTTTAAATCATCACAGTTCAATTGCAAGTATACCGCTTGTGAAACTATTTTTTTGACAAAAACTAAATAACTAAATTAAGTTTAATCACCCTATTAAAAACGTTTCATAAAAATAGAACAAAAAAAATCATTTTTTACAAAACATAAAACTTAAGTAAAAAACAATGTTGAACTTGCTCACAATTTTTAATAAATTCTATTTTAATTTTATTCAGAAATAATGAAAAACATAGTTAGGTAGTGACAAAATAAAAAGCCATTTTAATCTATTGTTCAATTAGTTATATGTATTTATCTGTAAACCAGCTAGGAAGAATTTCAACATCTGTCACTATTTGACATTCGACATTTCTCTTGAATGTCCATTCAAATTGATATACTCTGAAATTTAAAAATACATATCATGAAATAATAAAATCAACAAAAAAGAATGAACAAGAAAGAAAGAGAGAGAGAGAGAGAGAGAGAGAGAGAGAGAGAGAGAGAGAGAGAAAGAAAAAAGAGATAGCGTTGTAAAAAACGAGAAAAAAATAAACTCAGGCAACAACTCTGAGTAACTAAGTTGGCTTTATATAAAACATTTATTAATATAATTATTATTATTAATAATAAACAGTTGATAACGCAACCTATATTAATCACAATACATCAATATACATAATTTCCTATGTCTTCTGTCTGTCTGTCTGCATGCAGTATGTATGTATGTATGTATGTATGTATGTATGTATGTATGTATGTATGTATGTATGTATGTATGTATGTATGTATGTATGTATGTATGTATGTATGTATGTATGTATGTATGTATGTATGTATGTATGTATGTATGTATGTATGTATGTATGTATGTATGTATGTATGTATGTATGTATGTATGTATGTATGTATGTATGTATGTATGTATGTATGTATGTATGTATGTATGTATGTATGTATGTAAACGTAGAGGAATATGCTTTCTAGCGATTCGTAACGTTAAAGTCGAAGTTATTTATAACACAATATTTCTCGAATTTTATTTTAACTTTATTATTCTTCCTTGAATATAATCCTTTTCTTGACTCTAAACTGACTTATCTCACTTTGCAGAAGTTAACCCGGTTCTGACAAATCTTTTGATAATTCCAATTTCTCTCCTCTACAACCTTACTTTTTTCTGTTGAGGACCACAAAAAGGAAAAGGACCAATACCAATTATATATATATACATATATATATATACATATATATATACATATATATATATATACATATACATACATCCATCCATGTATATATACACTCAAACACACATATACATATATATACATTAATGATACAAAAATTATACGCACACACAATGTCACAGGAGCACAAATATACATATATACATACATATACATTATATATACATATATATACACACATATACACACATATACACACAGATACATTCATACATAAATGACTATTGTTTCAACACAACCAAAATATGCACACATAATAAAATAAAATAAACAAATACTATGAAAATACGTAAGATGAATCATCTTCATCTTACATATCCCCCCTCTTCGAAAAAAGAAACGCGTCAGTGTTTCTTGATTACATCGTCATTCTCTTTATGACTAAGAAAGTCAGCACCGATGTTCTCCTTGCCTTTGAAATAGTTTACTTTCAACTTATTCTCAATCTCTATCTCTCTGCGTGCTATGTCAACAGGACGGGCATCTCCGAAGATTGCCGAATTCAACTTTCCATCTTTCCCCACCCCTCCATGTTGGCCTCTAGGCAGAAGATTGAGCCTTGGTCTTTCTTTTGGCGTATTCAAAGCTTGAATTTTTGCCTCAACTTTATTTCCTACCTTTGAAATGGCAGACGTGTTTCTTTCCTTGCTTTGATACAGCTCCGAGTTAGCCGACGATTTTCTAAAATTTACCCGATCATTCCTCTGAGTGCTGTCGTAGTTGGAAGCGGATTTCTGTGGTTTCCGACCAAAGCGTTTTCCTGCCGCCGTTGCATCAAAACCCCTTACCCCTTCAACATTTCCCAGCACGAGATCGTAAAGTAGGTTTTTCATGCACACCACCTCCCTGGTTTCTCTGAACCAGTCTGTTTTGATTTTTACCACTGCTGTTGGAGCCACCCGAACTGTGCCGTCGATCAAAACACAGGGTCTTGTTCTTCCGGTCATCTGACGCGGGTGCACTAATGATTCCTTTACTATTATGGAAGTACAGCCAGTGTCCCTCAAAACCTTTACCGGTTTTCTGTTCACAAACCCTCTGGTTAATTTAAATTTTTCTCCTGAGTGAAAACAACCATCCGCTATTACCGGTGAAAAGCAGCCACATTTTAATTGGACCTCATTCATTTTACCATCCAACACCATGACCGCGCATGCATTCACTACTCCAGAATCTTTACATGGTGGTGTCAAGTTGGCCTCTCTACGCGCTTGGCACATGACTGGAGTTGCCTGAGTGCCTTGACTGTAGTCCCTCGCAATCTGTCCAGCGTGATGACAATCCTTTGCCATATGGCCCAGCTTATTGCAATTGTAACAGCGTGGTCCAGCCATTCCCGAGTCAGAGTCTGGTTGACCACGATTTCCGCTAATCCTGCTTTTGCTGTCCAATTTTTCCAACCTCTTCTCTGGGTGGGCTTGGCTGTACTTGTTTACCCAAAGGCACAGCTCATTGACATCTTTGCTCTCTTTCTCCAACAAGTACTCGACCATTCCCGCCGGGCACTTTCCGAAAAACTGTTCTTTCAGAAACAAAAACAACAGGTTTTGTTTGCCCGTGAGATCCACCCAGCGCCTGAGGTGGCTATCTAGCCGCACTAGATAATGTTCCCAGGTCTCCTCCGGTTCAGGTTTTGACTCTCGAAACATTATGCGATAGTCTTCCGCTGACTTCCCAAAACGACGAAGGAGTGCCTCCTTTGCCGTTCTGTAGTCCTGCATCTGACTATCGCTAAGTTGGCCAAACACTTCCAAAGTCTTCGCACTAAGCAACGACCCTAGAAGCATTCCCCAATCCTTCTGAGGGTGACCATTGGCTTTTGCCAATGACTCAAATCTCAGCAAAAATGCGTCGATGTCATCACCTTCAGAAAACTTTGGATAAGGAATCTTTGTTACCTCTACCTTTGGCTCTTTTTTCGTTAGGGCCTCTAATTCCAGCTTTTTCAATTCCAATTCATGCTGGCGTTGTTCGCGCTCACGTAGAAGTTGAAGTTCCCGTTCTTCTTTAGCTTCTTGAGTCTTCTTCTCTTCGTGTTCACGTTCCCGTTCTCGCTCTTCTTTAGCTTCTTGAGTCTTCTTCTCTTCGTGTTCACGTTCCTGTTGAGCCCTTTTTTCTTCCCGCTCTTTTTGTCGCTCGGCCCGCTCTCGACAGTCTTCGACATACTTCAGCAGCGCCCCACCAGAAAAGCCAAGCTTCTCTCCGTTTGCTATATATTCAGCATCAGTGGACATCTTTACCAAATCAAAAAAAAATTCGGTCACTTGTGATCAAATAACTTCAGAAAAATATATTTACGTATGAAAATGCGTAAATACGTCAGGGTCACCAATGTAAACGTAGAGGAATATGCTTTCTAGCGATTCGTAACGTTAAAGTCGAAGTTATTTATAACACAATATTTCTCGAATTTTATTTTAACTTTATTATTCTTCCTTGAATATAATCCTTTTCTTGACTCTAAACTGACTTATCTCACTTTGCAGAAGTTAACCCGGTTCTGACAAATCTTTTGATAATTCCAATTTCTCTCCTCTACAACCTTACTTTTTTCTGTTGAGGACCACAAAAAGGAAAAGGACCAATACCAATTATATATATATACATATATATATATATACATATATATATACATATATATATATACATATACATACATCCATCCATGTATATATACACTCAAACACACATATACATATATATACATTAATGATACAAAAATTATACGCACACACAATGTCACAGGAGCACAAATATACATATATACATACATATACATTATATATACATATATATACACACATATACACACATATACACACAGATACATTCATACATAAATGACTATTGTTTCAACACAACCAAAATATGCACACATAATAAAATAAAATAAACAAATACTATGAAAATACGTAAGATGAATCATCTTCATCTTACAGTATGTATGTATGTATGTATGTATGTATGTATGTATGTATGTATGTATGTATGTATGTATGTATGTATGTATGTATGTATGTATGTATGTATGTATGTATGTATGTATGTATGTATGTATGTATGTATGTATGTATGTATGTATGTATGTATGTATGTATGTATGTATGTATGTATGTATGTATGTATGTATGTATGTATGTATGTATGTATGTATGTATGTATGTATGTATGTATGTATGTATGTATGTATGTATGTATGTATGTATGTGTGTGTGTGTGTCTGTGTGTGTGTATGTATGTATGTATGTATGTATGTATGTATGTATGTATGTATGTATGTATGTATGTATGTATGTATGTATGTATGTATGTATGTATGTATGTATGTATGTATGTATGTATGTATGTATGTATGTATGTATGTATGTATGTATGTATGTATGTATGTATGTATGTATGTATGTATGTATGTAGGTATGTATGTATGTATGTATGTATGTTAGCAATTTGGCATTACGCGGCTGCCGCGGTGGTCAGCAATCCGCAGTTGCTAAAATTGGTGCGCGCAGGCATGTAATAACAGGTATTACGCAATTGTAAACTGTCAGTCCTAAAGATCAAAAGAGGTGGCGCTGAAATCAAAAATAATAAATAATAAAATCTAAAAAAATCCGTCATTTTTGACTGGCTATTTCTAGTTAAGTGATAATGACAAAATCTGACTTGTCATGGTGGTCAGTGCAGTATCGGAAATTGTTCCAAAAACATAACTCACCAAATATTTTTATAGATTTAATGAGAATAGAAAATACTTTTTTTAAATTAAATTTTTTTAAATAAATGTAAGAATTTAAGTGGCGATATGTAATTTTCTTGTTAAAATGTAATTTGATGGAACCGTATGTATGTGGTAACATGTAATTCATTATAAAGAGCCTTCATATCGCTGCCTTCAAAATTTGCTTTACACAAATTTAGAACTCATACATACATGTTGTCTTCTGTTACAGTCTCCTTGACATATTGAAGAAGTTCTTGTAAAAAATTCTTGCAGATGTTTTTTTTCCAGCAATTTTTTTCAAGGTTTGCCTAAATTATCATATTACAATAATAGTTTATTTAATTATTCTTTTTAACTAAAATGCATTGACCAACTTTAGTTATCTTAGGAATATCCGATATTTTGTAAAATTTGATTTCGTTAACAGCACCAGCGTCATTTCGAAAACCCCAAACAACATATTCAACTCCAAGCAAAACAGATTGAGCCCAACAATTCAGCATTTTATGTCTGAAATAAATTTTACCAAACCTTAAACATTTATTTTCAACATAATTTTATTTGACAATTTAAATCTTATAGAACAAAAAATAAATCACTTGAAAAAAGTGTTTTCCTTTGCTTGCCCTTTCTCGAAATTTGAGGTAGTTTTGAGTTCAACATATTTTTGGTCATCTTTCACGCAATCAATACCACCAATAATAACTGTTTCAAGTTTTAATTATAAATTTAAATTAGATAAAAACTTATATTTATGTAATAACGCAAAATTGTGGGAACGTGAAGTGTGGAACTTATATTACTTTTATAGCGTAAGCATCTACTAAGAAAGGGTTTTTTTAAATTTTGCTATTGAGGGGATGCCACAGGAAAACAAACTTTTTTTGAACAACGCATATCTCAAAAACCAAAAATAAAGAAATTTTTAAAATTTGATATCTAGATTTTTTTAAATTAAAAGATACGTGTTTTACTATTTTTTGAAAATTTGGTTTTCAGGACATCAAATATGGGATGGAAAATAAAGTTATTTGTTTTTAAGAATAACTGTTTCTTAAAAACTATAAGTGCTACAGATGTAAAAATTAGTATTTAGTATCTACTCAGAAAATAAAAATATACGTGTTTTACCAATTTTTGATAATTTGGATATTAGGACCTCAGAATGTGAGGTGGAAAAAAATTATTTGATTAAAAACTCTGAAACAAAAAATGTGAAAGTTTTGCAATTTAGTACCGTTACTATTTTTACTAAATAACTAAATAAATGTCTTAATAATTAAAAGGTTTGAAATTTTCGGCTCATAAAGTAAACTGGACCGGGTCTAAAAAATTCGTGTAGGACTCTATGAATTAAAGACTGCAGGGCCGGGCTAAGTCGTGATTTTAAGGTCTTCAGACGAGCCAACCTGAAGTCAAGGTGGGACGAGTCAAGATTTTTCGTCAAGTATATAGAAATTGCAAGCCTTTAAAAACAGGCCTTGATGGGCCTGGAAATTTGGTTTATAAAACAGGCCAGGCCGAGTCGGGCCGTAAAAAATCGGCCTGTGCAGGACTCTACTATGGATGCACAGATCAAATTCTCTAATTTCAAGCAAACAAAGCCGCGACGGGCTTTGCTAGTTATCAAATAACAGAGTAGTGAAAACATTCAACAACAACAAAATTAATAAAAAAAAATTGTCACGTTTTCAACTCAGAATTTAAGATATTGTTATTTATTCTACTAACAGTTACTTTTAAATCTCAATTCTCACATAAAGATTGTTTGCCAATTTGAGCTTTAACAACGCTCTTAAACGTATAATTGGTATCAATTGGAATTGTGGTTATTGGTTTCCCGTTTGGTTCATCTGAAAAATACATTATTTTAGTGAATAGATAATTAAAAAAACTTTAAATTTTTGATATGATTACAACCTGTTGTCATGTACTGTTCAAACTTGAAACCCCAATACCAGGATTTTTGTTCAAATTCACTTGTTTTTTCTCTATGTTGAATCTCTTGTTGAGTATCTCTTTCCATCATGAAGATAATATCTTTAAATTTTTGCACTGCAAATAGCCAGCTATTTTTTTTCTCATAAGGAGTTATCATAAGTCGAGTAAGAAGACCTCTTGAACATATAAAATCTGGTTTATTCCTGTTAAATAATTCAAAACTTATAAAATAATTAAACATTTAACTTGTTTTCTAAATCTCTAGAAACATGGTTTTGAAAAATTTGGAACGATTGCCCTGACTGAGTTGAAAAGGAAACTAAAACAACAAATTCTGTGCACTGAAGTAATGAAATCAAATCTTGTGGACCACTTCAAGTTGGTTTTGGAAAATGACAAACTTGACTCAGATGAACACATTTTGATTTGCGAGATGAAATTTTTATAATAAATATTTACTTATAAAAATTAAAAAAAAAAAATTTTTATATTTTGTGATTCGACAGCTTCTAATTTTTTGCAAATTATTAGATTTTTATTTGAATATAATAATTTTTAATATATAAAATATAAAATATTACAGTCCTCAGAATATTTTTTTTCCAAATCCTTCCTATTTTTAATTTAGCAATTTTTAAGTTCCTGCAAAATATTTCTTTGATGTTAGTATTTTTATTATGTTTTGCTTTCGACTGTTTGTAAGACACCGTTGATTGGTTGGTTGAAATAAGTCATTCATTCTCTCGATTTCCACAAGAATTCAAATGACTTGATTAGGTTAAATATCTTTAAACACATTATCCACACGCACATGCACATAAACAAACAATCAGTTATATTAACTTCGTTTTTCTGTCTGTCTGTTTGAGTAAATACAAACCCATTTTCCGTCATCCAATCGATGTTAAACTTAGGAGTGCTTCTGACATTGGTTTGCCTGGGTGTGGTATGAACGGTACGACTGTTGAGAGCTTGGTCGCAGGGACGTCTGAGGCAGTGGTGGACATGGTTCTGGAGCAGCGTGTTCCTAATAGATAATTGCTGGATGCTGCGGCAAAATCCAGTTTGAACTTGAGTCATCCAGCTGTGTCTCAGAACATGTGACAGATGACGGCCGTACAGACTGCATAGGTTGGGTGAGTCATGAGGAGGGCAGTGAAAAGAGAAGTTGTCCAGTTTTGTGGCGGGTCGCCGCCAGAGTTGGTCCTGTAGCTTAGTGTTGCTGTCCTCTGACGGATTTTGAGGAAATTGTCGGATCCGTCGGAGAGGTTCTGGAAAATTGCTTGATTGAGGTTGCCAGAAGTATTCCTGTTGTAAAAAAGATTTTCGACAGTTTTGTGTTTGGTCGCGGTTGCTTGAGTGAGGTGTGTAGCGATGACGCCTGTGGTGCGGCGTCTGGACAGGGTGTTTCACAGCTTTTGCACGGGTGACAGGATTTGTTGGGTTATCATGAGTTCCGAGACATTGAAGTATGGTTGGACTTAGAGTAAAGTAATTTTTTAATAGATGGAACGGAGCTCCAGGTCATGTTTGCTGATTGTAGGGCCTGTGTGAGTTATGCTACATCGGATGAGTCGGCTGAGAAGGTTGCTGCCCCAGATGTTGAGGAACAGGCTGGAAGAGCTTCTACGGATGCTAGTGCCTCAGCTCAGAACGGTTTGGCTAACGATTTTGTGTTTTGGTGGTGGTTTGCCGGAGTAGAGCTGGAGCTTGGGATATTAAGACAGTTCTGCTTTGACGACAATCCTAAGTTTCGGGGCTGGAGGATCGGTGAAAGATTGGAAACTGACTGTGTCGTGCAGTTGCGGCTTCGGATGCGTGGAGCTGTCAGTAGCCTGGTGATGGACCACTGTGATCGACGGTCATGTGTGAGGAGATTGGAATGTAACGACTTGACGTGATATTCACCACAATGCCGAATCGGAAGATCACACAAGCTCCAACGAGACTGGAAGAAACTGCGTCAAACAGTCAAAAAACTTGACCTGACCATGTTGTTTGAGAATTGCGGCCAATGCCACGAGTGAAAATGAAGGTATTCTGTGTTCGTGGCTTTTCCGGACGTTTTAGAGGCGATTATGCTGTTTGGGACAAACAAAATTAAGAAGGGGTAATATTATAACCTATGGTCCTAGCTTCAGCTTTTCCCATCTATTGATATCCAGACAAGTGATTTCAAATATGGACATAGAAAAAGAAACATTTCCAAAGCTAACTTATTAATCATCCAATAAACAACAAAACCGTTCCAGAGAACCCGGTATATGATTTTGCGATATTACAACAATATTTATTAGGATTTTTTTAAATTATTGATTACACTAAAAATTGTACACTAAAAATATTCTTTTCATTTATATAGTATTTAAAATACTGTATTCCATGTTTATATATATTATAGACTTATATCTTTATAAACAATATTTGCATTAAATTGGTATTTTTCTATTTCAAATATATAAAAGATTTTTAATAAACGAAGTTTTTTACGGTTCACTTGTTTATTTCTTCTCAATTAATGGCACGACGTTATTTGTTTATTAAGTTGCCTAAAAAGTCTAATTCTAATCAATTCCTGGGTCTGTTATTTAAAATATAACTATTACGTTTCCTTATAACAATTAGTAAATTTATTTGTGCAAGTGTTTTAAAGCTGTATTATTACACTAATTTTTCGCGGGCATATGATGCTGTGTGTGGGTGTTGACGAGGATAATGCTATCATAAAGTTGTGGGTGTGTAGTTGTTTGCCTGCATGCTGCTTCAGTATGTTGTGTGTGCATTTGTGTATGGGTGTTTGCGTGGATGATGCCATCTGAGCCAGTCCTATCTGTAAACCATTTTGTAAATTCTAATAACCGACGACGGAACCTTGCAACTTTTAAAACTAATTTCTGTTGGCGTGACCCAATTGGTTATTGCTTCGCCATCGTTTAGGGCAATATTTCAAAATGTAACAACAGCATTTTTCGATCCTTTAACAAAACAAGGCAGCTCTGTGAGCAGATTATATTGACAACTCGCTGATGCAAATGCTCACCCACGTGTAGCGGTTAAAGGTTGTGCTAATTTCAAAATTATTTCGTTTTTTAGTGTTTGAAACATTTGTTTCGTTGCCGTAATAATGGATAACAAAGGGTTTACAACCGTTATGAGAAAATAATAAACTATTGCAGGTTTCAGGCTTTTGTTTGTATTATCAGCTCTAAAAGCATTTGCTTAAAATTAATTTTTAATAACTCCGCCTTACTACTTGCAAGCTAGTCCCAAGCCTGGATAAAAGAAGGGAGAGTAAATAAGATCAAAATTTGATCTAGGACAGGAAATACTTAAGTGATGCTTAAATACAGCTATTTCAGTTTTAAAACAGCTGGTGTAAAAACAATATAATATTAAAAAAAATTAATTTTAAAATCAAATAACTAGTTTTTAAATTTACTGTTTCAATTCTGTTTTAGTCTCAAACTTGTGATGAGTCCATCTGAGCAAATTACCAATGTCTTTGGCAGGATTGACATCCCTCACTGGCTCATAACCCGTTGTAAGGTCAAAATGCACTGTGGATCCAATATTTTTATTATACAAATATCTTAATGATGATCTGTCCCATCTTTGCTGCTTTGAACTATCCAAAGAAAAGTAACCAATTTCTTCTGGGTTGTCCCAATGTGATCTGGTTTTATTAAACTTTTCAATTGGATAAACTTTAAAATCTTTTGCAAATTCGTGTTTTCTTTCTTCTTCCGTTGCAGAAAAATCAAACTCGCTACCGTCGTTCATATTTTATTCTGTTTGTGTGTAAATTAAAAAAACTTTTGAAAATGTCTCTTAAAACACGAAAAAATATAAAACCAAGATGTTTAAAATTGAGGTTTTATAAATGTGAGTAAAACGAGTTTAAGCAGAGTACAAAATTCTCGTCTCTTGAACGAAAACACTTAGCAACAAGTTGGATTTTAGTGAGTGCTTTTATAGATAACGAATTTTAAAAAGTAGTTTTTTTGTTAAAACTCTACAGAAGTAACATGTTGTTGATAACCAACTAAATTGAAAAATATTTAACAATGCGATGAAAAATTTTGCTTGAACAGTTTTGATAGAGACAGTTAAAACTGCCAGAAGCCACTCCACAGTACCAACATGTTGATGGCTGAACAGTAGATAAACATAAGTTCGAGAAAAGTTATATGTCATCAGTCAATTATTTAAAAATTGTCACAACTAATGCAGAAGGTCAAACGTATGGACAGCTAATTTTAAAACAAACGTCAATGCAGATAAGCAAACGAAAACTAATGTTGTGGGAGCTGAAGAGAACACTGTACAAGTGACCTGGTAATACTAACCTTTCTCTGCCAAGAAAATTGATGACCGAGGAAAATTAAGTAGTAGTCGTAGATCATTTGTTACAGAAAATTGCTAAGGACCTCACAACATTTTTTCTCCTAAAAAACTATTGCTTTCGTAGTAAACTTTCAAGATTTATAGAAACTTTTGTTCAAAAATGTCTCCCGATTTTTTTCAAAACCTATTAATTGGCTTGTCCAAATCTTCAGCAGGTTTTGCCCCCGCTCCCCATACGCCTATGTCAATGCAGGATTAATTTTACTTTTAGATAATTCGTAAGTGCTAACTAATTAAGATCCCAGTTGTTCCTGCTATCAATTTCTGCGTTATCTGCTTTTCGAAACTGAAATTGAATTTTAAAAAGCCCAGTTTGCTGAAACTGAAATTTAAATTTTACTAAGATTTTTATCTCGATACTGAATTGATCTTATCTTTAGCTCATTGAACCTAAAAATTACATTACCAAATACAGCTGTAAACGTAGACGAGTATGCTTTTTAGCGATTCGTTACGTTAAAGCTTGAAGTTATTTATAGCACAATATTTCTCGAATTATAATTCCGGCTTAGTACTTCTTTCGCACTGACTCAATCAAATTATATCTCACGTTTCAGAAATTTTTTGATTCTGACAACTCCTTTGATTCTATTAGATCACTTTTGTCAGCTTGTTTAACTACAGTGTTTATTCTCTAAGACTCTGAATCTAGATCTCACGAACCGACTAATTCTACTTTTTTTATAATAGTTTATAGTTCTTTACACCAGGTGTTTTAAGACTCTAATGGCTTTAAGTAGGAAGCACGTAAGTACTTCCTGTCGTGGATTCTTATTGATAAACGTTAAATGGTTCAGAACATTTATTAGGACATTATTATTAAGAGATTTGAAGGTATAAATAGCCTTAACAAAGCTTCATTTATTATTTTCCAATAAACTGCAAAACCATTCTATTGAGCCCGGTATACGATTTGGTGATATCGTAACAATATATATATATATATATATATATATATATATATAAATGTAGTGTCATAGTGTTTGACTTCAAACTCCTCCGAAACGGCTGAACCGATTTTTATAAAAAAAGTTGTGTGTACATTTGGTAGGTCTGATGATAGGTTGTAGGCTATTTAGAATCTTTTTTATATTAATTTAAAAAGTTATAATAGAAAAACAAAGAGGTGCAATTATGTCTTCTTCATAGGAAAATGCAACAGATAGAAATGCATATATATATATATATATATATATATATATTATACGGTCCGGTCCGTCAACAACTTGGCCCAGTCCGTTTCATAACCCATAATTCCAGGCCCGACCCGACCCGTTTTTACAAGCCAAATAGTTTTCTATACTTGGCAAAAAATATCGGCTCGTCCCACCTTGACTTTCAGGTTTGGCACAGTCCGTTTGAAATCCCTAAAATCACGGCCTGATCCGGCCTATACAGTACTCTAATCCATAGAGCCATACATGGATTTTTTTAGACCCGGTCCGGCTTCTTTTATAGGCAAAAATTTCCAGGCATAGTTTGCTTTTTTAAGCCCGAACTGGCTCGTTTCATAAACACAAAAGTCAAAGCCTATCCCGGTCCCGGTTCTTGATTAACTGAACTTAGCCAGTTTTAACGTGCACAAAACTTCAAAGCTTGGAAACTAATTTTTCAGAAAACAATGAAACACGTATCTTATTATTTTTTTAAAATAAAACTTGAATACTGAATTTTCATGTTTTTAAATTTTCAGTTATTGAGTTTTCAAGTAAATAATTTCTTAAGCCCATTCAAACATTAAGAGCAAGCCAAATCAAATCCATGGAAGTCATGGAAGCAATTTTATTAAAGATTTATCAATTTCATTGTCATGAGAAATGAGCTTTTATTTCAAATTTTAGCTCGATTGGATGACGAGAAGTTAGTTAATTTTCATTTTCAAGTCCTGCAAACATTTAAGCAAGCAATCAAACAAAGAAGGTCAGCGGTGAAGTTAATTTAATGAATTTAATAAAGAAATTATCATTTGTTCTACTTTTTGTTTTATGTGTATATTTTTGTAAACCAGCTAGGAAGAACTTCAACATCTGTCACCAATTGACACTGGACACTGTTTTTAGGTTCCCATTGAAATAGGTAAGTTCTGAAATTAAAAAAAATTGACAAATAAATGAACGTTTTTTCAATTTTGACTCATAGTATTTTTTAAAGTGATCAAGAAAAACAAATTAAAAATTTCACACCCAGCAACTTAGAAGATAAGATAAAAAAATAAAATCCTAATAAATAATATCCTTAAAAAAATAGTAAATTCGAAGGTGCAAAAAATTAAAACGAAACACATTCTAGCCGAGTGTCTCGCAGCAATATTGTGTAAAAGAACAATTAAGAATCACTACCGTTTTCGGCGATAAATGAGCTTGTCAAATGCCTAACACTAGCCACATAACTATAAATGGTTTATGTGGATAACTGAGATATGTTGTGCGTGAGTTTTCAACTTTACACAATACTTTATTTTTAGGCAGTTCATAAGTATAATACTCTATTATAGAGTATTAGAATGTAATATTTTTTTTAATAGTTTTCAGTATTTTACACCAGGTGTTTTAAAACTGAAATGGTTGTAAGTAGGAAGCACCTAAGTAGTTCAGCACCTAAGTAGTTCCTATTGTGGATCCTAATTTAATCCTGTTAACTTTCCCTCCTTTTTTCTCCAGGCTTGGAACTGGTTTGCAAAATCAAGGCGGAGTTCAGAATGTAATATGAAACTGAATATATAAACTTACATTTTACAAATTAAATCTTTTATGTAATATGAAGCTGAATATATAAAACATCTGATTTGTGAAATGTAAGCTTATAAAACTTTTTTGTTGACATATGTTCTCTATACACATTTATTTAACTTTTTGTAGAGTCAAATAGCTTTTAATATTGTTTGTAAGCGTCACAAGATTCCAACGCATTTTCTCAAGCAAACAAAAACGGCGACGTTAATATAAAGACTTTAAAAAACACACTTCTATTCTGAAAATCACTAAAAATTAACAAAATTAAAAGTGTATTACGTTCATTTTATAAGTTTCATTTGACAAAATTTCTGTAAAATGAATGTTCCACACATTCAAACTATTCAAGAGTTGATTTCAAACAAAAGAAATGAAAATATTTAGTGTTTTAGTACATTTTTAAGTAAAAATGTGTCTTTTAATTTTTTATTTACTTTTAATTATATCAAATATTTATGTGACTATACAATCATTTATAATAACAAGGTTTTTGTAAAATTGTTCAAGTTAATGTATTAGACCATTTATGCTGAACAAATTATTTTAATAGACATTTTTTTATTGAATTTAAAATGTGTTTATATGATAATATGTAGTTTATACCGCTGTTCTCTTACTTTTTAAGCTCAAAATTAATACTCATACAAACTTGTTGTTTTCTGTTGCAGTTTCTTTGACATATTGAAGAATTTCCGGCAAAAAGTTTTTGCAAATCTCTTCATTCCAACACGTTTCTTTAAGATAGCTCTAAATTGTCATTATTATTGTTGTTATAATAAGAATTCAATTTTAATTATTTATATAATTGTTATTATTTGGACTGCAATGACAAACTTTAGATATGCTGGGAATATGCGATACTTCATAAAGTTTGACTTTGTTAACAACACTAAAATAATAGATTTCAATACAAACTTATTTCAATCATTATTTTTGTTTGAACTACAATCAAACCTTAGCTATGTTGGGAATCTCCAATGTGCTGTACAGTTTAACTTCTTTAACAACACCAGCGTCATTTCGAAAGCCCCAAACAACATTTTTAACTCCAAGCAAAACTGATTGAGCCCAACATTTCATCATTTTATACCTGCAATGAATTTAAACAATTTTTCCAATTTGAGTTAAAAATTTCAATCACGTTGAGAAAAAATATATTTTACCGGTAAAAGTTTAATTTTTTGTGCTCGTCTTGAAATTCTGAAGTGGTTTTGAGCTCAACATAACTTTGTTCTTTTGTTACGCAATCAATTTCACCAATAACAACTGTTAAAAATTAAAGCTTAGTGGTATACAAATAGATCCTACATTTTGACTAAATATACTGAGTTGACCGATCGGTATAGAAAGTTGGCTAAAATTAGTCTAAGTAGCCAAAAAGTGAGTCAACATGTATCAGAGTCGATCGATCGATTGATTAATTAATTAATTGATTGATTAATTAATTAATTGATTAATGGATTTATTGATTGATTGATTGATTGATTGATTGATTGATTGATTGATTGATTGATTGATTGATTGATTGATTGATTGATTGATTGATTGATTGATTGATTGATTGATTGATTGATTGATTGATTGATTGATTGATTGATTGATTGATTGATTGATTGATTGATTGATTGATTGATTGATTGATTGATTGATTGATTGATTGATTGATTGATTGATTGATTGATTGATTGATTGATTGATTGATTGATTGATTGATTGATTGATTGATTGATTGATTGATTGATTGATTGATTGATTGATTGATTGATTGATTGATTGATTGATTGATTGATTGATTGATTGATTGATTGATTGATTGATTGATTGATTGATTGATTGATTGATTGATTGATTGATTGATTGATTGATTGATTGATTGATTGATTGATTGATTGATTGATTGATTGATTGATTGATTGATTGATTGATTGATTGATTGATTGATTGATTGATTGATTGATTGATTGATTGATTGATTGATTGATTGATTGATTGATTGATTGATTGATTGATTGATTGATTGATTGATTGATTGATTGATTGATTGATTGATTGATTGATTGATTGATTGATTGATTGATTGATTGATTGATTGATTGATTGATTGATTGATTGATTGATTGATTGATTGATTGATTGATTGATTGATTGATTGATTGATTGATTGATTGATTGATTGATTGATTGATTGATTGATTGATTGATTGATTGATTGATTGATTGATTGATTGATTGATTGATTGATTGATTGATTGATTGATTGATTGATTGATTGATTGATTGATTGATTGATTGATTGATTGATTGATTGATTGATTGATTGATTGATTGATTGATTGATTGATTGATTGATTGATTGATTGATTGATTGATTGATTGATTGATTGATTGATTGATTGATTGATTGATTGATTGATTGATTGATTGATTGATTGATTGATTGATTGATTGATTGATTGATTGATTGATTGATTGATTGATTGATTGATTGATTGATTGATTGATTGATTGATTGATTGATTGATTGATTGATTGATTGATTGATTGATTGATTGATTGATTGATTGATTGATTGATTGATTGATTGATTGATTGATTGATTGATTGATTGATTGATTGATTGATTGATTGATTGATTGATTGATTGATTGATTGATTGATTGATTGATTGATTGATTGATTGATTGATTGATTGATTGATTGATTGATTGATTGATTGATTGATTGATTGATTGATTGATTGATTGATTGATTGATTGATTGATTGATTGATTGATTGATTGATTGATTGATTGATTGATTGATTGATTGATTGATTGATTGATTGATTGATTGATTGATTGATTGATTGATTGATTGATTGATTGATTGATTGATTGATTGATTGATTGATTGATTGATTGATTGATTGATTGATTGATTGATTGATTGATTGATTGATTGATTGATTGATTGATTGATTGATTGATTGATTGATTGATTGATTGATTGATTGATTGATTGATTGATTGATTGAAGTTAAATAAATTTGATTTGATTGATTTGAGTTAAAAATTTGATCTAGATTGGATGACAGGAAGTTTGTTTTTTTAAACTTCAAATTGTTTCAAGGCTTAGCTCAAGCTGGAAAGCATGGGCGCTGAAATTAATATAAAAGATTCAAAAAAGTCTGGCATAAAAACCATTTGTTTTGTTTTATTTGATGGATTAGTGAAAACCTTAACCCAAAAAAACAATTTAACAGAACACCATAATTTAGACTTTTAAATACACTTTTTTATTTACTTCATATTGTTTATTTACTTCATATTGTTTATTTACTTCATATTGCTTATTTACTTCATATTTTTTATTTACTTCATATTGTTTATTTACTTCATATTGTATATCTGTGACCTGTAAATATTTTATTCATTTTTTTCAATATTTTTGCGTTTTTAGATTAAGCTGAAAATTTGCATGCGTATTGATTTTTGTTGATAAATCCATAATCAATTAAAATAATTATTATCCATTACTTGCAAAACTTGACATTTGTTTAATTTAAAATTTTTTTATACTGATTACAAAATATTCTTAATAATGAAAATACCAAAAGTTAACACTTTAATTTCAAAAGTTTGTTTACTTATTACAAGAAATTCTTAATAATAAAAAACCATTTTATATGAACTTTTTCTATTATAAAATCAATTAAAATAAACTTTAATGTTTTTATTAGTTTAAAATCTGTTTTCAAAAAATTTTTTTATAGTTTATAATTTAATATTTAAAAAAATTTAAAAAAACCATTATAGTACCAACAGTTATTATTAATATTCATAATTCTTACATAATGAGTAGCCGCCAATGCGAGTTTTTGCAACTAACTTAAATTTAGAATTAGTATCAATTGGAGTAGTTGTTACAGGTTCCCCATCAGGTGTGTCTAAAAAAATGAGTGTGGTAATTAAATAAATTAAAATTTTAAAAAATATTCTTTAACTAAGTTTCAACCTGATGTCATGTATTGCTCAAACTTGAAACCCCAATACCACGATTTTTGCTCTAATTCATTAGCTTCCTGTTTTCGTTTAACTTCTTGTTGAGTATCTTTTTCCATCATGAAAAGAATATCTTTGAACTTTTGTACTGCAAACAACCATCCACTTTGTTTTTCATAAGGGGTTAACATAAGTCGAGTAAGGAGACCTCTTGAACATAAAAAATCTGGTTTATTCCTGTTTAATAACCAAAATATTTTGAATAACAAAATTTACACACACACACACACATATATATATATGTATATATATATATATATATATATATATATATATATATATATATATATATATATATATATATATATATATATATATATATATATATATATATATATATTCGCTTGAAATTAGTAAATTTAAACCGTGCATCCATAGATAGAGTATATATATATATATATATATATATATATATATATATATATATATATATATATATATATATATATATATATATATATATATATATATGATTAAATTTTAGATCATTTGACGATGTAAAGTTTATTAATTTTTACTCCTTAGATATGTCCATGTCCATAAATAGTAAATAATCAAGCATGCGGGCACTGGTGGTATGACGGTAAGGCATTCGCCTGTGGATCTGAGAGTCGGCAGTTCGAATCACGCCGGCATCACCAGCGTCTGCAAGGAGTGTGGGTAGGCACCTATAAATGGCTGCCTCTGGTTGTTCTGTCTAAATGGGCCCACGAGTGAGTAAAAGTTGGATAAAGCGATATGTGGCTTAGAAATCTAACGATTAACGCCACGTTAAGCATTGTCAAACTTTAAACGAAAGAAGTGGTAAAGTTAACATAGTAGATCTAAAATCAGATGTAAACTTACTGTTCTAACTCTGTTTCTGACGCAAACTCGTGATGAATCCATCTGAGTATATTACCAATGTCTTTAGCAGGATTGACATTCCGTACTGACTGATAACCCGTTGTAAGGTCAAAATGCACTTTGGATCCAATATTTTGATCATACAAATATTTTATTGATGATCTGTCCCATCTTAGCTGGTTCGTACTGTCAACAGAAAAATAACCAATTTCTTTTGAAGTATTTTCAAACTTTTTTATTGGATAGACTTCAAATTTTTTTAAAACTCTCTGTTTTTTCTCTTTATCCATTGCAGGAAAATCAAGTTAGATACGTTGTTTAGTTTTTAAATTATTTGCTGTGTAAAATAAATAAATTTGATTCAATTACATGCTCGTTACATGGCAAACATTGTAATTTGGTTATAGCAAGTTTATATATATATATATATATATATATATATATATATATATATATATATATATATATATATATATATATATATATATATATATATATATATATATATATATATATATATATATATATATATATATATATATATATATATATATATATATATATATATATATATAAATGAATGTTTGTATATATGTATATATGTATATATGTATATATGTTAATGTCCTTTATGCATTGCTACACCATTCATCCGATCGTAATGAAATTTTCACACAACCTTGAGAGTCAATGGGAGTCAAAAATAAAAATAAAAATTTTGAAATCCGTCACAAAATGAGCGGAGCGGAGCGGGTGAGCGAGCGGGAACTATATATATATGTATGTGCGTATGTATGTGTGTATGTATGTATGTGTATGTGCATGTATGTGTGTCTGTGTGTGTGTTTATGTATGTACTAGCGGAGATACCCGGCGTTGCCCAGGTTTTTTAGAGGTTTTTCTAATGTTTGTCTCTTTCTCTCCCATTTCCTTTCCCACTCCTGTTCGCTTTCCCGTTTTTGGTCGTTTTCCCGCTGCCGGTCGCTTTCCCGCTCCCGGTCGCTTTCCCGCTCCCGGTCGTTTTCCCGTTCCCGGTCGCTGTCCCGTTCCCGCTCACGTTTGCTCTCCCATTCCCGCTCACGCTTGCTTTTCCGTTCCCGCTCGCTGTCCGTTCCGGGTCGCTTTCCCGTTTCTATAATAGACAAACTTTCCCACAAACATTCATATATATATATAGTCTTAGCAAATCTATTTTACGTTTTATAGGCTAACAGAAGTTATGACAGAATGTAAAAGAGAAAATGAGCGTGAACGGGAACGGGAGAGCAACCGTGACCGGGAATGGGAGAGCAAGCATGACCGGGAACGGGAGAGCAAGCGTGAGCGGGAACGGGAAAGCGACCGGGAACGGGAAAGCGACCGGGAACGGGAAATCGACCGGGAACGGGAAAGCGACCGGGAACGGGAAAGCGACCGAGAACGGGAAAGCGACCGGGAACGGGAAAGCGACCGGGAACGGGAAAGCGACCGGGAACGGGAAAGCGACCGGGAACGGGAAAGCGACCGGGAACGGGAAAGCAACCGGGAACGCGGAAAGCGACCGGGAACGCGGAAAGCAACCGGGAACGCGGAAAGCGACTGGAATCGGGAGAGCAAGCTTGGAAGGAAACGCGAGCAAGAGAGAAAATCGATAACAAAACTTCTGAGCGGGAAAGCGACCGGGAACGCTACGAAAACGGGAAAGTGGAGAAGGGAACGGGAGCGAGAGAGACAAACATTAGAAAAACCTCTAAAAACCCCGGGCAACGCCGGGTAACCCCGCTAGTATATATATATATATATATATATATAAGCATAAAAACCTTGCCTGATCGAATGAAAAACAGTCAAATGTTCTGGTCATAGATCTAATATTACTGCTGATTTTGTCGGAAGGGATGAACTTTTAAAAACATTGAAAAATAACAAAAAATATTTTTTCCTTATTCATTGCAGTTGAATCAACCGATAATAGGTCTATTCAACAGGTTTTTGCAATCTGCATAAGTTTTGTTGAATTTTGTGATAGACAGCTAATATTTATTTTTTGGATTTACTTTACGTCACACTGTCCAAATAACAAAAAAGCTAAATACAGATATGACATGGAAACGAGCTTCCAATGGTGACAGCTCCATGTGGTCTGGCAATGCTTGTGAACAAAGCGTAAAACTTACAGGTAATTTTTATTAAATTACTTTATGTCTACAGCAGCAAACACAAACTTAGTTTGTATGTGTTTTACTAATTGGAAAAAACTACATAGACACAAAAAATGGACATTTCTGGCTCACAAAAATTTGGAAGACAAATTTGTAACAAAGTTGGAGAATCTTTTTAACAAGGCTCATGCTGATGCCCATCACCATCATGGACTTGTTTCAGCTCTGGACAAAGCTGGATATTTTCAAGGAGGGCAACATTTGTCACTAGCAGAGTTGAATCCAGACATGTTCCAGATATTTATTTTTAAGCTTTTATTCCTCGAGCAAAAAACATCTAAAAACTTTATATATCTACTGTCGGGGTACACGGCGTTCAGTGCATGTACGTATTTCAAATACCTGTATTTGAAATATGTATTTAAAATACATAGAAATTAATATGTATTTGTATTTCAAATACTTAGAAAGCCAAGTCTTTCGTATTAGTATTTAAAATACATTTCCAATGAGTATATTGTAATTTTAAGATTGTACCAAAATACTTTCTAAAATTCGACCTAACCAATTGTTTATCAATGGCTCACGTAATAATATCCTGAAACAAAAAGAGTTTTCCCGGCAAGTGTTTTTAGAATCAGCACAACGGTTTAAAGCTAGTGATCTTGAGGTGCTTTATTCAACAACAACTCCAGCTTGCCAATATGATGATTTGTTTTCATTCACCCAAGAAACATTGACAGAGCAAAGAGAGTAAAAAATTGAGTTCAGCTTTAGTATCTGCAGTACCTTGACAGTTCTGACAGAACATTTAGTGCTCTCAAGTCTTATCCAGTCCTAGAGAAGTTCATGAAATGTAGCACAAAAATCCCATCATCAGCTCCAGTGGAACGTCTTTTCAGTACTGCAGGCCTAGTTTTTCCTAAACGACGAATGACCTCTCAGATGCAACTTTCGAAAAGCTGCTCCTCAAGAAAAACCAATGACACTATCTCCCAAAATGGCTATTTTTATGATATGACATTACAATTAATTAAAAATAGAAAAAACATTTAGTTTTATATACAGGGTGGGCCAAAAAAATGAAACGGATCCCGGTTTTATGATCGATTTTTTGACCACTTCTACAATCCAATTGACTTGAAAATTACCAAACACATGTATTTCCGCTAACAAAGCAATCGTATGGAAGTTTCACAAAATCTTGACAGTCGATGGGAGAAAATTATAGTGAACAAAAAATTGAAACCGGTCACATAATGAGCGAAGCGGGAGAGCGAGCTGAAATGGGAACTGGAGAATGAGCGGGAACGGGAAAACAACCGGGAACAGAAAATCTACTGAAAGCGAAATAGCGCCCAGGAAAGAATCGGGATCGTAAAGCGAATGGAAGCGGGAAAACGACCAAGAGCGGGAAAGCGACCAAGAGCGGGAAAGCGACCAAGAGCGGGAAAGCGATCAAGAGCGGGAAAGCGACCAAGAGCGGGAAAGCGACCAAGAGCGGGAAAGCGACCAGGAGCGGGAAAGCGACCAGGAGCGGGAAAGCGACCAGGAGCGGGAAAGCGACCAGGAGCGGGAAAGCGACCAGGAGCGGGAAAGCGACCGGGAACGGGAAAGCGACCGGGAGCGTGAGAGCAAGCGGGAAGAAAACGGAAGCAAGAGAGTAAACGATATAATTGTCTAAAACCCTGGGCAACGCCCGGTACCCTGCTAGTTATATAATAAAACATTAGAATTTATTACAGCTGGGGATTGTATTTTGGTTTTTTTTTTATTTTGAAAATACTATGTTTTGTATACCGTATTTCAAATACTTCAAAAACCAAGTATTTTGTATTATTATTTCAATTACTTTCAAAACGAGTATTAGCATGTTTTGTTTGAAATACCTTTTAAATGTATTTGTACAAGCACTGACGGCGTTACGCATTGTTTTTGCAAGCCAGTCTCAAGCATATATTTTTCCCAGGCCTGGAGAAAAGACAAGGGAAAATTTAAAAGAATCAAATTATGATTCTTGACTGGAAGTATTTAGGTGCTTCAAACACATAGCCGTTTCAGTCTTAAAACACCTGGTGTTAAGGACTATTAACTATTATAAAAAAAAAAACCTGCGTTACCCGGGGTTTTTAGAGGTTTTCTATCGATTTTATTTTGCTCCCGTTTCCTTCTTCGCTTTCTCTCACGCTCCTGGTCGCTATCCCGTTTCCGCTTGTTTGCCGTACCCGGTCGATTTCCCGTTCTCGGTCACTTTCCCGATATTAGTCGCTTTCCCGCTCTCGGTCGCATTTTCGGTTCCGGTCCGGTCACTTTATCTTTACCGCTCGCTTTTTTGCTTTCGGTCGATTTTTTGTTCCCGCTTGCTTTCCCGTTCTCGTTCCCGCTAATTCTCCAGTTCCCGTTTTCGCTTGCATTCCCGCTCTCGTAATACTCATTTTGTGACCGATTTCAATTTGTTTTCACTATAATTGTTTCCCATTGACTTTCAAGGTTGTGTGAAAATTTCATATAATATATATATATATATATATATATATATATATATATATATATATATATATATATACATACATATTTATGTGTGTGCGTATAGTAGTCGGAGTCTTTAACTCCGCCTCGCTAATTTCGAGCCAGTCCCAAGCCTGGATAAAGGAGGAGGGACAGTTAAAAGGATCAAACTTTGATCCACGACAGGAAGTATTTGTGTGCTTCCTACATACAGCCAATTCAGTCTTAAAACACTTGGTGTAAAGGACTATAAACTATCATAAAAAAAAAAAAAAAAAAAAAAAAAAAAAGTAGTTGGAGTCCGGGTTAGCTTATACTAAATTTATGCAGCTTTTTTTTGCGATGTTCTAGCTGCCATTTCCATGGTGACGCTGTTGGAATTCGTGTGTTATTGATTTTTTTATAAATGTGTTCCACGCCGCGAGTTGTATTCAGATATGCTTCATGATTTGGCAGAGACAAAATAAGAACTAGTTATATTTTCTGCACGTAAACTGAAATAAATTAATGTAATCAGGATATTTTTATTCACTTGCTTATTATTTATCATTCCCTGTTAGAATTTTTAAAAGTTTTCTTTCTAGTTATCTAATGAATTATAATTTTGCCCAACATGTTCAGTGCAAACACAAATTCAAGATGTGACCACTGTAATAGTCTTGCCTTAATTAATCGATACAATCAATTTTTTTTCACAGTAGCTGTTGTCCGCGTATTTTGCGTCTCAGCGACTGCAATCTGAACAGTTTAACTCAACGAGGTATGTGAGGTCAATAACTCAATATAACTCCAAGAGTTTTCTTGACAGGTTAAAAGACTTCTTTCCAGCATAGCATTCTGGCTTTTGCAATGATTTGCTGTATCTGACCGTAAAACATAATGCCGTTTGTATCAATCAATCTTTTTATAGCGCTATTACGACGCCGCGAGAAAGAACTGACTAAAAGATACAAAATCCAGTGTTATTTTTAAACTTATTTAAAATAAAATTGTTTTAAAAACTTTATATTAACGTTTAAAACGTATGGAGATTAAGAACTAAACATTATCGAAATTGTTTATACGAATTTAGTGAATCTGTTCATACCGAAAGTTCAATGATGTCGTAAAAAACCAGTCGGGAAAATAATGACACACGGAATTTCCAAAACTGTCGTATACAGAAAGCTAATAAAATAAAATATGTCTAACCTGAGAAATAAAATTCAACCAAAAGTTAGCAAACCAAGAGAAAAGTATTATTTAATAACAATTATAACAATAACTAATAAAATTGTGACAGGTTTGTTAGCCCTGTAGCAATGAAGAAAATTGTATGGTAAAATGTGGACCAGTTTTTATATGAAGAAAAATCAGCGATGCACAAAATTAACAAAAAGTGCAGTTAAACTAAATTAATAACAAGCAAAAATTTTTCTTATAAAAACTAGAAGAGCATTATACAAAAAACTCAAAAACTTCGAAAATTTTAAGAATTCTTAATCAAATTAACGCACGCATAACGATGAAGATTTCAATCAAAGAAGTTTACAATTAAAGTTTAAAACTCATTTATCAGGCATGGCCAACAAGGAAAGCCAAAAAGCCACGGATGAAGCTGCAACAATATTTTAAACTAGAAATACCTCGTCAAAAACTACGGATTTTTTGTTCTTATTGAACTGTCAGATGTTATATAAGAATTTTTTTTCTCTGACAATATTATAGAAAATTCAGTCAATTCGGAGTCTCAGTCAGTAAATGATTAAATGCGGTTGCTCTATTTGGGCAGTAATATCAAAAAATGTCCAATGCAATCTTGTTCCTGAATTGCCTTCGTTGTGCAATTATGTATATGTTGTAATATGATTACCTGGTTCTGTTCAGTTCATTCAGTATGATTAAGTTGGAGACCTTGGAACAATGAAGGATATCAATCGCAATGATCACAGAAACTTTTCGCCCATTCAAATATTTACTTGGAAAATTTTCACCTTTTCAGTCAGTCTGTCAGTTGCGATGTTTTAAAATACTGAAAAGTTAACCCATGGACAAACATACATACATACATAAACATACAAACACACATACACACATACATACATACATACATACATACATACATACATACATACATACATACATACATACATACATACATACATACATACATACATACATACATACATACATACATACATACATACATACATACATACATACATACATACATACATACATACATACATACATACATACATACATACATACATACATACATACATACATACATACATACATACATACATACATACATACATACATACATACATACATACATACATACATACATACATACATACATACATACATACATACATACATACATACATACATACATACATACATACATACATACATACATACATACATACATACATACATACATACATACATACATACATACATACATACATACATACATACATACATACATACATACATACATACATACATACACACATACATACATACATACATACATACATACATACCAACTCTAATCTCAGGAACCAAATGGAATACTAGGGTTGAAATAGAGAATGCCACGGTTTCTCTCCAGTGGACTGAAAGGACCGGAGCAGTTCAGTTGGGGCGGCATGGTGTTGGATGGAACCACCATCTCTGGTGGTCCAAGGCAAACGCTCAGGAAAGATCAGACTTGATTGTTCAGGACAGAAAGCAAGCGATAGAAAGCGAGAGAGTTGTGAAGAGCGCACAATTGTCACAGCAAGGCGACTGGACCAGATGGGAGGAGACAGTTCAGCGGTCTCTGTCATGGGAAGATATATGGCGCTATGCTCCAGTGCGGCTATCGTTCCTCATTAGATCGATGTATAATCAGCTGCCAACAGCCAGCAATTTAAAGAAATGGAAATTAATTGAAAACGATGAGTGTCAGCTCTGCGGTCAGTCGCAGTCATTGATTCATATTCTTTCCTCCTGCTCCTATTCCCTTTCTCATGGTAGATACACGTGGCGCCACAACCTTGTTCTCCAAAAGCTGCTGGGATTTGTAAAAGAGGCCTGCCGAAAAGCCAACTCAATGGAGGTGAAACCTAGGAGGAGGATTTATTTTTTGAGAGAGGGATTGCCGCAGCTAAATCGCCCAAAAAGAACCCTCACGGAAGGAGAGAATGTTTTCCATGCGGCGAACGACTGGAGGGTCTCTGCCGATCTGAAAACGAAAAAGTGCTTCCCAGTTTCAATAAAGGAAAGTGGAAAAAGGCCAGACATAGTTGTTTTTTCGAGTCTGGCCAAGACATTTCTTCTCATCGAGTTGACAGTGCCTTGGGAAAGCAACATGGAGGCCAGTAACATCATGAAATTAGAAAGATACAGAGAATTGATGTTGGATTTGGAAACAAATGGCTCAAGAGCTGAGCTTTTTGCTGTTGAAGTCGGAGCACGCGGTTTGGTTGGTAAATCTTTGCTAAAGTTGCTGCGGGCCCTGGGAATGTCTAACAGAGAGCGGACCCGTGCAATTAAACAGATTTCTGAAGCAGCAGAATCGGCTTCATTCTGGATTTGGTCTCAAAGAGAGAAAAAAGAAGATTTTCCAAATTTAGAAGCCGTTCTCTTCGCTCCGCAAGAATAGAATTGCTTCGTCTTTGTTTACGTGGCGATATTAAGTACCGCTACGAAAGCGAAGCCGTTATGTCGTCGAAGGTTTTCTCACTTGAATAGTCTGAATTTCTCTAAAGTCGCGAGTTTATTTGCATGACAAATATCTGCCACGATGCAAGGAATGATAGAAATTCGATGTCGGAAAAGAACAAAAACATTTTCTGCCGGAGGACGTTCGTCCGTCGAACGTGGCTCGCCCCCCTTAGAACGTCAAGAAATTAAAGAGCCGAAACGTTTGCTCGAGGGGGGGTTTTCTTCTGATGACCTCCACAGAAAAGCTCTTCAGGAGTGAACACACATTTTTGAGGCGTTAGCCATTTGACCCCCGGGAAAGACCGGGTGACTCTCGGGAAAGACCTTGTGGCAACTGGGAAAGACCGGTGACACCGTGGAAAGACAGGTGGCAACTCGGAAAGACGAGTATTACGGGTATCCTGGCCCAGCTTAGCCGGGATACAAAAAACACCGTTCATCTAGCTGCGACAACGAAATCGAATTTATGTCCCCAGAGCTCCAACCGAAAGGAGGGGGAGTATGATGAGCTCACAATCGGACCTACGGCCATCGAACTTGCTCTTCCAACGGACCCTAATGGGGAAACACTTCATGAGTGTGTGTGCGGTAGAGGTTTCGCAACAAGCCGCGGTATGAAGGTTCACCGTACGAAAATGGGTTGCCTGCTTAAAGCTGTACAGGATCATCGTACTGAAGCAAGCATTGCTTCAGGTAAAACGCCGGGCCAAGTCGGGCCGGATGCCAACCACAGCCCCGACAGGTTCCACGATCCTGATAGCGACGAGAATAGGCAACCTCGGGCTAGAATTAACTTCCCCGCTGCTGCTCACAAAGCGGATTGGTTGAAGCTCGACGAGATACTTTCCAAGCTTCTCAAAGTGCAGATGAAAGAACTTCCAATGTTTCAAGTGAACAATCTAACTGACACCATTTACAACAAGTGTTTAGAGATGTTCGGTTCCAAGGAAAAAGTTCTCATGGACAGAGGCGAAAAAACTCATATTTCAAGGCGACAACGAGAGATTGCTAGACTCAAAAAAGAAAAAAAACGACTTCGTCAACAATGGAGGAGAGCTCCAGACAACGAGAAACCAGGGCTCTCAGCATTACGACATGACTTGAGGCAGCGATTGAGTGCACTCTTGCGAGCAGAACGTTTGCGGGTAAAGAAAAGAGAACAAAGGAAGGCAAGATTCCAGTTTGTCAGAGATCCATTCCGTTATGGTAAAAGCTTGCTCGATCCACCAAAGTCAGGTACTCTGCAAGTCAATAAAGAGCAGCTTGATTATCACTTCCGAGCTGCTTTCATTGACCCCTTGGGCGACAAAGAACTAGCTGAAAGATCAGATCTTCCCGAGATTCCTCTTCCAAAGGTTGCTTTCAACGAGGGAGTAATTTCAATTTTTGACATATCCCAATTCCTCCGAAAAACAAGAAATAGATCTGCTCCAGGCCCAAATGGTGTACCATACCTGGTGTATAAGAAATGTCCGGGTGTGTTGAAAGTTTTACACTCATTGCTCAAGTCTGCTTGGACTTCCGGGTCTGTTGATAAAGAGTGGCAAAAAGCTGAAGGCATTTTTATACCAAAGGAGAAAGTTTCAGTCGACATCAATCAGTTCAGACCAATTTCTCTTCTCAATGTTGAAGGAAAAATATTTTTTGCTGTGCTTGCCAAGAGGTTGACGAGCTATCTAACACAAAACGACTACATAGACAAGTCAATTCAGAAAGGAGGAATCCCTGGTGTTCCTGGTTGCATCGAACATTCTACCATGATCTGGGAGTCTATAAAAAGAGCAAAACAGAATCGACTCAGTTTGCACGTCGTTTGGCTTGATCTTGCAAATGCTTATGGAGCGGTTCGTCACCAGCTGATTTGGAGAGCTTTGACGATGCACCATGTTCCAAAGTTCGTTATGGATATTTTACGACAGTATTTTCAAGATTTTCACCTGAGATTATCGACAAAGACGTGTTCAACCGATTGGTTTCGTCTTCAGGTCGGTATAGCCATGGGGTGCTCTATTTCTCCCATATTATTCGTGCTAGCAATGCAACTACTTCTGAATTCAGTTGGTGCAAGGGTAGAAGATGTTTATGTCGGCCGAGGTATTTTCATGCCACCTCTGAGAGCTTTCATGGACGACACGACAATTAGTTTGAATAAGTGTATTTCAATGAGACGGACACTTGATGTCTTCAGCGATCTACTCAAATGGTGCGGAATGAGTTTTAAAGCATCTAAATCGAGAAGTCTCTCCCTGCGTCGCGGTAAAATTGATGAATACACCGTTTTCTCTGTTGATGGTAACAAGATTCCAACAGTGAGCGACGAACCAGTGAAAAGTCTCGGGAGATGGTATTGTAAATCCCTGAATGACGTTGATCAGGGTGCTTCTATTCTCCGTATGGCAACTGTCTCCATGGAAAGCATTAATGCTGCTCCGCTTCAGAGCAGGTTCAAAGTGTGGATTTTGCAATTTGTTTTAGTGCCAAGACTGCTTTGGCCTTTGACAGTCTATGAAATCGGTCTGCAAGTTGTGGAGAAACTAGAAAGAAAGATAGCTCGTTTTACACGTCAATGGTTGGGTCTGCCTCCGGGATTGACGTCTGTGGCTCTCTACGGCAAAACAGCCAAGCTGAGACTTCCATTGCGGTCTTTTGTTGAAGATTTCAAGATCAGCAAACTGAGAACTCAGATGATGCTCGATAATTCAACGGATCAGAGAGTCGCTGAGGTAAAACCAACTCTAATCTCAGGAACCAAATGGAATGCTAGGGTTGAAATAGAGAATGCCACGGTTTCTCTCCAGTGGACTGAAAGGACCGGAGCAGTTCAGTTGGGGCGGCATGGTGTTGGATGGAACCACCATCTCTGGTGGTCCAAGGCAAACGCTCAGGAAAGATCAGACTTGATTGTTCAGGACAGAAAGCAAGCGATAGAAAGCGAGAGAGTTGTGAAGAGCGCACAATTGTCACAGCAAGGCGACTGGACCAGATGGGAGGAGACAGTTCAGCGGTCTCTGTCATGGGAAGATATATGGCGCTATGCTCCAGTGCGGCTATCGTTCCTCATTAGATCGATGTATGATCAGCTGCCAACAGCCAGCAATTTAAAGAAATGGAAATTAATTGAGAACGATGAGTGTCAGCTCTGCGGTCAGTCGCAGTCATTGATTCATATTCTTTCCTCCTGCTCCTATTCCTTTCTCATGGTAGATACACGTGGCGCCACAACCTTGTTCTCCAAAAGCTGCTGGGATTTGTAAAAGAGGCCTGCCGAAAAGCCAACTCAATGGAGGTGAAACCTAGGAGGAGGATTTATTTTTTGAGAGAGGGATTGCCGCAGCTAAATCGCCCAAAAAGAACCCTCACGGAAGGAGAGAATGTTTTCCATGCGGCGAACGACTGGAGGGTCTCTGCCGATCTGAAAACGAAAAAGTGCTTCCCAGTTTCAATAAAGGAAAGTGGAAAAAGGCCAGACATAGTTGTTTTTTCGAGTCTGGCCAAGACATTTCTTCTCATCGAGTTGACAGTGCCTTGGGAAAGCAACATGGAGGCCAGTAACATCATGAAATTAGAAAGATACAGAGAATTGATGTTGGATTTGGAAACAAATGGCTCAAGAGCTGAGCTTTTTGCTGTTGAAGTCGGAGCACGCGGTTTGGTTGGTAAATCTTTGCTAAAGTTGCTGCGGGCCCTGGGAATGTCTAACAGAGAGCGGACCCGTGCAATTAAACAGATTTCTGAAGCAGCAGAATCGGCTTCATTCTGGATTTGGTCTCAAAGAGAGAAAAAAGAAGATTTTCCAAATTTAGAAGCCGTTCTCTTCGCTCCGCAAGAATAGAATTGCTTCGTCTTTGTTTACGTGGCGATATTAAGTACCGCTACGAAAGCGAAGCCGTTATGTCGTCGAAGGTTTTCTCACTTGAATAGTCTGAATTTCTCTAAAGTCGCGAGTTTATTTGCATGACAAATATCTGCCACGATGCAAGGAATGATAGAAATTCGATGTCGGAAAAGAACAAAAACATTTTCTGCCGGAGGACGTTCGTCCGTCGAACGTGGCTCGCCCCCCTTAGAACGTCAAGAAATTAAAGAGCCGAAACGTTTGCTCGAGGGGGGGTTTTCTTCTGATGACCTCCACAGAAAAGCTCTTCAGGAGTGAACACACACACACATACATACATACATACATACATACATACATACATACATACATACATACATACATACATACATACATACATTCATACATACATACATACATACATGATAAATGAATACCAGTTTTGCGACTGGGAGTAATAGTGTTCGGCACATCCCAATTTCATTGACAGCAGTGCTGATACTACTTGAGCGTCGTCATGGAATCATTCCAATTCTATGTAACAAATTTGAAAAAATAAGTTTATCAAACAGACTAAACCAAAACATAAAGATAGAATGATCATTACTATTACATTACTCATTATTCTCATTAATAATAATAGTCATCGATGTCAGCGAGTACGATTGCCTTGTAGGGCTTGTAGTATCAGTAGTATGTAGAGCTCGACTAGCAGCCTAAGAGGAGCGTGGCTTTTTTTCTGCCGGTTCTCAAATTAAAAATAGTAAATAATGGGGCTACAGGCTGTCTGGAAAACCGAATTTAAAGTGGGGATGATAATAGTTATAAACTTTTGTCAATAGGTAGATTAATTAATCAATGTATGAATCAATTGCAAATATTCACAGTTGTGACAATCGTTAATTAAATATGTATGACTTTCGTTATTTATTGGAAAATATTTTTTAAAAATCTCGATATTTTTTCGGGATTTTATTCGGGAACGAAATTTTAAGTATCGCTAATTATATCGATACGAGACTTCTTCCCAGACTGTATTGTTTCAATGGCGATACGGGATCTTCCGTATCGTTTTGAAATCTCGAATGAATTCGAGATAACGATATCGGGATGCAGATGCTTTGTCAAACTTAAAAATTTTATAACTTTAACTTAAGCTCGAACTGAAAAATCTAAATTGAAATATCACTGTTTCAAATCGAAAATTTAATGACGTCTAAAAAACCAGCAAAAATTAATGACCAAAGGAATTTCCAAAACTGCCGCGTATGAAAAGCTAAAGAATAATAAAATTAATTTCTAACCTGAAAACTGAAATTTATCCAAAAATTAGCAAACTTAAAAAAATATTTATTAATATTAATTATAATTATAATGCAATTAAATATCTCCAAGAAAATCAATGAAATAAATAAAATTGGGACAGGTTTGTTAGACATTTAGCAATGAGAAAACTTGCATAGTAAAATATGCACCGGTTCTTATATGAAAAAAAATCAGTGATGGGCAAAGCTAAAAAAATGTTGGTTAAATTAATGTAGTAATCCGCTAAAAAAATTTTTAAAGCTTTTAAAAGCGTTATACAAAAAAAACTGGAACTATAACTGAAAATTTCCAATTTTTATTGTTTAAACTTGAACTAAAATTTAAAAATTTTATAACTTTAACTTAAACTCAAACTGAAAAATCTAAATTGGAATATCACTGTTTCAAATCGAAAGTTTAATGACGTCTAAAAAAAACCAGTAAAAATTATTGACGGAAAGAATTTCCAAAACTGCCGCGTATGAAAAGCTAAAGAATAATAAAATTATTTTCTAACCTGAAAACTGAAATTTATCCAAAAATTAGCAAACTTCAAGTAATTATAACGCAATTAAATATCTCAAAAAAATCAATGAAATAAAAAAAATTGGGACAGGTGTGTTAGACCTTTAGCAATGAGAAAAATTGCATGGTAAAATATGTACTGGTTCTTATACGAAAAAAAATCAGTGGTGGGCAAAGCTAAAAATAATTGCGATTAAATTAATTAAGTTATTTGCTAAAAAAAATTTAAAGCCTTTAAAAGCGATTTTTAAAAAGCTAAAGAACTTTAAAAAATTTTAAATGCTAATTTTTTAGGATTCTTATTGTGCCAAGTTTTTAATCAAATAAACGCAAGCTCAACGATAACAAATAAAGGAAAAACAAGTTTTTCAACACAAACTTTAATTTCAAATACACTTGATTTAGAAATACGAAAGATGTTCAAATCAATTTTTTTATTGTCATTCAATATAAAGCAATGCTGAAATTTTCAGCTTCCAGCTAGTCAAAAAGCTAGTTAACTTTTACTTGCAAGATTTGCGTTCAGAGGAAGACACACACATACATATACACATGAACATACACACACAAACAGAGATTGTAACCTAAATTAAAGTTTGTACAAATAAAAATTTCAAAAAACAATGATGTAGTCTTCTGCAATAATATTTCAAATTTAAAACATTGACTCCTCACCAGAGTTTAAACTTTTCTTGTTACAAGAACTTATATTTTAAATTTTTTTCTTAGTCTTATTTGCGACTGGAAAAGCAATGATGAAAATCAACTTTTTCAACCAAAAAAAGTTATAGACATTGATTGAACCACCATCACACATTTCATTGACAGCAGTGCTGATGCCACTGGAGCGCAGGGTTGTTAAGATTGGTATTGGCCAAATACCAATACACTATTGGCAATATCTTTTTGTTATTGGGGATGATATTGTCAATACTTTTACGATGAAGTATTGACTCGGTATCGTAAATACTTTTTAAGCCAAAATTAGCCAATAGCCAATATTTTTTTTAATTATTAAAAAACTGATTTTTTTGGTAAAAGAAATTAAAATTTCTGTACTCATTCAGCATAGAAAACTTATTATCGTAGATATCGATGCGTGCTTTGGTAACTTGTTTCCTTTTTCTCGTTTGATTGGTGTGGGTTTCGTTCGATAAGTTTGTTTAGTAAGGCGTTATAGTTATAATGTCTCTGTCAACAACAATTAGTGATCGGTTAGAAGTTCCTAAAAACCTTTTCATGTATATCGGTCCTGCTGATAAAGTTGATAATTCCCTTTATTGCTGCCTGCTTTGTTCACATGGTTTATGTTCATTGAAGAAATCTATTTCGTCTCACAACAAGTCACGCCAGAATTTGAAAAAGCATATTAAAGTGAGTTTTTAATTATATATTGCATTTAGTGGTATTTTAAGAAAATTAGATCTGTAAAACTCATTTTGATGTCATTATGAAAGAATTATAGAATTACATATAGAATAGATTCAAATATATTTTGCATTATTGGCCTAATATCAATTTTAAAATTTTTTAGGCATGTCATGGCAATAAACTAACTGAGTTCACAACTGCATGTGCAGAACTATATGAAAATAAAAGAAAAAAAGAAAGCGATCCAGTTCACCAGATGCTATCGAAAGGCAAAACTTTAATGATGGTACTGGTGGTCTGCCTTTAAAACAGCAAAAGTTAGATACTCAAGCAGTTACACAACATTAGATAAATGAATGAGTTATGGACTAATAGGTTGATAGTTTTTTGCCAGTTAGTCATGTTGATGCTCCTAGTTTTTGTTCGCTTGTTTAAGAGTCTGACTCAGCAACGTTTTGTTCCGAGATGCAGACAAACGGTAACAAAGCATCTTGAAAACCGGTTCCTTTTGCAAAAGTTAAAACTTAAAAATAAGTTAGCAGCTATTGAGACCGCATATACTACAGCTGACTGTTGAACAAGTCGACGCACGTGTTTTCTTAAAACACACAGGAAGAAGAAGCAGCGCCTGTATCATTGCAACCGTCACAGGATTTTTTGCAGTCCTACAAGCTAGACGACAAACAGAAAAATCCAGTGAAGACAAAGATGAAGTGGACAAGTACTTGGCTGACTCATCTTCGTCTTTAAATTCGTTAACTACTTTTCAAGTATTCGTAAACTCTACATTGAAATGAATTCTGGATTGCCTGCAAGTGCTGCCTGTGGAGCGTTTTTTTTTCGTTGAGTGGGCGGGTGTTTGCACCATTGCGCTCATGACTGAACAGCCAACACTTTGAAATGATGGTTTTTCTTGAAATGGTGACTGACTAACTGTATTTTTTTTATCATTGTGCAATAATATCTGACTTGTTTTATTTTAAACTTTTCTCTATTTTCATTTGTTTTTTTTATACTTTTGTGCCATTGGATGTGTTTTAAAATAAGAGACTTTTTTTACTAAAAAATAAATAATTGACGAAATTTTTTGGGAAGTATTGGTGTTTGATATTTGGTAATACTAGCAATACTTTTTAAAGTTGGTATTGATATTGGTATTGTCAATACTTTTTCATATGCCTATTGGGATTGGTATTGTCAATACAATTTTTGGATATTGTTAACAACCCTGCTGGAGTGTCGTCATGAAACATTCCTTACACCCTCGCCAATGAAAACCAAATTTGCTACTATAAGTAAACATGCCACATAAACTATCGATTTCAGAGTTTTGCAAACACACTACTAAACTATTTGAAAAGTATAAATTTCAAGTACACGAATTGCACTACAGATAATTTCCGATTTTTAAACTATCTTCTTGATCATCATTTTATTAATTTCATTGTAAAATGTACTTCAAAAAACACGAAAAAGTTAAATAACGACAAAATATTGTGTCTAAGTATTCAATTCAACGCTTAAGTATATTTATCTGTAAACCAGCTAGGAAGAATTTCCACATCTGTCGCCAATTGACATCTGACATTACATCTTGGAGTCCACTCAAATTGGTATATTCTGAAAGCGAAACAAGTTTTTATTATAAGCACATACAACGTATTTTTATCAGTCCTGAAACGTGTAAGATTTTTTTTTGTGGATAAATTGGCAACTACTTTCGAGGCCTGAAGTTACAAGGTTTGATTGTAAAAGTAAATTTCTTCAGGTTTTTTAGAACTGTAAAGAAAAGATATCATCAACCTATAAGTTAAAGTAAATTTTTTTGTTTCCAGAAGTCCGACTTTTTTTGAAAACTCAAGACAGGCAGAGAAACTGTTAAACTATTGCTAGTGCCCCACGTTTTTATATTTAGTACTAAACATTTAACCATTTGTTCTTTTATTTGCTTTATGTCGGTGCAAAATGTATTTTATCATAAGTCACAGTGCATTTAAATGAAAACATAAAAGGGCAAATTTATTCAGCAATTTTTTTTTTTATAAACTATAAACTTTTGCTTTCCAAAATAGCTAATGACAGGGGTGAAGTCGGAACTAAGTTTTTAAAGTATTTTCTTAAACTACTTCTTTACTTATTTTTGATCCTGCCCCCCCCCCCACCAAATTACTCCCCTGAGGTCATGTCTATCAATTAAAATTTATACCAACTTGTTATTTTCTGTAGCTGTTTCTTTGACATAATGAAGACATTCTTGTAAGAAATTCTTGCAGATTTCAACATTCCAGCAGTCTGATCTCATTTCCGTCAATTTTTTCTTATTTTGTTAAAAGTTTATTGTTATTATTTTTTATTCCTATTGATATTATTACTATTTTAATTTAAACTGCAATAACAAACTCTAGCTATGCTTGGAATATCCGATATGTCGAGAAGTTTGATTTCCTTAACAACACCATCATCGTTCCGAAATCCAAACATGATATGTTTAACTCCAAGCAAAAACGATTGAGCCCAACATTTCAACAATTTATAGCTGTGTTCAATAAAAATATATTTGAAATATTTTAATTCTTAATGCTTCAACATTTATTGTTAATCTTGTTAAGCACAGAAACTTATTTTACCTGTAAAAATTATATTCACAATTGGTCCCATTTTTGAGTTCTCCATTGGTTTTTAGCTCCACGTAATCCTGATTGTTTGTCACACAATCAATTTCACCTGTAACAACTGTGACAAAATAGAATTAATTTTAAGTCTACTTGTAATTAACTTCCAAAAAAGCCTACCAAAGATACGAAAAATGTTTGCTTTACATGATAGATTAGCTAAAATATTAACACTTTCGTTTCACGGCGAAATAATTATGCCCTCCTTTCTCGCAGTTTCAGCATTGCTGCACTGAAATGTAAACTTTTCTTTTTATTTAATTTTTTTTATATTAATTTCACCCCCGGTCTTGCCTGTTTGAATGCTTGTTTGAATGTTTGCAAACCTTGAAAGTGAAAATTAACTAACTTCCCGTCATCCAATCGATCTAAAATTTAGAATATAGCCTCACTCTTTATGAAAATGACTTTATTAAAGTTTAAAAAATTTTTGAAAAAAAAATCTAATTAAAATACTAATTATTCATGTTGTAATACAAAAACAAATCAAAAACAATTAAATAAATGTCTGCATATATAAATTCAAAAGATTTTGTTTTAAAGGAATAATTAGCAATAAATGATAGCCGGCAAATCTTAAAATAAAAGAAATTTGTGGAGAAACCTTGCTACTTGTTAAACCTTTGTTCACCTGATTAAGCAGTTTTGGGCGAAGTTGAAAATTTCCCTCATATAAAAAGTGAAAACATATATTTTAGAGCCGTCAATAACAAAGTGATGAAGGAAAGGTCCTCATCGTTCATTATCACAACATCTTCAACCAAACGAACTAATTATATAGCAACTGAAACTTCGACAAATTTGAACGCAACTGCGAAATTTAAAAAAATTTCCACTTCGAATCTAATATCACTTCAACTATGTACTGTACAGGTCCGTTCAGTAACTGCAGTTGAAGCATCAATTCTAGCACAACTAATAATCCACTCCTTAGCCTAGGGTTTAAAACGCTTCAGCTCGGAGTTGAAAATCTCTTTTTAAAAATTTTATGCTCAAATCAAAACAGATTCTAAAATAACTCGAAGAGACCATCATCTTAATAACTTCATCTCATAAGAAAATAGGAACAGAATACAAACGTCATAATTGTGCTTTTCAACCAAATATCTTAGAAATCGTTTTTGAGAAGTCAATTTCAAATCTAAATAAAGTTATTTTATTCTTACATAATGATTGGTTCCCTATTTGAGCTTTTACAACGGACTTAAATTTAATATTTGAATCAAAAGGAATAGTTGTCACTGGTTCCCCATTAGGTTCATCTGGAAAATAACGTAATTGGTTTATATTATTTTGAAAACAATAGAAAACGTTAGATATGATTACAACCTTTTGTCATATACTGTTCAAACTTAAAACCCCAATACCACAACATCTGATCAAATTCACGTGCTTCTTGTTTGCATTGAATCTTTTTTTCAGTATCTATTTCCATCATGAAAAGAACATCTTTGAACCGTTGCACTGCAAACAACCATCCGTAACGTCTTTCATAAGGGGTTAACATTAAACTAGTAAGGAGACCTCTTGAACATACGAAATCTGGTCTAGACCTGTCAAATAAATTTATCTGTTCATAAGAACGGATTATTAAGTGGCAGTGTATTATGTCCGAAGTGTTATTTCAGTTGTGATTTTTCAGTTACAGCTTCAGTTAGAATTGCTCTTTTCAGTTAGTGTTTCTAATTATATTGCAGTTGTTTTTTTCAGTTTTTATTACAGTAACTTATTTTCCAGTTACAGTTATCTAAAAGGTTATTGGAAACAAATTTAGGTGTTATCGGCTAACATACCATAGAAACAATAATAAAACACAGTTATCAGCATAATAGCTTGTAGTCCTTTAAACTAGGTTTTTTAAGACAGTTATGGTTTTACGCAATAAATATATTAAACCATGCACTATCTATGCAACCCAGAACATTAATTATGCAAGCAAAAATAGATGCTTAATATATACGAGTGATTTTGTTTTAAAAATGTTTTTTGAATATGTGGATATAATTTTTGATGTGTAGGTGATTTTTAGTGAGCCTGTAGTGTGCCGGCATTCTTACGCACGCACACGCTCACGTGCATCCCACGTCTGCCTGTGCTGCGTCTTACCTATATTGCTTAGCTTGCGTGGTTCAAACACCTGTAGCGCTTCTTCTTTGCCTTCGCCATGTTTCGTACAGCCCGCAATTTTGTTGTCGTCCATTGTCGAAGATACTGCTGTGTCGCTTTGTAAAATAATAAAGATCTCAATTAACTGTTTTTAACTCTATTAAACTACGTAGTCACGCCAAAGTGACTACAATTAGTGACTCAGACGTTTCAAAGTGACTACAATTTCTCCGACGTCACAAGCGCACAACACAACTGACTACAATTGGTGACCCCGACTACAAGCCATCTAAATATATAGGCTGTAATTATTACATAACTGAGCAATTTGTGAATGTCTATAGAGTTGCTAATTTAAGTTTTTAATTGGCGCTGATAAATGCATCAACTATTAAAACGCATCTTTGTGACGTCAATAACGTCCGCTCTTTTTCCTGAGATGACATAAGTTCCTGCAATTTCTGCAGGCCTTAGTCTTTTCAAAACGTGAAGATTTCTGATACCTAAGTTTTTTTTTACAAAAATTTTGTTTTATTAAAGAACTGGACTGCAATTCATTTTTAATATTTTTGCGTTAGTTACACAGCGTGCCATGGATTTAAAAATTCAATCAATATTTACAAATATTTCGTTTCGTTTTTCAGTCATTTGAATGTTGTAATGAAATTTGAGTTTAATTCAAAAAACTTCTGATGAAGTTGTAAGGAAAAGATGATTTATTCTTGATTTTTTACTCTTCTGTTATTTTCTTGGCTCAGTGAAGAAACATTGTAGTGTTGCGATGATCAGTTTTCTGATCCGACAATTGGTGTTTGTAAGTTACACTGAAGTGTAGCAGAATGTCTACATAAACTTTTCGTAATGTAAGAAAGTACAATTAAAATCACTGAATTAGAAATTGGAACTGAAAATGAAACTTTTATTATTTTACCATACATGAAAGCACTTCAAGCCTTTGACCAGGAATTTTCTGCACGTAACACATTGTCTTGTGACATTGCTTAATTTTTTAGATCACAAATAGAAACCCAGTTTATTTGGAACATTTATTATTACATTGACAAACTGTTTCTATAACAATTTATGAAGAACGGCAAATTATATTTCGATAATCTTATTTTTGACATAAACATCGAATCATATAAATTTGCTGACATAACGAACATAACTGTAAACAAAGTTTTAATTCATAGATTGTTAAACCACGTCTACTAAAAAACAAATGAAGGACCATTTATAAATATAAATGCAGGTCAAACAATGAAACTATTAAAATTTCTCAAGAAATCGTTCAAATACGGTTGCGTTAAATAAATTGTACTTAGTCTAAAATTAGTTGAGCACAACTCACAAAAATAGATTGATCTCGTAATCCTTTCGTTTGCAAATGTTCATTCATGTTTCATGTCAGAAAGTACAAAAAATAGCAGTCATTCGTTAGAGAATCATGTTTTTATATTTCTAACTTGAACGTTGTTTTTAGTGCCAAACAACAGTTTAAAAATCTTTCGACATCAGGAACTCCTCTACCTCGTGTTGGTGAAAATGTGACATAAGTTTAAAATCAGTAAATAACTGCAACGTTGTCAGCAGTAATGAAATAAATCGCGATTTCTAACTTGACAAAGTACTCCACCGATGGTAAAGGTTTAGATAATTTCTGCATGGAAAATGCGCAACCATAACCTCAAGTGTTCATCGTCACGCCTCGAGGTTACACCAAACACTACCAAAACAATAGAATGCATTCAGTGCCATGTATATACTCGATGAAGCCAGGGTAGAAAATGCCGAACGCTACGTTTGCATCGCAATGAACAACATGGAGATGTCGAAGTCGGTTTCTTTCCGATAACAGAATCGTTGAAACTGGTTGCTACTTTCTATACTTTGTAGTATTTATGAACGTCATATTGATCTTTTTTTAATAATATCTCATAAGTTTATATTCATTTTTTTGAATCTCTTTTAATTTAATTTGAACTTGAGGAACGATGCTTGTAATTATTGGTACTTGACTGATGATAAATGTTTAAAGATTCTCTGCGTGGTATGTGGGCAAGGCTACACCACAAATTACCAAAAATATCAAGTTAGACCATTTGGATAAGCTCAGACGACATAAAACATGCACTATTATAAACAATGTAATGAATAAATCTAATATAGAAGTCGGCTTCTCTTTGAAATCGGCATCGGTGAAACTGAATGTAAAGTTCTTTTCTGTCATTTTGTAGTTCTTATGAACGCCGTATTGAATTTCATTTGAAAACATTTTCTAGTCTCATTTATTACCGTCTCAAGTCAATTTGAACTTGAAACACAATGCTTTTATAACTTTTAAGTTTCAAAAGTTATTGGAGCTTAAACGATGATAAAAGTTTAGACCATTATCTCTGTGGTATATGTGAGCGACAACCACATCACGCCACGAGGTTACACCACACACTACCAAAACAAGATGTCGTGAATTACATTTAGCATCATGTATAAAATCAATAGAGCCAGGGTGAAAAACACAGGACTTCATGTTTGCATCGCTATCAAAATCAAGTAGAGGTTGGTTTCTTTCTAATATCAGCATCGTTGAAGCTGGATGCGAATTTCTAAATTATCGTTTTGTAATTTTTAGGAACTGTGTTTTGAACTTTATTTGAAAATATTTTCTGGTTTCATATTCATTTTCTAAAAATATTTTTCTGTTTTTTCTTTCAAATAATTCGAACTTGAGGAACGTTGCTTAGGACCTCAAATTTCTTGCAGTAACCGGTACTTTACTGACCAAAAACGTTTAGAAAATCAAGGTGTGGCATATGGATGACCACCAACCACATCAAGCAAATGTTGGGTTTCGTTTCTTTCCAACATCAGAAATTTTGAAGCCGGGTGATAATTTCTATACTGCTCTTTTATAGTATTTATGAACTAAGTATTGAACTTCATTTAGAGATATCTCATCGGTTCATATTCATTCTTTTTTAAATCTCTCCTTTTTTCATGTTAATTTGAATTTGAGGTACGCTCCTTATGATTCTTAAGTTTCTGCAGCAATAGGTACTTAACCGATGATTAAAGATCAAACAAGAAATTGATGATCACATTTAGGTTCATTTGGAAAAACTCAAAACATAGCACTTGCGCTGTGGATCAGGTTGATATCAAAGTCGGTTTTTTTCCGATATCAGCATCAATAAAGCTAGATGTGCATTTCAATGATGTTGTTGTTTTGTGGTTTTTTATGAACGGCGTATTGAATTTCATCTAAAAATAGTTCCAAGGTTCATTGTTATTTTTCGTTAAAACTTGTATCCGTTTTAAGTCAGTTTAAACTTGAAAAACAATTCTTATAATCTTTAAGCTTCTGCACTGATTGGAGTTTTCCTGATTATAAAGGCTTAGACATTTACTGCGTTGCATATGGGTGACCACCACCTCAAATGTTGATCATCACACCATAAACTACCAAAACGGGATTAGCACATGATGATCACATTCAGAGCCATAGAAAAACTCAAAAGTCCTTACACATGCGTGGCCAAAAACAGTGTCGTTGATCACACAGATATAAAATTCAGTTTCTTGGTATCAGGATTGTTGATGCTGGATGTGGGTTTATAGGCTGTTGTTTTGATGTAATTATGAATGGCGTATTGAATTTTATTTGAAGATATTTTGTTATTTCATACTAAATTTCCGTTTGATTTCTTACGGTTTTCAAATTTAGTTTGAACCAAAAGAAGGGTGCTCATGATTTTACGTTGCTGTAGTGATTTGTTGTTTTTTTAACTTCCAGTTTTTAAATCAGCCCTTGTTTATGCTGTTACAAAAGATTTGTGACTTTTTTTAAAGTTGAAACTTTTGTGAGTATTCAATTATTTAGTCGACTTTGAGATGGCCATAGAGATAAGTGCTACGGATATTTTCTCCCAAGATATTTCACTTAAAGCTGCTCTATCCGAATCTGTTGCATTGAAATCAACTCCAGTCAAAGTAACAAAACTACGGCGGAAAAGCTAAGCAAAGAGATGGCATAAGGCTTCCTGAAAGTACACACCAGAACTGCGAAAGACTTATCAAAATAATAAGTTATTGATGACATATCTAAATATGATGACGTTTTGAAATTGGTGATGACGTAAGCCTGTAAAAAGTTGAAAAAGACGTTAAATCGAACAAATAAATTTTTTTGGTAGACCTGCTTTAAAACAAAACAAAACGATTAAAATTGCAACGTATTTATAAAAATCATTTAAAATAAGCCCACACTAATTATTTTTGGCTGGTAAATTATCGAGCGTTAAAAATAAATTTTGAGTATAAAGAAAAAGAATAAAACAAATCATCTGACCAATCAAAAAAAAGTTTACATCAACAGTTACAACTATTGCGTTTACTTTTATTTTTATTTGGTGCACATAAACATTTTCAATCAAAATAACAACCTATTTTTAATTCAAAAGATTCAAATTTCAAAATTGTTATGATCGACTGTTTGCAGACGCAAACGGAAGCGGTAAACCGAACGCAGAAGAATGAAATAGAGTCAAAGTGAATTCTACATTTCACCGAAGTAAAATAAAATACGCTAGTCCTAACCCGTCAAAATGACAGAAAATAACAAGCTGTTTGATAGAGATTTGGTCACTATAAGCCCATACGAATCTTTAATCTTTAGCGGTGATTAACACTTCTATTTTAATGATCAAGCCAGCTTTTCACTCCTGCTTTGCATAAGTTAAACTTGGAGTTAAAGCTTTACACTTTCTGATATCAGGCACGCGTGTTTCGCCCATAAAACTAGGATATTCTGATATGAACCGCTCCTAAAGTCATGCCCATGCGTACCACAGTTAATCGTAGTGGAAGGCTGAAATCATAATTTTTGCCCGAATGTCCTAAAAATCTAACATTTTTTCTAAAATAGTTGATGACCGGGGGATAGTCGGTGAGAAGGTCCGTTATGGCTTAGATCTGCTATTCAAGAAATTACCGGTGTGACAAAGGCCTCTTTCTGTCTTCACTAGTAAGACAGAGTTTGTGGAAATTTGATCTTTTAATTTGATCTTCTAGCTTATGGCAATTTTTTTATTTTAGTTTGTTTGGTGGTGTCGTGCGTTTTCCATCTACTTATATAATCTCCTAGCCTAACTCATTCACTCACTGACTGACTTGGTCTGGAACGCTAACACCTGGTTTTACAAAGTTAACGTTCACAAAGCCCATCTTTCTGCAATCATAAGGAACACTGTAACCAGGCGCGCCAACGCATATAAATATAACTAAACAATCTGTCTAGCAATAGTTTTCGACATTTTCAGCAATTTAAATAGTTTATCAAACCCATCCTCTTTTTCATAAGGCATCGTATTCATACGATTGTGTGTAGAAAGTAAAAACTTACCAGTCGGTAATTGTGAAAACAATAAAGTTTGTATAAGTGAGTATGTGCATGTGTGTGGAAACTTACCTGTGATTATTGGGTAGATTTGAGGAGACAACGTGGTTGCTTTTTCAAACTAAATTTTAGTTTCCTATTTTAATTTAACTTTGAAAAAGTTTAAAATTTTTATTACATTTTTCTTGCTATCAAGATACACATGTGAGCCCGTCCTTTTGCATCTTAAATACTTAATCAAGTCCATCCTCATAATTTGAAGATAAATATGTGTGTGTGGATCTAGCCCGTTAGTTATTGTAAAAACAATAGACATGTATGTGTATATATGTGTATGGAAGCTCGCCTGATGATGATTGGATAGATTCAAAGAAACAGCGTAGGTGTTATTTAGATATTTTATAATTATGTATCTTAGATTTAAAAAAAAACAGGCGATAGCCTGAAATTTAAAAGATTTTACCTGATTCTGGGGGGGCTACCACTCCTTCCGCTTTCCGGCTCGTACACCTATAGTCCTATAGTCAAGCTTTTAACCTCAATAATTTTTTTAAATTGGCACTTCTTCGAATGCATTTACAAAATGTCTGCCATCGTATACATTTTTCAGATTTGTCCGGTATTTAGCATGTTATGAAAGCAGCAACTGCAATTTCGTCATTATTACTTAATGTAATTTGATTGCGTTGTCAACTTCTCAAAAATAATAATCAAAATAACGCACGCAAATTAGCAAAATATAAAATCTTTACTGGTTACAGATTTTTTGTTTTGCATTATCAATTCCGTAAGCAATATTTAAAAAAAATACTTTAAAACCACAAAATCATTTTAAAAACTCACTGTTCCAATTCTGCTTTTGACTCAAAATGCTGACACGTCCATCTGAGTAAATTATCAATATTCGGTTCAGAAAAATTATCCCACCCAGAGTAGTAACCCTCTTTCAGGTCAAAATGCACTTTGGATCCAATATTTTTAGTGTACAAATATCTTAGTGATGATTTGTCCCATCTTTGCTGCTTTAAACTATCCAAAGAAAAGTAACCAATTTCTTTTGGGTTGTCCCAATGTGAACCGGTATAACCAAATTTTTTAATTGGATAAACTTCAAAGTTTTTAATAACTTGTCTATTTTTTTTGCTTTCCATTGCAAAAAAACCAAGTCAATAACCGTTGTTAAAAGCTCACTTTATCCTCTGTATAAACTAAATTAATTAAAATTGAATAACTACTTGACTACAAGCTAAGCCGTGAGACAAAAAATGAATATTTGTTTTACTACTTGACTACTATACTAGCTTATGTATAAAAAAATGAATATTTGAATAACTAATTGATTAGTTTAGCTGTGAGAGTAGGAAGTGAGTAGAGGCTATAAATTTCATTTAACATTGCAAAATGCTATGGCAACGTGTTACACGTGTGAATAATTCAGTTTCGGAAATAATTTTAGTTTCGGTTTCAGTAACATAGCTTAATATTTATCCAAATTTATGATCTTCCTGGTTCTAATAATAAATATTTTTTAAGTAATTAAAATACAAAATATATTATTTATTATTTATGCGTGCGAACATTTAATGTGGTACAGGTGGGGAGAGTTGCATAAAATGAGACAGAGCCTGAGAAATCCCGATAGTTCTGATTTAAACTGAAATTTCACTTTCGATTATAGCTTCTGCATTGTTTGCATTAGAGAGTGACACAGTAACAGGGATTCTTAGCTATTACGACGGTAACGGTTATCAATTTTTCACATATTAAGTTTGACAAGCCTATTCATTAAACTGTTTATACTGAATACAACCGTTAAATAAATAATACTTTGCGCCCAACAAATAAATCAATTTTATTAATCTAGTATCTTTGATAAAAATTCATTCATTTCCATTGTTTGTTTAGATAGGTGGCGAAAGTTCTTTGCTTTTATATTATTACTAGAGGGGGCACCCGGCGTTGCCCGGGGTTTTTAGAGGTTTACCTAATGCGTTTCTTTTTCGCTCTCGTTTCCTTCCCGCTTGCGCTCCCGCTCCTTATCCGTTCCCTGTCGCTTTCCCGCTCATTTTTTCGCTCTCAGTTCCCCCCCTAGATCCGATTCTACATACATACATACATTCATACATACATACATACATTCATACATACATACATACATACATACATACATACATACATCCATACATACATACATACATACATACACACTCCCGCTCCCGGTCGTTATCCGTTCCCTGTCGCTTTCCCGCTCATTCTTTCGCTCTCAGTTGACCCCTCTAGATCCGATTCTACATACATACATACAAACATACATACATACATACATACATACATACATACATACATACATACATACATACATACATACATACATACATACATACATACATACATACATACATCCATACATATATACATACATACATAGATACATACACACACATACATACTTTGAATGAGCAATTAGTGCCAAAATGTTGTAAAAAACACATACATACATACATACATACATAAACACACACACAGACACACATACATGCACATACACATACATACATACATACACACATACATACGCACATACATACATACATGCATGCATACATACATACATACATACATACATACATACATACATACATACATACATACATACATACATACATACATACATATATACACACATACAATGACATACATGCACATACACATACATACATACATAAACACATACATACGCACATACATATATATATAGTTCCCGCTCGCTCACCCGCTCCACTCCGCTCATTTTGTGACGGATTTCAAAATTTTTTTCTATATTTGATTCCTCTTGACTCTCAAGGTTGTGTAAAAATTTTATTACGATCGGATGAATGGTGTAGCAATGCATAAATAACATACCTATATACATACATACATATATACATACATATATACAAACATTCATTTTTATATATATATATAGATTGAAAAAGATATTTACTTAATTTTTTCTGTGAAATTTTCAATTGTAAACAATGAAAGTCAGAAAATTTAATAACATGCGCTCTACCCCATTTGCGCATAAATGTCATGTCGCGGAAAATTAAACATCTGTATATCTCGATAACCCAAACTCCAATTTGAAAATTTATTTTTCCGTAAGACCAAATAGAGGGTACTCTACAACTTTGCCATTTGAAGTTTTTTTCTAGGACGCACTGTTAAGGCTGTATAACTACCTGGGTACATACTGCGGTCCCCATGGGCCACTCCATAATACAATGTCAATTTTTTTTTAGTTATTCTGTTAATAGGAGCTGAGAGAAATCCAATAAATAGAACATATCTAAAATCGGTTCAGCCGTTCTTGAGTTATAAGTGTCGTAACACAAACCCGACTTCCTTTTATATATATAGATATATTTTTGAGACAAAACCTACTTTATTTTTGCATGGTTTAAATAATGAATAAGTGTGTGTTAATATAGTTGAACCGTATGAACAGTTTACATTTTTTTATTAATAAAAATGTTAAAACGAGTTTTTGTATGAGAATTATTGTTTTGGATGCTGGGACTGGATGGGGAGACAGCCAGTAATGATGGAGATGGAGTGAGAATAGGGTGGGGATGGGGAAAACTTGATGGAGATGGGAAAATGTATATGTGGATGGGGTGGGGATTGAGGAGAGTTTTTGTCCACGCGTCACTCTAGTTGGCATCCTTTTTTTGGGCTGAAAAAACAAGAGTGGTATTTTTAAGAGTTATTATAAGAATTTAGTGCTATTTTGTCGGATTTCTCATTTCAAAGTAAACAGAAATTGCTCTTTGTACACTTTTTAAGTGCTAATGTGCATTATTGCCTACGCCATGGGGTGTCAAATGCAATTGTACACTGATTCCTAAGATGAGACATCTACTAGTTTCCCAAGATGAGACGCGGCAAAAAGATTAGACAAAAATAATTTCAATAAAAATGTATGGTAGCCGGCCGTTTCTTGCAGAAAATTTTTTAATTAGACGTTAAATTATTTAGATTTATGTACAATTGCAGGATGTCATTCAACAAAAGAAAATCACAGCTAGAATCATAGCAGGAAGCAGATGTAAAAGTATTCAAACAGTAATTACAGCACTTTATCGACAATGTTAAATCAGTTGTTCTAATTTTAGATGGCCATGCATAATAAACTTAAAAGTATTGATGTCTCGTTTGTGAGCCGCTCACGAACAGCAAATCTAAAAAAAAAAGTGGATTTAGTGCAAGTGGATTTTATCTCTTCTACAACTAACGCACATGCTCAGAATGTACACGGCTCAAAAATCGTCAAAAACTTACATTTACAAAAATTGTTTAAGTGACGACAGTTGATGGAGCCTTATTTTGTTTGGTTAACAAACGAAAGCAAACATTGGTTTTCATTAGTGGCGTCTAGAGGAATAAAATTTTAATTATTTTTTTGTTAATTGTAGTTTGTTTAATTTGTTTGAATGAATAAATTTGGAAGAATTTGTTTTAATAACCATTAAAGTGATGATTACAATGTTGTCTCATCTTTGGCAACCCTCTGTCTTATATTTGATTTTTTTGTTAATTGTAGTTTGTTTAATTTGTTTAAATGAATAAATTTAGCAGAATTTGTTTTAATAACCGTTAAAGTGATGATTACAACGTTGTCTCATCTTAGACAACCCTCTGTCTCATATTAGACATCGTGTTGACTAAGATGAGACATTTTGGAACATTTACTAAAAACGCAACTGTGAGCTTTCTGTTTGAAATGTATGACTTTTAATTGTTAGATAATACGGCTAAGATACTAACATGTAGTTTAGTATCTTAGCCGTATTATCTAACATCTAACAAATGTTTGTCAGCATGTTTTTTCATATATATTCCTTTTATTGCATCAAATTTAATGCCGCTACCGCCACCTTGAGGTGTAAAGAAATTGTATTTGTATAAGACGCACTTGCTTTCCCATTTCAAACTTCAAAGCAGTTCAAACAAGTCGTATAACTGATAACAGTTTGTCTAATTTGAACTTTTAATTTTGTCTGTTCGCCGATGCAATTTATTTCATTTGAACGACTGCAAACACAAGTGCATTTTCAATGCAGTATTAATTATAAAGTGAATGCTCCTGTGTTCAACCAAACGATTTTCAATTAAGTAAAATTTTTAAAGTAAAAACTAGTAGAATTTAACGTTTAATGAAGTTTTTAGGCAAAACTCGCTCTAAGTTAGGTCAAGCAGTAAATCGAAAAACACTGTCGTGCGTTGCTAATTAGTTTTTATCTTTCAATAAATTTTTTTCAATTCAATTGAGAGCTGTGTATACATTTTTCGTGTTGAATTTAGATTGCGTAATTATGTCACAACACAAGCACATTTTAATTTTTAGCTCAAATTTCCAGAATTTAAAAAATACATAGTCAAAAACCTAACCGTTAAACGGGCGACCAGCAATAATAGTGACTAAAAATTAGTTGAATTCTCCACAGGAGACCTTTGAAAAAATTACGTTTTCCGATTTCCTGCAAAACCCATACTCGTTTGAACTAAACTAATTATATTTTCTTTACAGAAATAAATAAATAAAAGCAAAATAAATTTATAAATATAATTTCTTTGTTTTGTTTTGCTTGATTGCTTACTTAATTTTTGTGCATAATTGTTTTTCATCCATAAACACTAATTTTAATTGTTTTTCCCGATCATTTTCCTGTTCTTGCATTTTTTTTATTTTCATTTATTTTCCATACTTGTTTCAAATAAAACATTTTTACCGTAACAAGCGTACATTTAATTAGAAAGCAAAGTAAATTTAAAGCTTCGGCATCTTTACGGCGCTGTTACGGCGTGCGATTCCGGCGGACGATGATGGCCCGATTGCTTGCCAAGGAACAAAACGGACCCGGCACAGCGTCGTTGCCGGAATCGTGCCAGCATCGTTATTATCGCAAAACGATGCCGGGCCTATACTGTGCCGATTCCGTTGTGCTATGTGGGTTGCTTGTTTGATTGAATGCTCAAAAACCTTGAAAGTGAAAATTAATTAATTTCCCGTCATATAATCTAGCTGAATTTGTGATATAATTGTAATTGCTCTTCATGACAATGCATTTTATTGAAATTTAAAAATTTTTGCAAAAAAATTAATTAAAATAATTATCTATGCTTTAAGACAAAAACAAATCAAATACAATTAAACAAATGTTTAAATATATAAATTCCAAAAAAATCAATTTAAAAAAAATTTTGCGGGTAAGAGGCAGACGCAAATTAATTGTTGCAAATTATTTAACTGTATCGCTATAAACATATTTTCACAGAATTCTCCACAATATTTAAAAAAATTAATAATTTTTTAGGAATTTCTCGTCGCACTGTCAATAGTCAATGTTATCATTAGGCTCACTAAAATCAATCCATCATAAAAATGTATGTAGAGTGTGTTACTAATGCTTAATGGCGCTCTTCCACAACAATAAAATGCATGGGCGTTATTTTTAAAGGCCAAAGGGCATAGGGTTTCAGAAAACTTTTGAAAAATGTACCTTTCACTACCCTCCTCCCCAAGATATCCATGTCGCAAGAAAAAGCAGGCTTACAAATTTACCAATTGAGATTTGTTATAAGTGTTGAACTTTTCAAATTGACTGATTAAACCTAAGCCGCTACAAATACCATAGAATACATGAATACATATCTATATTTTACTCCTAGTGAAGTACCAGTATAAAGATGATAGACACTAGTATAAAAAAAATATATCTCTCTAGAAGTAACCTTTATTATTATGAAAACAAAAACAAAGTATTCAACTCAACTCACGTTAATATTACCAAAGAAAACGTCGTAAAACCTCAGAGGAACCACGTCTGGTCGATCGCGTCGATGAAGACAGAAAATAAATCAAAATGGCGACCTGAAAGGACGCTTTTGAAAATTTTAATATTGGCAAGTTATTTTAATTAGGTATATTGCTGTTGAGACGATGAATATTATTTGTAACACGTAATGATGAGCATGATGTAAGTAATCAATAAAAAATCTATATTAAACTTTTTACTGAAACTCAACTTAGAGGCATGGGCGCCCGTTGTCACTGCTCAACTGCTCAGGAAGTTGAGTTTGAGTTTATGAAAGATCTGAAGGCCTCAAGTTCAACAGACTCTCGTAAAGAGCGAATGAAGATGTTCAAGATGACGCAGTAACAGCAAGACTTTATGCAATCATTGACACAAATTTTGATTATACCTAACAAATCCAAACCTGTTTTTGCGAGAAATCTTTGACACCAGAGCCAGTATATGTTTCCTGCTTGAGTTAGGTCTTTGTCAGCTGGGTTCTAAAAATATATTTGAAAATTTCTCAAAAAATGAAACTGGACGTCATTTCAGTGCTAATTGGTATAAAAAAATTCAAATCAAAGTTTTGTTTGTTGGATTTTTGCTAATCGGTCTGATACTTGGGGTGATCTAAAAATTGGTTGCAAGAATTTTGTTAAAGGTCCTCATGAAATTGAAATACACAAAACTATTGAATTTCATAAGAAAACAAAGAACTATTTATTATACAAAATTCCGTTTATTTAACGATAGAACTGGCTTGTCTGGTTAATTTTAAAGAGTGTCATAGATGCTGTGCTGTCCTATATTTGGGAAAGCTGGATTAGCGTTCCGTGGCCATCGCGAACATAAAGGTTCAGTTTCGTCAGCGATAAATGAAGGCAATTTTTTCGAGCTTGTGAAACCATTAGCAAAAAATGATAAATTACAAGAACAATATTTATTGCTGAGTTATCGAAATGCAACACTATCTGACTCTCGACATACAAAATGATCTTATACAATCCATATCATCGCAGATTCTATCGAAAATTGTTGGTGAAATAAAATTAGCTAAGTACTTTGCAGTGATTATTAGTTCCACTATTGATATTTATGCAGAATAGATGATTTTTCTCATCTTACGTAGCAGAAAACGACGATGCGGTAGAACGATTTGTACAATTCAGCGATTTACTTAGCGCAACAGCTGAAGATTTTTTTTTTGGATCAACGTTCTTCTCTTAGCAATAGAAACCCTGGGCTTGACAATAACAATGTGTTATGGTCAATCATATAAGGGGCTAGTATAGTACAATGGTGAAATATCAGGTCTCCAAGCGAGGGTTAGGGAAATTGCTTAATATGCGCTCTTTACGCACTGCCGTGTAGGTAGAATTTAATTCCTGAAACAAAAGAAACTATTTCACAATTGCATTTCAATCTTTGATTAAATCTGAGTCTGCTAAAGGTTCTAATTTGGTCAAATTCGGCACTACCACAATTCCTTGGATCCAGCCAACCAAATTTGGACGCTATACATTTTTAAAATCCTCCAATCTTTTAGATAATAAGATAAGATAAGATAACGTTTATTATAGTGGTTTAGAAGACTTTACGCCTATAGACAACCACTTCGAATTTAAAATAATAATAAATAGAATAAAATAAAATAAATGATAATAATAGATAAATCTATATATATAAAAATGAATGTTTGTATGTTAATGGCCTTTATGCATTGCTACACCATTCATCCGATCGTAATGAAATTTTCACACAACCTTGAGAGTCAAGGGGAATCAAATATAAAAAAAAAAATTTTGAAATCCGTCACAAAATGAGCGGAGCGGAGCGGGTGAGCAAGCGGGAACTACGCATATATATATATATATATATATATATATATATATAAAGTACAAAACTATTTCCTTTAAAACATCGTCATATATTGAAAATTGGCTGAAAAAATACAATTTCAAATTTCAAATCTTTCTATCGAATTAATTATGCCACCTAAACGAAAAGCTATTGATTCCACAGTTTATTCGCAATATATATATATATATATATATATATATATATATATATATATATATATATATATATATATATATATATATATATATATATATATATATATATATATATATATATATATATATATATATATATATATATATATGAATGTTTGTGGGTTAGTTTGTCTATTATAGAAACTGGAAAGCGACCCGGAACGGACAGCGAGCGGGAACGGAAAAGCAAGCGTGAGCGGGAATGGGAGAGCAAACGTGAGCGGGAACGGGACAGCGACCGGGAACGGGAAAACGACCGGGAGCGGGAAAGCGACCGGCAGCGGGAAAGCGACCGGCAGCGGGAAAGCGACCGGCAGCGGGAAAACGACCGAAAACGGGAAAGCGAACAGGAGTGGGAAAGCAGGTGGGAAAGGAAACGGGAGAGAAAGAGACAAACATTAGAAAAACCTCTAAAAAACCCGGGCAACGCCGGGTATCTCCGCTAGTAAACTAATAAAAAATAAATAATTTGTATAAAAATCAGTATCCATGCCTGGATAGCGCTATTATAAAAGATGTGGTATAGTCTCAGATGATACAGTGTCATCGTCCAAGTCATTCCATATATTAACCACTCTAGAACTAAAAAAGCCTTTTTTATAGTCATTTCTTGTTTTTTAAAAAGCTTGACACTATGTAGGTTTCAACTATAATTTTTTTCGAGCTACAGATATGTCATCGTTTTTACGGCAATTTCCTCATGGAACGTCTTTTTTTTCCAAACTCTACGTTGCTTAGTCAGTAGTGCTATCACATTTTTAAGCCAACGCAGTTGCTTTATTCTCAATTTGTTCAAACTCAGTTTCAGAATCATTTTGCAAATTTTTCATAAAATAAGAAGTCGTTACCAAGACGATGCTACTTCTCTGTAAATATGTGCATAATCTGAAAACCTTCTTTAGTTACTTTTTTTCAAAAATATTAGAAGTAAGAATTCAAACGTATAATCAGTGTTACAAAAATATCCTTTGCCTCAGCCTGCAGCCAACTGTTTATTGAGTGCAGTCTCTTATATCACCATCAGCGATCTTTTTCAGGGAAACTACAACCGCTGTTAAATTCTGCAAAACTGCTGATTTGCTGGTCGCCAATCTAGTATCGCAAAGTCGTTTTAGAGTCTACTAAAGAGTCTAAAAAAAACTAACCCATAAAAACAAAGTTTTTATTATAAATCCTTTATATACGATCCTAGATTTTTATTTTTAAGCCCAGAGCCAAATTCAAAAATTAAATTCAAATTCAAAAATATGGACCCTTTTGACGGGGACCGTTTTGCCGGGAGCAGTTTTGACTGAAATTTTGATAGATTCAATTGTCTCGCAGCCCAAGTCGATGTGCCAAATTTCAGCTCGATCGGATAACGGGAAGTGAGTTAATTTTGAGACTCAAAGTTTGTGACTGGAAGACAATCGAAAATAATATAAAGGATTTAAAAAGAGTCTACTATGCGATTGCCTCGTCCTTCTTTTAATATTGAAAGACGAGGCAAACTGCCAGAAAAGAGTTCCAAAAAGCAATTGAGTTTCAACATTAGAGGTCACTGTGCCAACAAAGTCGGGCCTTTTCTATGTCTGCTTGCACCATCTGGTGGTAAAACCTGGCTACGCTACTGTCGCATGTCACTTTGATTACTACACTAGTGTTCTAAAGAGTGACAAACGCTGGCTTTCCTAAAGAATATCAGTGCCAATGTAGCCGCATCGGTAGAACGTTAAACTTAAATGTGAATTATTCAGGGTTCCACATACACTCGATCCTTAATACCCATGTTACCGGATTATTAGTGTAAACTCGTTGCTCTGTGGGCATGTAAAAACATAACGCCGCTCTGACAGACCTTAAACAAGAATGAAGATCTGAAGACTTCTCTTTATTTATGGCCAGTGAGCTTATACAGTGCTTCCGTACATTTGGTGCTAGGTTAGCTGAGTTGGTAGAGTGTTAGCCTTGAATGTGAAAGCTTCACGGTTCGACTCCCACTCACTGCCTAGTAGCCCATGTCAACGGAAAACTTAGCGGGTAAAATCGTTCTCTCCGTGGGGCATGTAAAAGAACAGCGCCTTTGAACAGAGCGGAAAAGGCGCTCAATAAATTATCAATCATTAACATCATTAACATTACAAGACCAAAAATCTTATTAATTAAGTTAAAACAATGGTGAAATCACACTCAACAATATACATAATTTGTGAGCAAGTGTGAAACATTAAAATTAAAAACAGTGGACATCATCCGTTGAGTCGTATGCGAATACTTGAAAAATGTCATCATGTTCATACGTCCTCTTCAGAAACTGGTCGGTAATATGCAGACCTGACACGCTCTGCAAATAAAAAAGCCAAATGTATAAATTTATGATATCTTCTAAACAAATTTCTAAGGCTCAATAATCAAGTTTTGTTAAGAAAAAAATCTGAAAGACTTTAAATTAAATCCACATTTACAAAAAATGAAAAGATATTTATAAATTAATAAGTAGCAGTAAATAAAAAAACCAACCACAAGTCCAGACAAGGTAACAATAATGCTTAAGTATAAGTCCTTACTGGATCCACTCTCCAGCTTTCCAACTTGATATCCACTTATACCAGTCCAGGCAAATCCAAGTTTGTTGTCATTATGCAAAGACATGATCAGGTCCATGGATCGCTCACTGCAGTATATTTTAATAGTGTAAAAGACATTTAAGTGAATAAAAACTAATGTAACAATATCAAATGCCTGAATTAATTTTTGCATTTCAATCAAATAATTTTTGATAAATAAATAATTTACATTTCTACCAACCAGCAATTTGTGACGCATACAACAATGGGGTACTCATAACCAACTTTCACCTCTCCAGGTGCTTTCACCACAGTGACCTTGATGTCTCCACTTCCATGTGTGACCTTCTGCAACTGACTAGTCTGTAGACGACCCTTTTCTCCCATACTTGACTTGTAAACGATGTCAAGTTTACCTATATTGGAGATGCCCTTGTTTACCTGTGGGTGGTGGGGTGATAAATTTGGACTCTGAGAAGCCGGGCTGCTCAGCTGACTGAACGACACAGCACTCGGAATGGTCGTGTTAGAGGAGGCGATTTGCTGAAGTGTCGGATCAACGACGTGAGGTGACGATTTCATCGTTGTCAACCTGTAAAGATACTGACGAGTGTCCTGTGCATTCAGATAATTTAACGACCGGTTTGTCGTCGTCTGCCTGGTGGTGAAAAGCAATAAACAAAAATTCGCGTACATGCAAATTCCACACTTAAAACACTTAAAATAGTCCTGATCAAAGAAAAACCTCTCACTTATGACTTGGAGATGGTAGAGAGCTAAGCGTCTCAATACAATATGGAGGGCATGGCTCAAGAGTAACTTTCTCCAAGTAAATGGGTCCTTGAGTTTGGTTCTGAATCTGAGCTTCCAGATACACTTCATCTGTCTGATATTGATTACAATGAATTACAGACAATCCAACAATCCAATATTGTTAAAATCTAATTAAACAACAGCGTGCTCAATCAATCATCAATCCAAAAATTTCATTTCATGAATCTCACATCGGTGTTGTAGAATTTAGTCTTCACATCAAGTGGCTTTAAGACCTGTAACAAAAGAATGAAAATAAATAACTACCTGTTTCAAACTTTCAAGATCAAATGATATTAAAAATAACTTGAAACTAAACAAGTAAAGGAAAAAACAAATTTTTTAACACAAACTTTAATTTCAAAAAAACTCGATTTAGAAATACGAGAGATGTTCAAATTAAATTTTTTTTTTTAATTGAATTATGTATTGCCATCCAATATAAGGCTATGCTGAAAGTGTCAGCTTCCTAGCTAGTCAAAAAGCTGGTTAAAGTTTACTTGCAAGATTTGCGTACAGAGAAAGCCACACACACACACACACAAACAGCCACACACACACACACACACAAACAGCCACACACACACACACACACAAACAGAGATTGTAACCTAAATAAAAGTTTGTAAAAAAGTAAGTATAAAATAATTACTAAATAAGAAAACAAATAATGAATACGTTAACAGTAATTTACAGCTTACATGAAACTTGAAAAATTTTCTGAAGTTCATTCTTTCTCCAACAGGAAGAGAATAGCTAACAGTGCACACCAATCTGCAAAAGTATTTGAAAATTATTAAATTCTTAAAATTTTTGATTACACAAAATTAATGGAACACAAATAAATAAAACTAAAATATTTATTATTAGAGATAACTTTGATAGAAAATTTTCAAAATGAGTCCTTTTGAAAATGTGTTAAAAAAATTTAAACCAATCACCAGGTTATAATTCAACAGGACAAAATTATTATATTATTACATGTGAGTTCCAAGCTCTTTTACTTCATGTTGGACAATTTCATCTATGCTGGAACTCGGCTCCAGGGCAGACCTTGCACTGCTTCCTGACTTTGACAGTGTCACCCTCTGTGAGCTCGTCTGTAGTTCTGTCTTGTAAGCAAGAAACAAGAAAATCATTTATTAGCTCAAAAATATTGATTTTTAATCAAATAGAAATCTTTGTGCAAATTCTACTTAAAAAAAAACCTTCACAAACTTCCAGCTCACCCTAATTTTATTTAATATCTTAGGACTATACACGCACTTGTCTTAAAAATGTGTTGCACTATACACGCACTTGTCTTAAAAATGTGTTGCATCTTAATAAACAAATAAGAGATTATATTACCTTGACTGTAACATCAAGACATGTCTGATCACTGTCATTATTTATACTGATGTAACTTGAAAAAATTTCTCCCAAGAATATATTTCTAAAAAAAAACATAAACAGATACTTAGACAAGGGAATTTATCAATCCTAATCATAAAAACAGATTTCCCAAATTGCAAGCAAAACCCTTATAAAAATAAATGCTTAGTAAAAACTGATGTTATCATATTCCTGAGAACAACCATGCTGACTACAATGCATATTCAAACACAAATCTTTGTAAGCAACAATGAATCTGAATTTTCAAGACACTCAACTTGTTAAAAATGTCTAATAAATACATTCTATAAATGAAATACAGTGTTGATTTAACAAAAGTGTCAACCCAAAATTTTGAGGCAGTGTAAGACATTCTCCTAATGATACATCGCAGAATCTCGGTATGACGTCTGAGTCAAGCTTGTTATTCTGCAGGAAGGAATCTTTTGGTAAGTCTGTTAAGTCGCAATTGAGACTGGGAGGTGCCATCATCAACGTTGGCTTGGTCAATCTCATTACTGAAATAAAATAACATCATCATTTGTAATAAATTAATATCTGTTATCTAGGTCTAAAGTTCAGAAAGGGGAACAAACTATTTTTTTTAGTTAAACTTTTAGTTGTATCCAATTTAAAAAATGTATAACTAAATTTAAAAAAAATAGTTAAACTTTTTCCAACTTTTCTTAACTTGTTTGTTTTTTATGCTGATCTCGGCAATTTTGGTTCTTAAAAGTACAACCAACCAATCAGCAGCCTACCTGTCTACCTACCTGGTAATAACCTAAATTTTTGCTGCGACTGCCTACACTAACTGCCTAACACAGGGCCAACAACCTACCACTTTGTTTGAGTTTTGAGACTTTGACTTTACTGACCCGAACGATGTAAAGTACCAATAAAATACAAACCTTTGAGAGCAAGAAGATGCTCTTTGTCCTTGCTAGTTTCCATCTACAACCAAATCTCTAACAATTAATTTAAACCAACTTTCTTATCTGTTTAAAACGTCTGTGTAAACACTGTAACTTTACAATACTTTACATACAATTACCACTCGACGGTAAAACAAAAACAAAACTAAAAGTGACTGGGACAAATGCAATGAAAAAGGTAAACCATAAATTTAGATAAGCTCGTCTTGGCAACTAGGTTTTTCTAGAAACATTTTTATTCTGAAAAATATGAAATAATAAATAAAAAAGCATATAAAGCTTTAAAGATGCTTCTACATTCTACAGACTCCCGTTTGTTCTCAACCTACTTTTTCTTTCATAAGAATGACAAAATACACAAGTTTGTAAGCTTATACATGTTCAACTTCATTGTTTTCAGATTCAAGATTGCGGCTGTCTTCTTTGCTATGCAACAAGATAACAGGAGAGATGAAACTACAAAATTAACTAAGAAACGAGGCAGGTTATTTTTTAACCCGGAAGAGGGCTAAAGGGCCATTTTTTATTTTGATTAGCGTCTGCCTTACTGTGGGCGACAACCAGCCCACGATTTTGATTGATTGATTGACATAAGCACACTAAACCGCAGCGATACCGTCCTCGCTCGAGAACTCACCAAAACCCCAAAGGTTTTTGCAGACTTTATTCCTTCCATGACCCAGAAATTGCGTACATAGTTTTTCACAGACAAAATGAATGTTGGACGACCACTATGAAAGAACAAATGAATGGTACTTAAGATAATTAATTTATTACCAATGTCACTATAATAGATTCTAAATAACATCACTGTTCAATCAATACTAGGTCATGAATGACAAACAAGCTTCAAGCAGTCTGGAAAATTGTTACACAGTTACAAAGACATTTTTATTCCTTTTGGAAAAATTAGGATTGAATGACAACCAACCCAAAAAATGAGTTAAATAATTTTAATAATTATAAAAAGCCATAATAATTATTTAATTAACAATACTAGGTTTGCAGTAAAACAGTCATAAAAAACCAAAACACAAGATTAAATTGAAATGTAGTTAAACCAGAGTTTCTTGTGACAACAAAAATCAATTATCTTAAAGCTAGCCAAAAAATTAAAAGTTAGGTGACAATAGACAATTGTGAAGAACATAAACAAAGAATAAGACTGTTGATTCGTGTCAACGGCTACGATGAATCCAACTTTCTTCGACCACAGCTGCCACCCTCCTCTCGTATTCTCTTCTACTTTCCTGGTACAACTGGGCGGCTACATTATTGGCTGGACTGTTCGGGTTCGGTTCATCCAACAGAGACTGTTTAAAATCATTTGGTTAATTATATTATTAATAAATTAATTTGAACTTTTAGACAACATTCAATGTGGTATAAATTCCCTGAAAATATTATTTTTCATAGTGGGACTTCATTAACATGGGTTTAAAGCAGTGCTTACATTGGACATTATCAAACAAGCAAAACACTTTAGTAACAGCAACAAACCTCCCCATAAACTTGGGTGCACTGACAATCCAACCAATAAAAGTACATATAACTACTTTAACATTCAGATGGACTCGATTTTAATATCTTAATTGTATGACCTGTAGTACGGCTGACAAAACAGCACCACTGCCAATCCCTCTGTGCGTGTCGTAAGAGGCGAATAAAGGGTAAAACTTTTGCCCAAAAATATCATATGTTAATATGGTGAAACTCCCAACCCTAGCTCAACATAGAAAATGTTTTAAAAATATACTTATCTTTTGATTTAATTAAAAAAATGTAATCAAACAACTTAAATTAAAATACCTGAATGGAAGTGAGAATGGCGGAAACATCATAAGTTGGACTCCATCTGTTTTGAAGCAGGTCTAAGCAGATGCTTCCATCGGCATAAACTGGAAAAGAAAATTAAACCGCTTAAGAAGTGACAGAAATGAACAAAAACAACCAATCATGCATTCTCAAAATAATATTTTGAAATTGCCTATGAATAATTATTTGATATATGGAAATTTTTTTATTTTCTCTAAACAAACTCCTATTTAAAATTCCCTTTAAAAACAAAAACCTGAAACCAACCATTTGGATGAAACATCCTCGACACAAATCTAACAGTGGGAGGCTTGTTTGGATATTCCTCTGTGAAAGTGATTGTCAATCTGAACGTGCCATCTTCAAATGGTGTTTCATGAGGCCTATAAAGCAACGGTCGGCTGGTCATATGTATTGTTAACGTGCACATTCGATACAGAGCTCATTATAATACGATATTAATACGAGAGTAAAACTAATTCAGTTTTGATATAAAACGGAATCCAAAAAATTAATATAAATCAATCTGTAATGCTTCAATGACCTACTTTGAAGATATAAAAAATAACGACAAAAACAAATGCGGGTATGCGACACGTCTCTTAATAAATGATTTAAATGATACAGAACTGGCTACAACTTGATCTGCAATAAATTAGATTGCATCAAAGGGGCCAAACTTTATCAAATTTCAGATTTTAAATAAAAGAAAACAAACTTGATAACAAATTTTTATGTTTTTAAAACTTACGGGTACTTATAAGACAATAATATAGAAAATTACAAACAGAATTTGTAACTCTGGAGAAGACAAAAGCTACATGTAATAATAACAAGCCAATGAACCAATCATCATCATCATTTATTTTTTAAACGTCCCTATTCCATGCTATGCTAGGGTTGGACGTTTTTTCCATATCAGGCCCCTCCACAAGTCACAATCCACGGCAGACTGTCGCTTTAGGCCAGGCTCATAAATTCTTCTTCAAGCCCATAGCTAACTTTTCACTTCCGTCTAGGCCGAGAAAAGGAAGCGCGGCCCTTGTCGACCTTGTTTGATCAGGCGACGTCCGAGCCGGCAGGAAATTCTTTGTTTTGTTACCCATATGGAATTTGGAGCAAAGTTTTACCCGGATGCCCTTCCTGCGAACCTCCCTTTAGTCGCCTTTTACGACACGCATAGGAGGATACACGGTGGTTCTATTCTATCGGCCCGAACCATAAACCAAGAGTGGAAAAATATAAGTCTGAGCTATATTCAGTCTGAAATGTTCCAACTTCTGAATTGAAATGACATCATGTTCTGACAATATGTTTATTCAATTAAATTTAAGACTTAACAAGTAAAGGAAAAACGAGTTTTTCAACACAAACTTTGATTTCAAATACACTCGATTAAGAAATACGAAAGATGCTCAAATTGAGTTTTTTTTTTAATTGAATCATGTATTGTCATCCAATATAAAACTATGCTGAAAGTTTCAGCTTCCTAGCTAGACAAAAAGCTGGTTAAATTTTACTTGCAAGATTTGCGTACAGAGAAAGCCACACACACAAACAGAGATTGTAACCTAAATAAAAGTTTGTAAAAAGTAATTTGTACTGAACATATCTATGGCAGAGTGCTCATACAACTACATTGAGCATAATCGCAGTGCAGAACTTATGACAAGGAAGGAATAAGCACAAACATGCCACCAGAGCCTGCTGGTTATGTTATAGACTAAGCAGCTCAAGATACCTAACTTCAGAAAATAACTTTATTCTCGGATATATATAAACACTTAAATGAGTATAAGTATATTGTATAACCACACACAAAAATCTGCAATTAGTGTAAAAAAAACTGAGAGCAGCCTAGATAATTAAAAATTAACGAGCGCTGTATAAAAAAATATTTTTTATACTTTATATTATTTTTATCTTTAGGATTGAAATTGCACAATTGCGTAATAACTTTTATTACATGCCTACGCGCACTAATTTTATCAACTGCTGACCACTGCGGCCGCCGCGTTATGCGAAATTGCTAACATACATACATACATACCGACATAGGAAATTATGAATGTAGATAAAAGTAACAGTCTGAAAATAACCCGAATATGACAGCTTCCCACAAAAGGATGTTGTTATCTGATGGAGCACCACACACTCCAGCAGGAGGGTCTTCCTGGAGTCTGAAAACAGTTGAGATGAAATATTGAAACCAAGAAAAAGTTAAATGACCTCACCACGCAAGAAAATGTCATTGACAATTAAAAAAAGATAAACGCTGGATCTTTAAATCACTAGTTCCAAAAAAAATTAGGTTCATCGCTTTAAATTAGCAGCATGAGAACGTGAATGCATACAAAATCCCTCTTGAAAAATGTGGATCAATAACAATTCGACAACTGAAACGAACCTTTTGAAGTCTCTCATTAACCTCCTTCTGGCAGGCGTTGACATTTTTTTCAAAATAGGGAGACCAGCTTTGATGCTAATAAACAGTAATTTAAATTAAATTACTTATCTTCACTTCTAAAATTAAATTAAACACCGAACCACAAAAACCACTGTTCACCAAAGTGTGAAGTTAGCAATATTGCTGGCCGTGCAAATTAAAAAAAAAAATTTGTGTGAACTGGGACTGTGCTATACATCGTTGGATGGGGTTTTGAAAATGGAATCTTATGGTATAATTGGTTTTTCTTCGGTTCTACAAATAAATAAAATGTAAATGTAATAAAAATACTACTTAATAATATTTTTATTTTACCTTACGCACTCACTACTAATTGAAGGATTAACCTTTCAATGAAGTCAGTGAAACCTTTAAATCGGGAAAAGCTAGAAATTCAAACAATAACAAGCAAAGAGGCCGAAATTTGATTGATAAAAATAAACAACAAAGATAACATATAAAAAAAAATGTAAACGTTTGATAACAAATGACAAAGGCTTTTTATAATTTAAAATTTAAAACATAAATAAGTTTTAATTATTTAAAATAAAAAAAAATAAAAAAATTTAATTAAAGAATTATTTTAAACGCAGAAGTTTAACGTATATGACAAGGTTTATTATACTTAGACTAGCAGTGCCCGTAGCGGCTTCGCTCGCATGAAATTAGAGAGTTTGAACGTGTATCCATACAGGGCCGTAACCAGCTATGGGGCCGGGGGGCCCAGGCCCCCCAGTTTTGTTCAGGCCCTCCCAGTTGTGGTCGGGCCCCCCAGCTCAATCAAGCCCCCCAGTTTTTTGTATTACAATCCAGTTCAACAAAGCAAATGTAGGTGTCTTATTTAATAAGTTGTTTGAATTTGCTATGGCGAAAGATGATAAATTGTGTAGGATTTCACAAAACATGCCTCAAAATGCTAAGTACATGTTACCTCTTATCCAAAAGGAGATAATCGAATTGATGGCACAGGTAGTAGAAGTTTTGATTGTCGAAAAGCAGAGATTCTGACATTAACTGGCGTTCAATCAAGTGCTACGAAACTCGAGATCAGTGCAATGTCGAGGATATGTCGATTGTCATTCCCTATGTGCGTGGTGGAAAGGCAGTAGAGCACATGATCTCAATGATCAAGGTTAGTGAGTTAGATGCTAAAAGCCTGACAGAGCTTCGGGCTCAGCAGCTGGACCCCGCTCGAATTTTGAGTCAATGTTATGACGGAACCAGTTTAATGAGCGGCGGAAAAGGAGGTGTCCAGAAAATATTGCAAGACACTCTGGGCCGCCAAATTCCGTACGTGCATCGCTATAATCACCAAATCCATCTGGTGGTTGCGCACGCTATGGAATCAGAGATAAAGGTGAAAAACTTTTTCAGCTTATGTGAGCAATTGTATGTGTTTTCCGCCAAAGATGGACTGGCCCTTATCAATCTGCAATGGTTGTCAACAACAACAGAGAGGAAATTTTGCAGACCCTCAAAATTGCTGCCAACTTAGAAAAAACTCCGGCTGTGTTGGTTGAAGTGACAGGGCTGCTCAACAAAGTTTCAAAGTCGGAATTTGTTTTTTTTTTCTTTAAATGCCATTGCCAAAACACTGAGCTTTCGGTCACCGGTCAATGCTTTGTTACAAGGTCGCTCGTGCAATGTGTCTCTTGGCAAGAGACTCTTACTATGAAACTGATCTCCACAGCTAAAGAGAGCTTTCTTGCCTTGCGGTCTCAGAACTTTCTTGTTGAGAAGTGCTTGGAACCACTCAGCCAGCTCCTTTGCCTCGACCAAGATGCCTTCGCTGGCAAATTGCATATTGCAATGCGACTGTGTCGTAACAAATTCCAGCTAAATTCGTCGTTGGAAGATGCAACATATGCAATGGTGCAGTACCGTGACGCATTTCCAAATGTTTATCAGCTGTATGCCGAAGCAATCACCATCGGTGTGTCGACTGCTACGTGCGAGAGCCGTTTCCCCACTCTAGCGCGGATTCTGCGGCCTTATCGTTAATCAATGGGCCTTGAGCGTAAATTTTAACTGGTACTACTAGCTTTTGAGAAGGATTTTACGCTAAAAGTAGATCTGAATACTTTTCATAAAAAAGTTTGCCCAGAAATCGCGCCGTATTGTTCTCTGACATTATTACCCATTTGATGTGTTTTTATAAAGTTTTTCCGTGAAAATTATAATTTTTTTTAAATGTTGTGTTATTGATTTATTTACATGCTTCGGGAAGTTTTCATGCTGATTCAGAATATTTTCAAATTCAATTAATTATGGTAGAATAAGATTCAAATTTCAATTGCTAAACCTGTTTTTTGCGTGAAGCACATTTTGAGGGTCAAATCACTGAAATGTGCAACTTCTTTGAACAGAAAATTTATACGGTGCCCCCCAAAAAAGTTTATGGCCCCCCACTTCCAAATTCCTGGTTACGGCCCTGCATCCATAGTAGAGATCAATTTTTTAGGTCTCGGCTTGGCCCGTCGACAACTTAGCCCAGCCCGTTTAAAAATCCCAAACTCCTGGCCCGGCACAACCAGTCTGAATTAGGCCCGGCCCATTCTTACAGACCTAGAAGTTCTATATACTTGATGACAAACCTCGGCTCGTCCCACCTTGACTTCAGGTTTGGCCCGGCTCAACTGAAGACCCTAAAATCACTAAAATATCTATATACTTGGTGAAAAACCTCGGCCCGTCCCACTTTGATTTAAGGTTTGGCCCGTGTGAAGACTCTAAAATAACGGCTTGGCCCGGCCGGTTATAAACTGGACTAAGCTACTTTTAACCGGCACAAAACTTCAAAATACTGATTTTTACATTTGTAGCACTTACAGTTTTTGAGTAGCAGTAATTTTGAAATCAAATAACCTTTATTTCCACCCCACATTTGAGGTCCTGGAAACCAAATTTTTAAAAAAGTTTTGAAACACTTATATCATTATTTTTTGAGTAAATACTAAATACTAATTTTAACATCTGTAGCATTCACAGTTTTTGAGTAGCAGTTACTTTAAAAACCAAAGAAACCTTTTTCCCACCCCACATTTGAGGTCCTGAAAACCAAAATTTCAAAAAATGGTGAAACACATATATCTTTATTTTTAGAGTAGAAACTAAATACTAATTTTTACTTTTGTAGCATTTACAGTTTTTGAGTATCAGTTACTTTAAAAACCAAATAATCCTATTGTCCACCCCACATTTAAGGTCCTGGAAACCAAATTTGTAAAAAATGGTGAAACACGTATATCTTTATTTTTAGAATAGAAACTAAATACTAATTTTTACTTCTGTGGTATTTACAGTTTTTGAATAGCAGTTACTTTAAGAAACAAATAACCCTATTTTCCACCCCACATTTGAAGTCCTGGAAACCAAATTTTCAAAAAATGCTAAAACACGTATTTCATTATTTTTGGAGTAGAAACTAAATACTAATTTTTACTCCTGTAGCATTCACAGATTTTGAGTAGCAGCTACTTTAAAAACCAAATAACCCAATTTTCCAACACACATTTGAGGTCCGGGAATCCGAATTTTCAAAAAATGGTGAAACACGTATCTTTTTATTTTTTAAAAAGAATCCATATACCAAATTTCAAAATCTCCTCATTTTTGGTTTTTGAGATATACATTGTTTTAGAAAAAAAAGTTTGTTCTCCAGTTTCTTTCCCTCAGGAGCAAAATTTTTAAAAATCCTTTTTAGTGGATGCTTACGCAATAAAATAATATAAGTTCCAAATTTCACGTTCCTAGGATGAGGCGTTTGAGCTCGGCGTTGATTATCAGTCAGTCAGTCAGTCAGTCAGTCAGTCAGTCAGTCAGTCAGTCAGTCAGTCAGTCAGTCAGTCAGTCAGTCAGTCAGTCAGTCAGTCAGTCAGTCAGTCAGTCAGTCAGTCAGTCAGTCAGTCAGTCAGTCAGTCAGTCAGTCAGTCAGTCAGTCAGTCAGTCAGTCAGTCAGTCAGTCAGTCAGTCAGTCAGTCAGTCAGTCAGTCAGTCAGTCAGTCAGTCAGTCAGTCAGTCAGTCAGTCAGTCAGTCAGTCAGTCAGTCAGTCAGTCAGTCAGTCAGTCAGTCAGTCAGTCAGTCAGTCAGTCAGTCAGTCAGTCAGTCAGTCAGTCGGGACAGGTCCTTTATATATATATATAGATAACAGAAACAATTTACAATAAAAATAAGTTGAATGAAAAATTGAAAATGAGTGCAAACCACAAAATGGAAAAATAGTGATGCCCAAGGGAGCATCCGAAGAGATGAATCTCGCATAAGGATGACCCGCGCATTAGTAAATAAATTGGATATACAGTCGAGCGCTAATTAAGCGTTTATTTTGGTAGATTGACTTCAAAATAACCAATCAAACAAACAAACATGTATAGCACTTTGGCACCTTGGCATTTAAAGTTATAAATAATATTATTGCAGCCAGAATGCTGTGAAATTACGGTAATGACAGATCATCTGACCTACCATGGCCGCTAGTAAGTAGCGCCACTATACAGTGGCGTAGCGAGGGTATCTGGCGCCCGGGGGCAAGGTATGAAAAATGCTCCCCCATCTTCTACTGTCATCCCAATTGAACGACCAAAACCAAGAGAACCGATGGCGCCATAGCCATAATCGGTGAGCCCCTCCGCAATAAAATTTTAGAAATCACTTGTGTGAAATAGTGGAAAAATACAATTTTTTAATTTTACTTGTTTTACGTGTTCAAAAATGACTAAACTTTGGTGAAATTTTTGTCTTTCCTTTTGCTTTTTTGCGCCCCAAAGCCTGGCGCCCGGGGGCAGATGCCCTTCCCTGCCCCCTTCGCTACGCTACTGCCACTATAAACAGAGGTGAAAATTCGACAATATTTTATATCTCAATAATGCTAATAATTATTCAATAACCAAATTGATTCCTAAACTATTAAAATAAAAATTATTGATTGTGCCGATATTAAAGATTAAAGAAATTATGCTGCATCTGCTATTAGGTATACTAAAGTGTTTTAGAAATAAAAACGAATTTTGACCAAAACCTAAAACGCAATATATTTATTAGTCATCGCTTTTCCTCGAAGGACATCTGCTGAATTAAATTTTAGAAACATTAAAGCCTTATCGATTGAACATCTTCTACATCGACCAAGCTCATTTTCAAATCACCAATGTTGAATTGGCAAACGTGGCATTTTTTAACGAAAGCTTCGCCAAGCGGGGCGTTTAGATCGGGGACGTAACGATCAGGGGCGTAGAGCTCCAATTTCCTGGAGAAGGTTAGGGACAGGCAAGACTCAGGATAGGGGTAGACCTTTTTCAAACTGTGAAAAAACAGGAGCTTTAACAACAATTACAGCATTGTACACTACTAATTTCATAACATTTCACTGCTTACTGTACAAAATTGTTTTTAATTGCACATTTAGGACACAAATTCATAAAAAATGATCTATTCAACTTCTACCAGGGAAAAACGATTTTTCCGGGGAGAGGGATAGACTTGGTCCGTATGAGGCCGCCGGTCTTGTTTCAGAACTTTAAGCAAATGAGTCATGAGAGGGTATATGAGCTGACTTCATTGAATTTCTGAGTTTTTTTTAGCATTTCTTTGTCGAAATGCACAGTTACTTTGATTTTTTATTAGTTATTTTTAAAAGAGACCTTTTTACCCAAAACTGATAGCCAGTATTAAATTTTTAGATCTTTTAAAAAAGTTATAACTACGAAAACTTCATTTAAGATCAATGTTTTGTCATTTTCATTGAGCTTAATTAACATCTACAACAGTTTTTACTTATTTTACACCATTTAGCATTCCCAATGAAAGCTTCTTTAGAAGATCGTGAAACACAAATATATACTTATAAAGAAGCAATTTTAAGTTTTTATTTTTGGAGAACCGATGAAATCGCGCAAACAATTACATTAGACTGGAGTGTCATCATTATCATCGTCACTACCACCAACACCATTATCAGAATCAGCGCCTAAACTTTTTACAACGTCAAAATTGTTAAAAAAATCTTGTCCTAAATAAATCGAATAAAATCAAGTTAATTGTTTCCAAAAGTCTTTCAGGCACAGTTACAAATTACACATATTTTGAAATTTGCCACAAAAAAAGAGCAAACACTTCAGTATTTCTGATTTTGTTGGATTCAAAAGAAACTCGTTTAAAAAAAAGTATCACAGTTCACAAGCTGGTTTAACATGTTATCTTTAAAATTTTCATAGAGTGTGTTGAGTGTTTTTAATATTTATGAAACGTCTCGTTATTGAAGGATTTGAAGTTAGAAAGTTTGGTCAGTTCTTAAAATAACCCAAAACAGTTTTGATCACATCGATTAGAAGTTATGTCCATATGAGAAATTGTAATCATGTTTAAAAACCCAGAAAATCAAGACATTTAAAAGAACCATTATTTATCTAAATTTATTAAACATACATTAATAATCTAGTCTCAATGGTCGACATCTTGAATCTCAGTCTCAATTGAGATTCATATCTTAATCATCGAACAAGAACATGCACTTGCTTCCATCAAACATGGCGGAACCATTTTTTTCTAGCAACAATCCGATCGTCAAGCTGTAACTTATTAAAAACCAGTTATAAAAAGCTGTTTCAACAAGTTTTGAATTCAATTAATATTTTAACAAGCTTCTTCCACGTGGATGGAATCGAGAAGGCGACAAAACGCCAATCAGAAAGTGTCTCATCCTTGATTCGTGTACATTACAAATTTGCCACACCTCTAACGTGAAAGGTTCATCGCTTATAAATAGGTTCAGCTCATGATCAATGCATGTTTCAACAACGCTCAAAGGTAAGTCTTACAAATATAACCACTGGGTTATTGCACTGTCTAATTTGTTTTTTTTTCTTACTATTATTTGAACAATGTTCACTGATAAACTTCATTACTGGAAAAGTACATTAAGCTGATGAAGCAAATTAAAACTGGCTGATGCTGGAAAATAACTTAAGGAAGTAAGAATTTAAAAAAAAACAAACAAAAATCTTCTAAGGTTTTAAAATATAAGTCCCAGTGAAAAAAAAAATCTTTCAGTGTAATTTAAATCAAACTAGTTATGAATGAGTGCAGCTTCTAGGATCAATTTGAAATGCAAATTCACAGCCTGGGAACACGAGGTAGAGAGAGCGCTGTTACGTCGAACCATGAGCTACAAAGTGCTTGTTCACAGAGTAATATACACTACTGAACGGCGAGGAAGAAGTTTTTAATTTAGTTAGCGTATACTTTTTCGGATTTGTTTACAAGTTATTACTAGCAACTCGACCGTGTGATTTGCATTGAAATTACAATAATCGTTTGCTAGTTGAGCATCACGAAAGGCCATGTCGCTTAAGAATATTTTGTTTCGTTAAACTATCGATCTGCCGCAGGTGCCGAGTTGTTATTTTATACAGTTTTGTTTTCGAACATTTCAGAAATGTTTTTAAACGTCTCGAGATTGATAAAAGTAGATTCAAAATATTTTGTCACCATTCAACGGACATAACCTAACAGGGTAGGTACTTAATAGAGTGACTCTATCATTAAGATTTTTTTAAATATTACTACCTATTATGTTAATGGGCGAATGAAAAATTGTTAATAAGTTTATCCTGCGACGTATATTTGGCTGTCTGTTATATGTATAAAGATGCCGATAAAATCTTGCATATAATATACGGTCAAATTTGACGCATATCTTCTACCATTGTTTAGGAAAATGTTAAAGGCAGACTTGATTAAAAAGGATTTTGTTGAAAGAACTCGGTGTCTGGTTTTATGCTGCATTTGAGAGACTAGGTCGAAATATGCTACCCATCTTTCTCATGCAGCTTGGAATTTGGCACCGCTCTAACCGGTTCACAAATGACTTACTAAAGAATTTATAACTAAGGCAATTTATTATCACAAAAATTTTAAAAATAAATTAAAGATTTATAAAAATATTTTTTGAATGAGATTGTGTATAATATTAGTTTTCAAAAAAAAAGATCACGATCCTGGTGATCAAAAGAAGATTTGTTCACCGTCTACTAACCAGCCATCTTTCCGATTGGATTCCTAGAACCGTTCTCTCAACACTTGAGACTACAGACATGAACCTTTCATGATTTTCCAATAATAACATTTGGGTTTCTGACTATTAATTGCTCCAAAACAATTTTGTAGAGTTGATCGACTGTCAGATTAAAACGAATTTTCGATAAGGAGATTCTTTGCACATTAGTTATAAATAAAGTAATTTCAAGCTACGAAATAAACAAAAATCTAACAACTTAGATATATTTATAAAACTGACAAAAAACTAACAAAACAATTTTTAAAGCTAAGAAATTATCTTTTTTGAAATAAACTTTTGAATTGGCTCCTATCGTATGGCCATTGTGACTCAATAGAGCGCCTCGGCGGCGGCCCAAACAGGACCAGATTTTTCCACTGATTTCATCCAGTCCTCCTCCACAAAGTCCAGCCATTTTTTTCCGCGGTCTTTCTTTTGGCCAGGGGCGGCGATTGCGGGGGACGGATGAAACAGGTCCCCGTCAATAGTTTGGTTGAAGGGACAGTATAGGCATTGTCCCCTCAATAATAGTTAAAAAACTTAAAAATTAATAGCTGAAAAGTAATTAATCTAATGAAACTTTAGTCTTAATGAAACATTATATTTCCAACTGCGGGTTTCAGAAAGGTTTGATACTGAATCGTCTGGCATCAGTACATACCTCAAATTAAAATCAACTTTACTTGACGAAGAAATTTCACCACATAAGCAGCTATCCTAAACTGGACGTCAAAATTTCATCTATGCAGCTAGCAATGTTTCACAGTCAGTGGAAGCATACAAACTTGAGCAGTGCAGTTGAAGTAATTTGGGCCATGTCTGAAGATGTGCGCCGACTGTTTCCACAAGTTGAGCAGCTTGTTAGGTTAAGGCTTATTTGTCCAGTATCTTCATGCGAGGCAGAGCGTTCTTGCAGTACTATGCCTAGGTTGAAAACGTGGTTAAGCAATAGCATAATTCAATTAAAACAGAACGCAACTGCAATTTGTTAAGTCCATCAGAACATCTTGGATGACGTTGAACTAGACCGATTGGCGGGAGAATTCGTCAGTAGGTCAAATAATAGGAAGACGGTGTTTTTGCTTTTAAATAAAAGTCAAATTTTTTTGGTTCTTCCTGTTTTTATCTTTTGTTCCTCTTTCTTTTTTCACTCTCTCTCGCATTAAGTTTTGATTAAAAAAACTAGCCTACAAAGTCTTTTTTAAAATTGTTTATATAAAAGGGAAGGAAAAAGAGTAAATCAATGGGTAACAAAGTTTGCCTTTTTACAAAAACACCTGCAGGTGTCACCAATGGTGGAAAACGTGGTTTTTTTTTATTTAAAACATGATTTGAAAGTTACCTACGGCAAGGCCCCCGCATAAAGAAAGAAGAAGGAAAGCAAAAAAATTATCCCCCCAATATGTAACAGGAATCACCGCCCCTGGCTCCTGGCCTGCCCCATAACGCCAACCGTTGATCACTTTCACTACATTCATTCTGTTAACATGCCCAAAGTAAGAAATTCGTCTCCGTCGGATTTTCTCTACAACGTCACACTTGGTCTTCAGCTCTGATTTTATATTGTCATTTCTCCCTTTATTTCTTTACTTATTAAACTTTTAGTTTAAAAGAAATAAAATTAAATGCTTTTATTTCAAAACAAAGTTCATCCACTATTAAACACAAATATTAATTAATTTAGTTTTTCACTTAAAATTGGCAGAAATTTTATTGTTATCAACGCCTCTTTATTTAATTTTATCGCCCTAATTTAAATTATTTTTTGTAATTCTTTAACATTAAACCCATTATCGTTTTGTTAACACTACAAAAATATTAAAATCAGCTCAGCTTCGTGCATTATTCTGTTTTTGTGTTATATTAGTTATTTAAATATTATGGCAGAGGTGATTTTTTAAAGCAGTTTAATTTCTTTAATGTCGATAAATTAAAAAAATGTCGTCATTAAAAAGAGATGCTAATTCGAATGTTTACAAAATAATCGATGTTCTAGTATTCAAATGAGTCCGGGCGCATGTCAATCGATGATCCGAATCCTCGATATGCTTCGAGTATTATAATCGTGCACCTGTTCCGCATTTATGTACGAGATAGAATTCGTATGTTACTTACTACCTCCAACATCATGACCTGCATGGCCAAGGACTTTCCATCATTGTTTTTATGTGGTCTCTCTTAGGAGAGAAGTTTTAGGCGGTTAGTGGTTAAGAGAAGGTTAGGGTGTCGATAGTCAAACAGCATTTTTTAGTTTTCAGGTTTTCAAATATTTATATTATAATAGACCAGCTTCACTCACTGATTCTGTCCGCTTAATGTATAGCACTGTACAAGAAGTCTATCTCGAATAATAAGTTTTAGGACTTAAAATTTATAAATATATGTAATGTATAAAAAAATAAATATTTAAAATAAATAATGATTTTTATTATATTTAATCCACCTACTTCATGGTTTCGGAACAAATCACAAAAATGCATGTTTTTAAAATCAGTTTTTCCCAAAAGTCATGCCAGGAGTTTGCTTTAAAAACCAACGATTTGATTGCTAAACCAAGCATATCTAAGATTTTTATGAAACCGGCTATGCAGTGTGTTTTTCATTTAGTCAAACTAAGCCACAGCAACGAGTGGCCGGGTACAGCTAGTAGACAGATAAAACAGACTAAAAATACAAGATAAATAGACGTTATAATAACGGTTACACTGTACCTTAGGTAAGTCGATATGCTTAAGCTTTTGGATCGTGTAACTGTCTATAAAGTACTAAATAATTTGATTTGTTTACAACAATAGGGAAGGTCCGGACCCCAGGACCCCCTGTATCAGCCCCTGAAATGACAGGGCGCAGAGAAAAACAGATGTTTCCAAGGACCGCTTTCAATGGGCGCGAATAACGTTGAGCTTGGAATAAAAGTTTACGCATAAAACTTTTTTTTAATGCTTTATTGAATTAACTAAACAGAATTATTACGAGCAAAAAATTTCAAACTGATGACCGACGATAATTGACAATTTAAAAAAAAAACAAGTATACAACTACTCTTTTCCCCATAACTCCTGAAAAAACTAAAATTCTGTTTGATTTCTGCAGCATTGAAATCTATTTGAAAACATTTAAACGCAATTGAATTTTAGAAAACGAACTACGATAATTTGTGCATCACTTCAAACAATTTTTTTTACATTTAACATAACAAACAAGTAAGTCGTAAAAACCAGGTTTCTCAACATATCTATATATATAAAAGAACATGTCCTGACTGACAGATGACTGACTGATAATCAACGCCGAGCTCAAACGCCTCATCCTAGGAACGTGAAATTTGGAACTTATATTACTTTTATAGCGTAAACATCGGCTAAGAAAGGATTTTTGAAAATTTTGCTCCTGAGGGGAAAAAACTGGAAAACAAACTTTTTACTAAAACAATGTATATCTCGAAAACCAAAAATGAGGAGATTTTGAAATTTGGTATATAGATTCTTTTTGAAAAATAAAAAGATACGTGTTTCACCATTTTTTGAAAATTCGGTTTTCCGGACCTCAAATGTGGGTTGGAAAATTGGGTTATTTGGTTTTTAAAGTAGCTTCTACTCAAAAACTGTTAATGCTACAGGAGTAAAAATTAGTATTTAGTTTCTACTCCAAAAATAATAAAATACGTGTTTTAGCATTTTTTGAAAATTTGATTTCCAGGACTTCAAATGTGGGGTGGAAAATAGGGTTATTTGTTTTTTAAAGTAACTGCTACTCAAAAACTGTAAATACCACAGATTTAAAAATTAGTATTTAGTTTCTATTCTAAAAATAAAGATATACGTGTTTCACCATTTTTTTATAAATTTGGTTTCCAGGACCTTAAATTTGGGCTGGACAATAGGATTACTTGGTTTTTAAAGTAACTGATACTCAAAAACTGTAAATGCTACAAAAGTAAAAATTAGTATTTAGTTTCTACTCTAAAAATAATGATATACGTGTTTCAACATTTTTTGAAAATTTGGTTTTCAGGACCTCAAATGTGGGGTGGAAAATTGGGTTACTTGGTGTTTAAAGTAACTGCTACTCAAAAACTGTAAATGCTACAAAAGTAAAAATTAGTATTTAGTTTCTACTCTAAAAATAAGGATATATGAAATTTTGGTTTTCATGATCTCAAATGTGGGGTGGAAAAAGGTTTCTTTGGTTTTTAAAGTAACTGCTACTCAAAAACTGTGAATGCTACAGATGTCAAAATTAGTATTTAGTATTTACTCAAAAAATAATGATATAAGTGTTTCAACATTTTTTAAAAATTTGGTTTCCAGGACCTCAAATGTGGGGTGGAAATAAGGGTTATTTGATTTCAAAATAACTGCTACTCAAAAACTGTAAGTGCTAAAAATGTAAAAATTAGTATTTTGAAGTTTTGTGCCGGTTAAAAGTAGCTAAGTCCAGTTTATCACCGGTTGGGCCAAGGCGTTGTTTTAGAGTCTTCACACGGGCCAGGCCAAACCTTAAATCAAAGTGGGACGGGCCGAGGTTTTTCACCAAGTATATAGATATTTTAGTGATTTTAGGGTCTTCAGTTGGGCCGGGCCAAACCTGAAGTCAAGGTGGGACGGGCCGAAGTTTTTCATCAAGTATATAGAACTTCTAGGCCTGTAAGAATGGGCCGGGCCTAATTCAAACGGGCTGTTCCGGGCCAGGAGTTTAGGTTTTTAAAACGGGCTGGGCTAAGTTGTCGACGGGCCGAGCCGAGACCTAAAAAATTGATCTCTACTATGGATGCACGGTTCAAACTCTCTAATTTCATGCGAGCGAAGCCGCTACGGGCACTGCTAGTCTCTTATATTATTGAATTTGCAGGCTTTTCATTTATTGCAAAAAAGTTTCTTTTAAAATGACGTTTTTTGGAATTTAAATATGTAAACATTTATTTAATTTCTTTTTGTTTTAAAACATATAACATAGATAATTATTATTTTTAATTGAAAATTTTTTGTTTAAAATTTTTTAAAATTTTAATTGCATTGACATGAGAAGTGAGCTTATATTTCAAATTTCATCTCAATTGGATGACGGAAAGTTAGTTTATTTTCCCTTTCAAGGTTTGCAAACATTCAAGCAAGCATGCTATGATGCAATCAAGACCGGCGGTGAAGTTATTGTAAGGTATTTATAAAAATCTCAATTTTATCATCGCGGCCAGCTAATTTTATAAATCTCTGCTTTTATTTTTATCCCAAAATTGTTTATTAGATAATTAGCCATTTATGCTTATTCAATCGCTCCATTTCCGTTTTGTTTTTCAAAAACTAAATAAAATAACAAACCTACTAACTTCTAAGAAAAATAAAAATTGTCTAACCTTTTACTCTATTCTCTTAGTTTTGTGATTTGAGACTCAATTTTTTTTAAATAGGTTTCATAATGTTTGGTTTAATTTTAGCTTAACAATTTAGATTACTAATAAAATCAATGATTTAATTTAAATAGAAAAATGTCAAAATGTTGTTAGATGTTATAAATTGTGGTGAAAAAAGTACAAATCAAAAAAATTATTGAATGTCCATTTATAGTAGCATTGTCAGTGTCATAATAATCTTTTATGTTCCAGCCCGGAAATTTCTCCACTCCAATCAGTCGACCCTCAACTTTGGAATAAACAGGAGTTTTGTGATTGACATACTGCTGGATAGCATTAAGTTGATCCATGTCTGAAATTTGTAACAAAATCATTCTCGAACCATAACATTTGTTGAAGCGACATTGAGGTTAAGCGTTAGCCAGTGTGTCGGATGATGTTGATTACTGATTGTCGGTTCAAATCCAACCACCCAGGACCCAAAAACAAATTTACGAAAGCTGTTTTTAGTTTATGTTTTTAGACTTTACAAATATCAGAACAATAAGTAAGTAGGATCTTCTGCATTGCCAACGTTTAAAGTTTTTTTTTAGAACACACTATTTCAAGCAGACCTTGCATATGAAAATAAAAGTTAGCCAAACTATATATGAAGAAATAAACCAGACTTACCACCAGGGGAAGAAACAGGATTTTCGTAAAAAGAATATCCTTCGCTGCCGCCCCAGAGTGACCTTGACATGACAACACGGTACTTTTTCTTGGCATGGACGGGCTTGTAAGTTCGACACTTGTAGCACATCGATGCATTTATTTCAGCAACTCTAGCACCGTTAGGCTTGCTCATGTCGAATGCTACTTTCAGTCCTGTCCGATGTAAATCTAATAAGTTCATCTCATTGTGTTTGAGCACAACGTAATAAAACATTGAAACAGTAATGTTCAGGTTTCTTTGAAAATAATTATATACATTTTCTCAACATATCGTTTAATTTAGGATTAATTGGCAAATTTCTATGCAATTTAAAATAAAAGAATTTATATAAAAATAACCCTTATCATTTATTATGTCAGTTTAAAGTTTAGTTTTTAAAGTTTGCAGCGTTTTTTCGGAATTTTCTTAAAATTATAAATAAATGTGACACTGACACAAGTTGACATAACTTGTTAATAAAATCAATAATAAATACCCGAAACTTGTAAGAATTTGCCTTCTTTTTTTATAACATCAAAGCCATCAACAGAATATTCCAAAGCTTTCCATAGACTTTTCCCAGTTAATTCAACCATCCATAGACGAGTTTCAAAAGGCAGGATCTCATATAATAAGTTTTGTGTTATTGGCCCTTCAAAGAAAAACACATTAACTATTCAATTAAGTATAATAAATTGTAGTTAACTATTTTATAATGTACATTTAAGTTTAATTGCATTCAAAAAACTTTTTAATGCTGAGAGTTGTTTCTAATAAACCCCCCATACTTGTAAAATAAAAGAATATTCTAATTCTAGATTATTGCTTAACTGGAATTATATTTGTACTGAAAAACATACAAGACGTATATATGCTCTTTAAGGATCACTTCCTAAACTATTTGCTGCAATATTGGCAAATTGGCAATATTGACATTTTTTAGATCTCCTACATATTATTTTGCTATTTAAGTGTTGTTGGAGTAATAATTCAACAGTAAATTTTTTCAAGGTCGTCAAATTGAATAGCATGCAACACAAAAATGCATTAACAAAATCAGTTTAAACTACAACAAATTTTTAATAATAATCAACTAGTTATTTGAGACAAAAAAAAGCACATATTACCTGTCGGAACATCATGTTTGATAGAACCGCCGGTTATCAGAGCGATGGTTACATTTTCCCATTTTGAATGATAAGCATAGTATAACATGGCATCGGTTATAAAGTTTCCTGGATTCAATTGAATTTTAATTCATAAATTTTGTTTTTATAATCAACTGGGTCTTGCTAAATGCGAGCCAGTTCCAAATAAGGATGGTGAAGGTGGGGACACAGACTGGCTACCAGATCAAATGGTGTCCGAACGTTTCATCTCCGGAAGTTCATCTATAGGACAGTTCGTCTCGGGCGATTCATCAGCGGACTGTTCCCTATATTGAACGAGGATAACTCAGCATTTGCTATTTTTTAGTATAGTTAGAGTCATCGGTAACATCATTGCCGTATAGTTAATTTTACTGATTCTGCACTTTATACGTGATATCTAGATATCTAGAACTACTTGAATTTATAGTGTACAACGATTTGTCAACATACGCTAAAAATTAGCCCTGAGGTATGAGTTACATCACAAACTACTTAAAAAATGCGTTTTGCTTGTTCTAGACTATATATAAGAATTCTATTCGTGTCACTTCTTTATTTATCAACGGAATCAGCTCCACAGCAATATATTGTCTGTTGACTAACAAAAATCAAACAACCTACGATCGTTTTATTGCTGAATTAATGATGCTGATTCCAAATGCTGCTCCGAAAACCATCTTAACAGATATTGAATCTGATGCAATGAGAGCATTCAAAAATGGTTATTCAGAACCACTTGTGACCTGATGTTATTTTCATTCGAGTCGAACTGGGAATAAAAGCAGATCATGATAACAATGATTCCTTTTGAATTATAATAGTTATAAATTATATCCATAGAATTATTCTGAAAAACGGTCCGCATTAATTTTGTCGCGCATTTTACACAACGAAAAATAATTCACGTGAGGGTTACATTATCTTGTAACCACTGTTATATTATATAGACAGATGATTTTTAAATATGATGGATGTCGCCAAATAACAGAAACACATCACAGAACACTCAAACATACATTCCATCTAAATTGTCTCAGACAGATACAGACGTTAATCAATCAAAAAAAAATTAAATATGGGTTCAGACCCTTCGTGCTTTATTTGGTAATAAGGTATTTAAAACAGTCAAACGTAATGTTTAACTAAATACACAAAAATATGTTAAACCGCACTATGGAAGAAACGTATATTCTGAATGATTCGTCCGAAAGATAAACAGTCCGCAGTCCGCAGATGAATCGTCCGAAATGAAACGTTCTAGAATCAGACGAAATAATTATCTGAGGCAGGAAGTATTATACTATTTCTCGTCTACTGCTATTTCCGTCATAAAACAGGTGTTGCTAAAAAAATCTATAAGCTTACTTGTTTTTGAATTGAATAAATTATCAAAACACGAATTAAGATAAGTGAAAACATCATAGAAATAAGTTCCCTCTTGCTTTTCAATTTTTAACTAATTTTCTGCTGCAATATTTTTAAAAACGCAATATTTAAAAGTACTGGACACTTGCCTAGGGCACACTCGTTTATCCTGCAAACCTTTTCCGTTCCTTTCATGAATACGAGTGAGTAACCAATGGGCTCATCAAGTTTTAATTTTCTTTGCTCAAAAAACTTGTCGTAGGCAAACTTTGTTTCTGCGTCTTCAAAATATGAACAAACAATTGAAAAGAAAATGCGCTCAACTAAATACAATAATTTATCTTGACATTATCTTGTGAACAAGCTCTATGGCTACTTTTATACTAACATGTATTTTAATCGCAATCTACATTAGTGGGGCGGCTAACTGATCAAAAACCCCTTCATCGTGCAGACGCTATTGACAAGCAAATAAATTACATATTTTTAATCAGAAAAATATGCTTGTAATTATCTGATATTGCCACATTCTGTAAAATTTAGAAAAAAAATCACCTTTTTTGGACCCGCTCCTGTATGAATAGCGTATTATTGCAGGCGATCAAACTGGCGAAAAATTCAAATATTTTGTTTTTTTTGTTGGTTTGCATATGCTTAATATAAAAAATGAAGAAAACAAGAAAAAATAGATGAATAATTAAATTTTGAATGAGTAGACCTACGGAAAGAGATACGCACTTGAGGCACTCGTTTCCATAGGTCTACTCACTCAAAATTGAATTATTCATCTATTTTTTTTTGTTTTCTTCATTCTCTTAATTAAACATATGCAAACCAACAAAAAGAAACAAATATTTAAATTTTTCGCCAGTTTGATCGCCTGTGATAATACGCTATTCATACAGGAGCGGGTCCAAAAAAGGTAATTGTTTTAAATTTTACAGAACGTGGCGATATCAGGTAATTACAAGCATATTTTTCTAATTACAAATATGTAATTGTTTTGCTTGTTTTTGTTTGTCAATTGAAAAAAAAATCACCTTTTTTGGTCCCGCTCCTATATGAATAGCGTATTCATAGAAATATCTATGAGCGTATTATCACAGGCGATCAAACTGGCAAAAAAATCAAATAATTTGTTTTTTTTTGTTGGTTTGCATATGTTTAATATAAAGAATAAAGAAAACAAGAACAAATATGTGAATAATTAAATTTTGAGTGAGTAGACGAGACACGTACTTGAGGCAGAAGTCATGTCTCGTTTCCGTAGGTTTACTTACTCAAAATTTAATTATTCGTCTATTTTTTCTTGTTTTCTTCATTCTTTATATTAAACCTATGCAAATCAACCAAAAAAAAACAAAATATTTTAATTTTTTCGCCAGTTTGATCGCCTGTGATAATACGCTATTCATACAGGAGCGGGTCCAAAAAAGGTGATTTTTTTTTCTCAATTTTACAGAATGTGGCGATATCAGGTAATTACAAGCATATTTTTATGATTACAAATATGTAATTAATTTGCTTGTCAATAGCGTTTGCACGATGCTGCAGTTAGCTGCCCCACTACATGTATTCATTCTAAGCACAAAATATATTACTTCAATTTGAGTATTAAAGTTGGTAAACGGTTTTAATTAGGTGAAATATAAATGCATTGCTACACCATTCATCCGAGGGGAAGAAACTGGAAAACAAACTTTTTTCTAAAACAATGTATATCTCGAAAACCAAAAATGAGGAGCTTTTGAAATTTGGTACATGGATTCTTCTTGAAAAATAAAAAAATAGGTGATTCACCATTTTTTGAAAATTCGGTTTCCCGGGCCTTAAATGTGGGTTGGAAAATTGGGTTATTTGGTTTATAAAGTAGCTGCTACTTAAAAACTGTGAATGCAACAAGAGTAAAAATTAGTATTTAGTTTCTACTCCAAAAATAATGAAAATTTGGTTTCCAGGACTTCAAATGTGGGGTGGGGTGGAAAATAGGGTTATTTGTTTTCTAGAGTAACTGCTCAGTCAGTCAGTCAGGACATGTTCTTTTATATATATATATATATATGTATATATATATATATATATATATATATATATATATATATATATATATATATATATATATATATATATCTTAATTCAAAAGTTATATAATATAGCAAAATTAGGTCTCACCATTTTCTGCTGAAGTATAATTGAGAAGATATGAATTACCAGTATATGATGTCACTTTGCCATTTGCGTCAAACTCCATCTGTATCATACCCATGTATTTACCCATGGAACCGGAATGAACCACCAGCGGACCGCGCGGGTCTCCCGGTTGGCCGTCTTGCCAGGGATATTTACCGGCTGCGGCGTCATCCTGGTGAATCCTGTCTTGTTTGTCGTTTATAAATAACGTTTGACTGTGTGCTCCCACAATGAGATCGATATCGGGAATCTCTCTGGCCAGCTCCTTGTCGCGTTCGATTCCTCCGTGGCCGAGGACAATAATTATATTCGCGCCGTCGGCTATTAAATCTTCTGTGGCGTTTTTAAGTGTTATCATTTCGTCACTGAAGTTGTAACGTTTTGTTGCTGATTCAGGTTAATTAGAAATAAAAATGATTAGAAATCAAAATGGAACTCAGCGCAAATTATTTCTTTTTAATTACTTTGTTTTTAAGGTTCAACTTAAAAATGTTGTGTTAGAAAAGGATATATGTTTAAGTCATCCAATAAATGTGATCCTAAAATTAGTGAATTTTAAATTTGTTAGATAACCGCTTGTAAAAAGTAAAATAAACTTTACTTAGTTGTCGCCTATCAAACAATGTTTTTGAAAAATATCCAAGAATTCCTATCTTTATACCATCTTTATCCAGAGTAATATTTTTAGAGATACGCTCCTGAAGATACCGATGATTTGTTTCAAGGTTTGTGCAAATCACAGGACAAGATAGGTTTCTTAAATAAACTTCGAGGTCAAAATCTGTCCTCAGAAGTTCATAGTAACCTAAGCCCTATTAAAACAACACACGAACTATTTATTTTTCAAATACCGGTTTGATATATTAAAGTTTTGTTTATAAAAAAAGAACAAATAAAAGGAGCTGAAACTAAACTAAACTATTTACAAATGTCAAATAAACTGTCAATTTTAACAATGAAGATTAAACAACATTAATTTTGATTAATTTAAGTAATATTTAGAGTAAAAAATTGTTTTTTGTCACTGGATATCAATGGTATTGGATTTCAAAGAAATATCAGATTGGTTCTTAACCCATGATCACTTTGTGATATCATATGTACGGCACCATTAAATGGAATTTTTTTGGAAGAGTTAGTCAATACATTTCGACGTCATATTTGAAAGGAGTCTGGTCTTTGTAAAGAAGGGGATGGAAACCCAATTAAATTTCCAAGGTCATTTATGGATGGCCATATGTCGTGGATGTCTTTTTTTGGAATGTGCCAAAAAATATGACAAGTTTAGAAACAAAACTACGCCATTGTTAAATTATAAAATTGATGATAGTTCCAACTAACCACTGCATCATATTTAAGTAAGTTCATAAAATGACTGATCGCGAGTCCTTTGAAAAGTCTCAGCCAATCAGAACCCTGAATCTGGTTTCCAGCATCTAGAAGAATAGTTGGAGTAGTGTCTAGACGATTCCGTTTAATGAAGCCCGCTCTGCGGTAAACTCCTCCGTAGCAGCTGGTAAAGTACCTTCTTTGAGATATTACGCTGCAGTTGGATCCCTGTGCGTTAACCATTTCAAGGCGGGCAAAGACGTCTCCAGTGTGTAAAACGCGCAGATTAAATGATCCGGTTCTTGTAATATTGTAAAAAATAATCATTAAAAGCTGATATAGCAGATTTGTTCTAGCAATTGCCGATGTACAACTGAATGTGAATGGAAATTCCCATTTTTCTTGCATGTCTTAACACTGATGTTATTTAAATGTTAAAATTAAAGATAAATCATTTTGTTTTTGTTATGAAAACAAGAATTGACGTAGCCATAGATATTTAAAAGTTTAACCTGGGAAACTAAATGCAAAGACGTCTCCAGTGTGTAAAACGCGCAGATTAAGGTAAGAGTTGATTTAGGTAGAATGTATGGAAAAGCAATGAACGCAGCAGGTCTTGACCAATCAAATTCTCTACACAGTAGTTTGATTTTTGTGTCAGGGACTACCTTCCATACATCTGTTAAGCCGCGGGACCAATCCGATGCTTCGACATGAATGAAGAGAAGCGCTGGTGCACGACTGCAACTGGTGAATTGGCTCTTTTTTAAAATAATTCATGACTGCTCACACCTCTATAATAAAGAAAAGAACTCAAGAGAGACCACAATGTGTCAAATGTTTAAAAAGTTCACTCAAATTTTATTGCTCAAGTATGGAACTACTGAAATCGAAAACGAACGTATTCAATCATGTGATTTGCAGTGTCTCTGAACGCCGGATATAAACGAGTAATAACTACAAAATATACTCTATTGTTGCCAATCGTCAAGTCAACTAGAATCAAAAACTTTCTTCTACCAAATTACGTAAATTACGTAATAAACAGAATTTTGCACAGGAAGCGGGAACAGATCCAAGGGTGGGAAGGGACATTTTCGGTTTGTTACTTGTGAAATTAACAGTAGCGTAGCGAGGGTATTTGGCACCCGGGGCAAGGAATAAAAAAATGCGCCCCCATCTTCAAATGTCTTCCCAAACCAAGGGAACCGAAAGCGCCCGAGCCATATCCGGGGTTCAGTGAGCCCCTTCCTCAAGAGTATTTCGGAAATCACTTGTGTGAAGTAGTGAAAAAATACAATTTGTTCATTTTAAATGTTTTATATGCTCAAAAATTACTAAAATTTAATTAAATTGTTTTCTTTCCTTTTGCCTTTTGGCGACCCCAAAGCCTTTTGCCCGGGGGCAGATGCCCCCTCTGCTCACCCCTTTGCTACGCCACTGGAAATTAAAGTTATTTCTAAAGCTTCACTTAATATGATAATGATAGCATAGTGAATGAATACAAATAAAATTGAATAAAATACAAAACAACTGCCATTTAACAACATGCCTAATCAAAATTAGAATCTTGCTCGAAAAAATAACTGTATCTTCGATATAAAAAATAAAATCATTTCCAGAAAAAAACATTTAGTTTGCAAAACTGATAACGAAAGATGTCGCGTGCTTTCTGTGAGTCTTGTGCTATTTCAGAAATTTGATCAGGTGTTAGATATAGGTACTTAGAAAATCGGATTTGAATTGTTTAATACTTTCTCTGACATTATCAGCCAATTAGCCAAGCTAAGTTGTACGTGACATGTTTGTATTTATTAAAGAAGTGACCAATTTTATTAATGAATCAGCAAAACGGCGAAAATTCTCTGATCTTTCTAAAGAAGAAAACGGCCTCTCATCAGTGGCGCAGCCGGGGGGGGGGCACTTGCTGAAATTTATTTTGAAGTGACGCGCGCGTGCCCGTGTATTGGGTTGTTTTTCAATTCTTTCCTCGATTATTATTTTCTATATTATTTCTCTAATAGTTTGTACGCTCTGCACATTTCAATTGTTAAGTAATTTCCTTTGTGTCTATGCGCCACACTTTCTTATGGGCTGACCCCGTTCAGGCTAGTTATATATAAAGTCAAGCGCGTGAATCATGTACTAAGTTGGTCTAGATAGCTTAGTTGGGAAAGCGTTAGACTGAATATCTAAAGGTTCCCGGTTCAATCCCGGTTTTGGGATTTTCATTTTTTCTCAGAAAAAACGTCAGCTGAATTTGATATTATAATAAACTGTTTCAATTTAAATTTCTTATGGTTTTTTGTTACTAATTACTACTGAAATTGTCGTTAACCCTTGACTTTTGTGGATGGTAAATTTTTCAGAAAACTCCTTACTAATCAGTTTCTCCCCCCGTGCCCCCCCGAAAAAAATTTATGGCTGCGCCACTGCCTCTCATTAGTGATTTTCCGGGAGACGCCATTTTCTGAAAGGAACGACACTATTATTGCAGTTTATTTTTATATTGTTAGCACTAAAGTCAATTTTAAATCAAATGACGGACAAGCAGTCGACCATTGCAAGCTAGAAACTAATTCAATATTTATTGTAATTTGCTGAACTATAGATTATTTCAAAAATTAAATAAAAATCCTTTTTATCCACATTCAGATTGTTAAAATAAAATCGCACTTACTTCTATACAACACTTTAACATAGGTAATTAACGCTCAGCTAAAACGTGTGTGAGAAATGTTAATAGTTTCTTTATAATTTTTTTAATAGTTTTATTTTTTTTTAATTATTTTTTGAAAATAAATAAGCAAATAAAACTTGATCTTGTTCAGCATAGACAATATTATAAAAGTATAAAGTTCGTTTGATAGACACTGCACGCGCCTCTCATTAAAATTCACTTCCCTTTGCTTCCTAGTGCCGTTAGATTTGTTCCAGCTCGTCAGAAATGGGAGTGGATGTGCAGACTGTTACGCCTGGAGATGGTATTTAATCTTTTTTTACAGACATCATAATGATAAGGATTGTTTTTGTATATACGTTAAAAGGCGCCGCTCGATGTACTCGGATATTTCTTCAAGTATATATATATATATGTTGTATTTCTTTAAATTTTAAATTAACATTATTTGTCGTTCAGGCAAAACTTTCCCCCAGAAAGGCCAGACAGTCGTCGTTCACTATACTGGTAAGCTTATTCTCAACGACTTTATTCTAATTTATCGTGCGGTTCGAATTCTGCCGATCAATAAACAATACTGCAAGAAACCGAGGCTCCACAGAAAACTAAAGTTTTGATTTGTGATTGTGCTATAAATTGTTTGACAGCTATTTAATCTAAGCAGCTTTATATTAGCATAAAATGCAGTTCCATATTGCAGCAGTATTGCACATGAGATTATTTGGCATCACAATAAAAAACTAAAGCATTTTTCAGACAGATATAAATAAATTTTTATGGTATATTATTCAGACATAGGGTAAAAACAATAATTTCAAATGGGTTTTGTGATGCTAACTGTAATCCATAATCTTGTATCACAGAACACATCACTATTGTAGTAGATCACCTCTGACATTTTTGTTATTGTATTGTTATCTCTTGCTATCAATGTTTGACTAAGATCATAATTGGTTAAGTTTTGATCTTAGTTTTTTGTTAAATTATGTTTTGTTTAAGTTGTCTTGATAAAAATTTAATATCATTAGAGATTGGTTATTTTATAACTTGATAAGTTGAAGTATGTGAACAATAATTTTGTTATTGCCTAAGTCTTTATATTACAACACATTTGAAATTCAGAAAGATGACATTTTTAGCTTAGGCAATTTTCTTAAATACGGTATTGAGCAGTAAAACCACCTCAGTGCAGCAACCTCGCATAGGTGACGAATAGGTGTCATATCTTTGAAATAATTCAAATATAATATAATTGTTGCTGTGATAAATTACTCTATTATTGAACTATAACATTTAATACAATGTCAACACTTGACTGTGAAGCCTTTATTTAATTTTTACTGGGGTATAAAATAAATAAAGTTTAATTTTGTTTAATGTATTATTTCAAAAGTAATATTAGGCAATTGATAATTTTGATATTTTATAAATCTAAAATGTTGATACTGCAAAGTATACAACATTCCGAAAGTTTGGCACTATACACTATGACAAAAAAGTTTTTGTTCCTGGCAGGAACTTCCTACACTTATGTACAAATGCTATTTTTCTAAAGAGTATTTGAGTTTTGTGATTCACCATTCTTGTCATGAATATTACAATAGGCACCTTGACTGATGGTAAGAAGTTTGACTCATCAAGGGACAGGGGAAAGCCATTTGAATTCAAAATTGGAGTTGGTCAGGTCATCAAAGGTGTGTTGATTTTTTTTATGATTTTGTCTTTAATGTTTCTTTAGGCTTTTTTTTCTAATCCATAATCTTGTATCACAGAACACATCACTATTGTAGTAGATCACCTCTGTCTTGCACATGAAATTATTTGGCATCACAATAAAAAACTAAAGCGTTTTTCAGACAGATATAATTACATTTTTATGGTATATTATTCAGACATAGGTTCAAAACAATAATTTCAAATGGGTTTTGTGATGCTAACTGTAATCAATAATCTTGTATCACAGAACACATCACTATTGTAGTAGATCACCTCTGATAGTTATTGTATTGTTATCTCTTGCTATCAATGTGTGACTAAGATCACAATTGGTTGAGTTTCGATCATAGTTTTTGTTAACTCATGTTTTGTGTGACATCCCATTATCTAATCTACCATATTTTTTTATAGGTTGGGATGAAGGAGTTGCTCAAGTAAGTGTTTTAATTTTTATAATGAAATATAGATATTAAATTGGTTTTGTACATGTATGTTTATCATGGTATTTTTTTCTTAGATGAGCGTGGGTCAAGTGGCCAAGCTGACGTGCACCCCTGATTATGCATATGGATCGCGAGGTGCTGGTGGTGTCATTCCTCCAAACGCCACACTCATTTTCGATGTCGAGCTTATCAACATCAAATAAAGAAATAAAGCATAGTTCCTGTAATTTTTCTCTGTATTTCATAGTCCTCGAAGCCTTAGTGGGATAATAGTGTCAGCCTATATTTACAACTTATAATCATTAGAGCTTTTCCTCTTTTTCAGTAATTGTGTTTTTGGCTAAAAAATATTTTGGTTTCACTGGATATTTATGGAATAAACAAAGCTGTCATCAATTTGATTTTTTAAAGCAGACCAAACTAAATCACAACAAAAAGCTTTTCAAAGTGCTTTTTTAGAAAAATAAGTTTGAGATTCAAGCTTGTTTTGTTCAAAAAATATAATTCTGAGATTCTTTGAGTCCTCTGTAATTTGTTGATCTTCTGCTCTTCATGTAACTTCTTACTTTCCAGAGAAAAACTGCATCTAGATATAAAAGCAATTTGTAAGAATAATATGGCATTTTTTAGATAAAGTCTATGTGTCAACATTAAACAGTCAGCTACATATTTTTTAAAATTACTGAGGGAGCTTATGCCGAATTAGTTTAATTATATGATCATCTTATCTCGAAGCTCTGATATGGCATACGTTGGTTATTTTGGCCTTTATTTATTATACTGTGAGATAAAATATAATGTAATATTTCTATATAAGTGAGCCTGTCAAATGCTATGTACTTTTAAACATTAAAAAAATGTCTACATACAGCTGTTTCGCACATGCCATGGAAGCTTGGCCTCCTGTTTGTAATTGGGAGCCTGTCAAGCAGTTCTCTGCTATTTCTTCTTATTGGTTCCTGTGTGATGTTATAATCATTTTGAATAGAAAGGTTGATCTTTATTCATAGTCCAAAGCTACAGAATTTTAATTATTAGTTTATTTGCCCTTAAAATAATGTACCGTAACGTCCTCTAAGCGTATCTATACTCAATATATTATAAATGTAGGATACCGTTTCCCGATTGTGTATATATACATACAGTACTGAAACCCACTATAACTCCGATGCTGTGTGTGCTAGCTCTTCTAATCTTGTCGTCTTGACCTTGGATAGGGTTATTTTTGTTCCACAAGTTTGGTGTCGCAGCAGACAGAATTTCCTTGAAATCGGTTACCGAGGGCTTGGAAACGAGGATGCATGGAGTACATGAAGGAGGTGGTGATGTAACTGGTATGCTTGCTTGACGGGAAAAATATGAAGGTAGTCCCCCGAGCATAATTTTACTACTGGACGAATCTTCCAGACTGAGATGGTTGGGCTTTTAAAAAAGTCGATATAATTTTTTATAATTTTATATGAAGTTTTAAAATATTCTTCCAAGCATAATAATCAACATTGACATTGAAAAGCAACCATTAAGAAAAATTACAGCTATCATAAGTCCTTGGAAGCTGGAGTGCCTTCGGCTGGAAGCTTGCGACAAAGTTGGCTTTAGGCTGGTCAGAGTCGAAAGCTCTCTTTGTGATCCTGGTGCAGAGAGTGCTGCTGGTTGAAAAATTGTTATGAATTATTTATGATGGGGTTGTCTAGAACTCTAGAGAGTGTGTTTCAATTTAAGCAAAAGCTCTTATTTGAATAACAAGTAAATCTTTTTTGAAAGCAATGATTAGGTAATGCTAAAATTTGAGAAAAGTAGGGAATATCTTGTTATAACAGTTTAATTGTCTTCGGGCCTTAAATATGTTGTACTGCAAGTTTTTTTGTCCATTTAATTTAATTGGTCATGACTGACCCATATGAATATTTTTACGTTGTATATGTTCTTTTTGAAATTTATTTAGAGATTTGTGGCTTTATTAAATTTAAATTAATAAACAGCTGTATGGATATATGAATTTATAAAATATTGGTAAGTTATAAAATTTCTATTAAATTGGAAATTATATGGAAATAATTTAATATATTGATTAAACATTTCTCGCTGTCGTGCAACATAAAAGATCATGCTTTTGACGTAGTTAGATGTAGGTACCTACCTCGGTATTTGTTCGGATCATCAATTGTTAGTTGTGATTGTGAAGCGTAGTTCCAGGATGATGGGTCTAAAGTTTTCTCGTGGGTAGCATTGTTAAATCTCATGTCCATTGATGTTCTTCTACATTAGAGAGTTAAGCAATTATGTATTTACTAGGTAAGGCGACTAAGGTGCCCGTTTAATTTAAATTAATATTTAATAATTATTTTCTACTTAGATATTAGTTTTTTTTCAACTGCCACCTAGCGAATATAATGAAAACCTTATGCGCTATGAAATACGAATTATTATTTGTATTAATGTATTGTATGCAAGTGTAGTTGTAAGGCTCGTTAAAATAGAATTATGTATATTAAAATTAACCAAATATTTTTTAACTTTTGTTTTGCTAGATATTAGCAAAAACTTTTCAAAATAAATATTTCTTATATGATGAAAAACAGTTAGTTTTTTTTTTAAAATAAGCTATATATACTGGGTTTAGTAGGATATCCTATAATTAATAAAGAATATAAGAATCTAACCCTTTATATAACGCAGTTCTTATAGCTATGCTATAATAGTAAGGCAAAGTAGCCAAAATATTAACAACAAAGTTTTAAAAATAAATGAAATAGCTCAGACCTTAGCTCTAGTGTTTTCAAATCTGGGGCTTCGTTGATCATCTTGTTACGTCGCTGTGTGTCTATGATGGCTAACATCTCAAACAACACTTCCATTAATTCACTAAACTAATAAAAATAACACGAAGTTAGACATGGAAAAAAGTGTTACATTTCGTAAGCGAGTTACCAACCTGATCTAGATTAAGCCCAGGACATACTGTGTACGGAATCAGCGTTGGCATGATCTTCGTAGCGATCAGGCTGTGTGTGAGGCCGAACATACGATCACTGAGAAGATGGCGATATATTGCTGTGTTAAAAGAACAGACGACCGCAGATATGAAATAAGGTCATTGTTTAAAGTTGATCTTCTCTATCGCAAGTAAATAAAACAACCTGTGATAGACATGATGATGTCAACATCTGAACAATTGATTTCTGTAAGGAAAGGTAGTACGTCATCAAGGATCATCATCTTGTCCAAGCTGTCCAATAAGCGGTCAATACAGGCGAGAGCATTCAGCTTAGTCTGTAGGAAGGGAAAGAATTAAAAAATTAATTACAGCAACAACAAAATGCAAATTTCGTTTTGTCAAATCCCACCTTTAACTCATAGCTTTGGTTGGAAACCAGTACCCGGAGCTCAGAGACGTACCAAGGATCGGTAGGTGGGAAAATGGAAATTGTTGGATAATTTCTGACACACGTAGGAAGAAAAGGGTCAGGTGTATTTGGTATTTTTTGTGGCCCAGGTCGTTTCACAGACACAAAATTCCTGGCCCAACCCATTTTTACAGGTTCAAAATTCCTAGACTTGAAACAATAACCTCGACCCGGCCCGTGTTTACTTCGGCCCGACTCGATCAGAAAATCCTTAAAACCTCGGCGCGTGGAGGATTCTAGTATGTGGGTGGGGAAATACTGAACCTATGCAGAAACTGAGAGAAATAATTGCAGCATTGTCAATGAATTTAATAAAGTAATGTTTCAAATAATATTGAATATTCAGAATGTTCACCATGAGGCAGAGCAATAAACAAACTTCTTTTAATAAAACAAATTTAAATCAAGTCACATAATTAAATTGAAGTTATTCTTCGTTTACAGCCACCATCTGCAAATTTGTTTCAATATTGGGACGAATATAAATATACATTTATACCTATACAACAACTTGCTGCGCCAATTAATTTTTCTGACTGATTTTTTTAGACAGGAAGTGTTCTTATCTTGTATACCAAAAGAGATTAATTAAAAAAAAACAACATACTGTACTACCATAGTAGTTAAAATAAAAAACTCTGTAAAACAAAATCAATTAATTTTTTTTGCTTGGATAGTGGGAGAATGCATTCCTCATTTCCCCCTAAAATCCGTCACTGCCAGTGCTGACTGGCTAGCAATAAAAATAAAAATGATTAGGTAAAATTACCTTTTCATTCTCGATTTGATTTTATTCAAAATTTAATATAAACAAACTTCTGACTTAGTTTTCCAGTAGAACCACTGATTCAAATAGGCTGATAAACACTTCACCCCGATAATATAGCCACGAAAAAGCAAAATGTTTAAGCCGATTTTTAGAGCTCAGATGTCATACTTTTATGCTTTGTTTTTAACTTAATGTTGAGATAAAATGTTCCATGGCTTAAATTACCGTCACCACGGGTATAATTTTATATCAAATGAAAGCTTAAAGTAGTAATGAAAATTTCAACCATAAAACTTTGGTAAACACCCGCGCGTTATGTTAAGAGCGGCTGCATTTTGAGAGTGTTTGTAGCGCCAGCATCATATTCTGAAAATGAAACACTATTAAGTCGGAGTTTTATGAGCCATCCGACTGAATCGACATGCTTTTACAGTTGAGAAGAGTGCAGTGTCTATTAAATTTCTTACTCCATAGATTAAATATATTTATAAAAGAATATTAACCAAGCCACAGATCTTATTCTTCTAAAATATTTGATTCATTCGGTTTCCTAGTTAAAACCTAAATGTAAAAAATTACGCAATGCATACAAATTATTATTTTAATATCAAAAATTTGTAGAAATTTTGCTGTCTTTTTATACTCTCTGAACGCCTGTTATGACCACAGCTAGATTTACGAATTTCATTTTCTCTGGTTAAGTTTGAAAAAATGAATGAAAGAAAAGGCAAGGAGAAAACCAAGAGAGAGAGAGAGAGAGAAAGAGAGAGAGAGAGAGAGAGAGAGAGAGAGAGAAAGAGAGAAAGAGAGAGAGAGAGAGAAGGGTGGGAGAAAGAGAGGAAAAAAAACCCATAACTTTGACGTATGATCATTTTTTTAATTATTGTTCATTTGATAACTTGGTATTTCTTGTTTATAATATGACCATTATATCATGGATAGAAGGTCCGCTTGATGGAATTTTTGTTATTTATAATATACTTCTGATTCTGTGACCGTGATGTTGGATACTTGAACAAATAATAATTTTATAGGTATTTATATATCTATTCATTTGCTGATTATAATCAATTAAAATACAAGATAAGTGTGACAACTATAAATATGAATTACTTTATTTTATTTTTTTTGTTTATGTTGATAAGTCTCAGATAAGTACATAGTAGTACATACATCAATAATTTCTAGTTTTAGTTATTTTGATAGGTTTTTTTGGTTTTTATTAAAAACTTAGTTCATTACAAGATTTTTTTATGTGGGCGTTCATTTCATATGCAGGCAAAACAATCATCCAAAATATCTTTCTATATTCTATGGCGTCTCTTTTTTAAGCTACTCTATTTTATTCGTTAATAACAATTTTTTTTCCAAAGTTATTTTCGAAGATGAAAATATAATCTTTTCTAAACTTTTTTCATAGCCATTTTTGACTAACTTGTTGCGACTTTTATTTTCAAAGAAGGCTTAAATATTTATAAACTGTATAGTGAAAAATGAAACTCATCACAGTTCTTTGTTTTCATCACTGGAAGTTTTGAAGCGATTTCGCTTGAAAAGAAAAACATTTGTTGCTTTCAAACAAAATTGAATGCAAACACAAGAAGATACCGCGTGAGTCCTTCCAAAGACAAAATTATCTCCTTGTTGCACATCATTTGACATAGAACAAGTTGGCTAGATTTGTTTTTAATTTAATTTAACTTTTTAATTGATGTATAAGTTGCACGACAAAATGAAAACTGCCATTTTTAAAAAGAATTAATAACGAAACAAATACTGCACATAGGTACTTACCCGGGTGTCAGCTTTGTTTGGAAATAACAAAAGTTAATGAATTATTATTATACTATAATTAAAACACGTACAGCTATTCCCACCCTCGTTTTCTTTGGAATAAATATCTAGCGCTATTTACTTAATTTTTAAATAAAAATGAATCTTCCTTATTCTAAACGAAACCAAGGACTCAGCATTGACACCACAGTCTCGGAATAAAGCAAAATCACGAAAACTAAAAATTATGCTGATAAAGAGTTTTATATAACTCATATTTAATAAAATGTTTGTGCTATAAACTTATTGAACTTTCATGTTTTACAAATAATAAACGAAAATAAGAAATCCCATAATTTATTGAAAACTTTCTAAAGTTTAGCAGTTCAGATTTCGAAAACTCCTGAATTCTATAATAATTTCAAAAGAAATGATTCTAGATGAAAAAAGACGCCAGTTCCTGATGATCACCATTAAGAGCTACGGAGACCACGGAGTTGAAGTTGTTGATAATATAATTTATTAAAACAACAGAAATCTAAATCAATGCAATGAAGAATTGGTTGTTGCTGTGAACTGAGAAGGCGTCATTACGGCGTCAACGAAACTTGGAAAAATGTCGCTTTTGAAATCTGCAGCGGGGGAAATGTTGTGAGTCGTAACGACGATATTGATCTTGGATCATTTTTTTATGGAGTTGCGTGAGCATGCACTGTTTTAATGGAGGAAAGCACACAATATCGGAATTATTTCATATTATACGTGAGAGAGAGAAAAGAACAAGGTGAATAGGAGAAAAAAAAGAGAGAAAACAGAAATTGCTTTGAATAGACTTATGTCGTTTGTCAAAATTTCCAGTGTGGCGACAATAATATCGGAAGCTGAAACTGGCAGCGGTCGATCTCCTGTCATCAAAACTACTGCACGACAGAAATGAAACACGATTCGGAAATGAGTGGGTAGGAGTGATGGGGGGGTGAGTGAGTAGAAGTAAGTTGGAGGAAGTGGGAACGAGTAGACTTATAAATTAAATTGCTTGGTTAATAAATAATTATGTTAATAATTAAGCAGTTTCTTTGAAATTATTTGTCCAAAAAATTAGGAGGAAAAAAGAGAGAAGTATGAAGTCTCGTGGCAAATATTTTAGAAATTAACGAAGAAACACAGAAAGGGGAGAGAAAGAGAATAAGAGAGAAAGAGACCGAGAGAAGGAGATAGAGAAATAGAGAGACAGACAGAGAGAGACAGAGAGAGACCGAGAAAAGGGGAATAAAAAAACAACTGGATATCAAAGAAACGAAGAGTAAACAAACCCTGACACTGGTAGACTTCATGAAGAGCAGCTTAGCTTTTGGAAGGACCAGTTTTCTCATTGATTGATCATCTAAGTACTTCTTGATGGTGTTGAACACGTTGATGGCTGCCTCCTTCAAATTAATTGTAAGATGATATTTTTTATATTATATTATGACAAAGAATCTTCGAAATAATACAACATGGAATGGTACATTTAAATTCCATGTTCAAGTATACATGACTAAAAATGCTGTCAGGTAACAAAATTTAAATCATTGTTTATTTTATTCCATTTATTTTACTTTAAAATAAAATGAAATGAAAGAAGACGGAAACCTTACACTCAACGTTTCTATAACTTAAAAGTGAATTTAACTAAAACATAAAAAAATTGTTTTCCTGTTGAAGGGTCATACACACCCACACACACATACACACACACACATACACATACACACACACACATAAACACACAGGCCTATCTGCCTTGGTAGGTGCATCTATCAGCATGGGGTCTTTAATGTTGTTTTATTAGATTTAATCCATCGTATCCCTTACGAGAAAATGTTCTCAGGGAATCAACAGATTAAATGGAAATAAATGGAAGGCCGGCGAATGGAAATAACAAGAGCGCATGTCTGAAGCTCACCTGTCCCGGAATGGAGTTGGACTCAATTGTGGCAAAAACGAGAGGTAGCACGTCTGTTTTTATGTCCTCTTCGTTCGCCTTGGCCAGGATCACGTTCAGTTTTTCAAGAAGAAAAACTGTCGCCTGTGGAAAGACGCGAAAAGCACGACATGTGTGTTTATACTCATCAGGTTGCGTTGTACTATTTAGTCAAATTCATATTAGTTTTGTTTTGTCTAAATAGAAAAAAATAGTTTTTATCAAAAATATAAAAGTGTGTCCAGTGGACACACTGCCCTCCCCACACACACACACATACACACATTTATTTTTCGGCGACTTCGATAAACTATTAAATATTCATTGTATTGAAAGTTCGTTTTTAACTTCATGGACATGAAGGCGGTTCTCTCTCTCTCTCTCTAGAAACGTCGCGTTTGAGATCAAAAGTCATGTCTGTCGTGTGTGAGATCAAAAGTCATGTCTGTCGTGGCAACAAAAGTGCTTTTCAAGGACGAGTCTAAGAAAAATTAACGATCGCTACTTGGAGCTGTGGTGGTAGGAGTTGTTGGTACACTTGTCTACTGAAGTGGTGTTGAACTGTAACTTGAAACTATTCTTACCTACTATATTGTTAACTTTTTCAAAAATGTAACATCTATGAGACGTTGTCAAGTTTCTTAATAAATTTATATTCTGCTGTTGTATGAGCTCAACTTTCAATTGAAATCAAAACTCAGCATAAACCAAAACACCTCCTCTAAATTTGTATAGTTTGTAAATTCCTTATATTAACTTCGCCGCCGGTCTTGCTTGCTTACTTACTTGTTTGATTGCTTGAATGTTTGCAAACCTTCAAAGTGAACATTAACTAATTTTACGTCATCCAATAGTGCTGAAATTTGAAATATTCAGCTTGCTCCTCATGACAATGCATTTTATTAAAGTTTGAACATTTTTAGAAAAACATTTTTAATAAAAAAAATTATTTATGTTTTAAAATAAATAAAAAATAAATTAAATAATTGTTTGCATATATGAATTCAAAAAATGTCGTTTTAAAAGAAAAAATTGCAATAATTGAAAATCCGGCGAATCTTGAAATAAAAGAAATTCGTGAAAAAACCTCGTTTTTACGGCTAAATTGTTTTTAAATTATTTCTACAAAGTTGTTCAAAAATTCGCAAGATCCGTTAAAACAATGATAAAAAACGGCCAGTAAACGTTTAGTTTTATTTTATTCAAATGCAAATCCTACGAGATCCATTAGAGATATTACAACACACAATCAAAAAGGCGAGACAATGCTATCAATCACTTCGAGAATCTACGCTTCCCCGCCATGTCTCGAGTTCAGGGCCACTGACCCTTCCTCCGCACGAAGCCTGGCTAGGGATCAGTTAGCACTAAGTTTTATTGACAAGAAAATACCTGGCGACGACCGAGTTCAAATACACACACACACACACACACACACACACACACACACACACACACACACACACACACACACACACACACACACACACACACACACACACACACACACACACACACACACACACACACACACACACACACACACACACACACACACATACATACACACACATACACACACATACACACACATACACACACACACACACACACACACACCCCACCCAGAAACGACATTTAAGTAAATCCACGGGGATAAGATTTAGACAACCTTTGGGACGGGCAAAGTTTTTAAAGACTTAAACATTACAAATAGTTGTCCTACTAAATCTTTAACTTTTCCTCTAAAAATAACTGATGACCGGTGGGTAGTTAGATGTACTTTTTTTTTAGAATTGCCCCCTGCTCTCCCCAAATGACGCCCCTGACGCCACCTCGTTAGATGCACTGACCTGTACTGGTCTATTCGGCATTGTGAATACTTTCTTCAGTTCGGGCATGATGAACTTGTGATAATCCTCGATAGAGCAGTGTTCAATGAGGACAACAATGCAAGGAAGGACGAGTGCCAACATTTCAGATTTCCCCATCTGCTCTCTCAAGATTGGAAGAAAAGTGTTGAACTGTAACTTCTAAAAAATAAGTTTTTTAATTTTTTTTGTAATAAAATATTGCATGTAAATAAAATAACTTAAAATGTTTTTATACCTCTGAATTAATTTTACTGTGTTTTTAACATTTCTTGATTGTTTTATGAATTTTATAGCACCCAATGGCACCCATCAGACATACTTGAAAGACAGAAATGGACCGAAAACATGATTCGTCTGACATTTACAAACTTTTTAATCTTTTTTTAAATGTAACAAGTCAAGGAAATAAATTTGAATAATTTATTGGAATGTCATGAATTCTTTATTCACGAAAGCGTTTTGTTTCATGCAGACTTCCTCACTTTTGCATATTCCATATTTCTCAGGTTGATAAACCATTGCAGTGCTGTTCGTTCGTTATTTTGCGATTTGTTGTTTGATGCTCGTTTTTATTGTTGTTACGTTATCAGGCGCGTAGCCAGAAATTTCTGACTTTGGGGGACGGGGCATTCATCCATGTCCCCCTTTATGGTGGCGCGCCTGCATGATATTTGCGTTGCAAACGTAACGTCCTTGCGATATAGACATTTATCGCAACATCATTACAACAACTCTCGCAACATCATTACAACGACATCTCTCGCAACATCATTACAACAACATCTCTCGCAACATCATTACAACAACATCTCTCACAACATCATTACAACAACATCTCTCACAACATCATTACAACAACATCTCTCGCAACATCATTACAACAACATCTCTCGCAACATCATTACAACGACATCTCTCGCACCATCATTACAACGACATCTCTCGCAAAATCATTACAACGACATCTCGCAACATCATTACAACAACATCTCTCACAACATCATTACAACAACATCTCTCGCAACATCATTACAACAACATCTCTCGCAACATCATTACAACGACATCTCTCGCACCATCATTACAACGACATCTCTCGCAAAATCATTACAACGACATCTCGCAACATCATTACAACGACATATATTTTCCCAACCGCATCGTCTATCTTACGGACATTGCCTGACTCCGTTATTATTACATTTAATGCAACGCAATCACAGCATCGCTTATTGCTAGCGGATCTTCACACAACAACACCTCCTCCTTCTTCTCCATCTCTCACCTTCCATCTTAAACTCAAAGCCCACACACGCGCGGATCGACCACATATGCAGATTATAATTTTTTTTTAAATTTTGAAAGTTTATTATTTAAATAGATAAACTAGCTTTTGGGCAGTGTGGAAGGACTTGTGAGATTTTGTTGAAGAGGTCGCAGTTGTGCGAGAGGTCCTTGGCACAATCAGATGCATCGAGTGCCTGGATGCATCTGACGATATTGTCGTCGAAGAACTTCAGCTGAAATTTTATTATTATTTTTACACTTGTTGTTTTAGAATCAAATTTGTTTCATTAAATTTGAATAAAAAATAGTATTTATAAAAACAAAACATTTCAATTAGATGTGAATTTTTAAAATCATTAAAATGAATTAAACTCAATTCAATCCAATTATTGAATTGGTTTAGATTTTTCTTTAATTTTGAGAAAATCATAAACACTAAAATTAACAAAATTTGAATAATAAAAATGATTTGAAGTTATAATAAACTAATAGTATAATAAGCATAATAATTACTGATTATTGAAAACTTAATCAATTAAACTAAAAACATTTCAGCAGCAACCAGCATAAAAAGTTGTGCGGTTGGTCTGTATCTGATGTCCTTGTTGATCATTTTTTCGGTTGGTTCAACAAGTGGCAGAGGAAGTTTACTGGCGATCTCACCGAACAGATCTGACATCTGAAGTTTTCAAAGTTTATTAACAATTAAATTTATTTATTTATTTATTGAAAAATGGCAGAAGGGCTAGTAAACGACTAACACTAGCTTGGGAAAAAAACAATAAAAAAAATCACAGAATCTTTAGTCATGGATACAAAGAAACAGAAACCATCAAGAAGTGACAACAAAAACCACCCAGATATAACAGAATAGCAGAAAAGTAAAAATAACTCTAGCTATAGTATATGAAAGTATCCAAGTTAACTGATTATTATTATTTAATATTTTTATATTATTTAATAAAATAAAAACAACATTAAAAAATATCTTAATTTAGTTTTAATTCTTTGCGAGGGGACTTAAGGTTCAGAAGAAAGCGGGTGGTGCCCGGGGCGTCAGGGTCATACACACTCCCTGTGGAGGATGCGAAAGTACCTAGTTTGAGTCCTCTGGTGTTTTGTACGTGTGAGATGTCTCCTCACCAACCAGGTGTGACGAGCGAGATATCTTGTGAAAATTTAAACGACAAAAGATTTTTTCTGCCACAAAATAGAAATAAAATAAAACATGTTTGAAAACTTAGTGCAAATTAAAAAATGGTAATTTTTTCGAACTTTTTCAATTTGCTTCGCGTAAAGAGCGCAATTGTGAGAGGCTTGTATGAGGGATTTCCCGCCATTGTAGACCGTACATATGAGCATTCCTAGCGAGAAGATGTCACATGTCGATGTGGCGAACTTAGCTGTCTGAAGTTGAATTTCAGGAGCTATGTAATCCAAGTCAGGTTGAGCCATTTTGGGCTGTTTTGATGAGCAGGGACATATCGTGTACGTATCCTGAAAAGATATCTTTATTTCAAAATTATTTTATTAATTATAGAAACTATATATATATATATATATATATATATATATATATATATATATATATATATATATATATATATATAAACAGATGATAAAACAATCTTTAATTTCGTTTAAACATTTTAATATTCGACAAAAGTATCGTTCAATTTAAAGTTTAAAACTGAGCAGGTCCATTACAAGTACTTATATACTTGGAAACAGAATTGCTTTCTTGCGAGGCAACAATAAAGTTTTACAAGAAGAGATAAACTAGAAAATAAAAGTTAAAATTATATTGCCACAGGTGATACTGAGAAACGACAATACATTTCAATCCGGAAATAGCACTACAACTACTACACTACAGGTAAAATTATTTTACCCGAGCAAAATACGACAAGTTTAGGATCTCGTCCAGCTGCTTAGTATCAGCAACATGACTCAACGAGTAAAAATGGCACTCAAGGAATGAAATTAACCATCGTGTTACTCCGTTGAGACGCACAGACCACGTTTGAATGACTAATTAGGACTCCAATTATAGACGCGTGTGACGAAGACAAAAATGTCAGCGTGTTTGTGTGTGTGTTTGTATGTGCATGTGTGTGTATGTGTGTGCATGTGCATGTGTCTGTGAATGTGTGGGAGGGTATGGTAGAGAAGTCACTTGATTGGCTGGATTGATGTACGGTTTATCTCATTTGAATGAAGTTTATTTTATTTTATTTTTATATTCAAATGTTTTTATTTAAATCTACGAAAATTTGTTAAACTTGAAACAAAATGATGGCTTGTCTTTAAAAAACGACAAATTTGTCAAATTATAACAAGAACGTCATTATAAAAAAAACTTGCAGGAATTAAAACACAGCTACAAAATATATTAACACACACATACACAAACACACATACACTCACTCACACATACAAACACACACTCACACTCACACTCACACACACACAAACACACACTCACACTCACACTCACACTCACACTCACACTCACACTCACACTCACACTCACACTCACACTCACACTCACACTCACACTCACACACACACACACACACACTGACCTTCATCTGGCTGTCCTTACTGCACTCGGCAAATCCGAACCCGGCCAGCCTCCACATGCCTCTCCTAGTGACGAGAATACTCTGAGGGCAGATGTTGTTATGTAAGATGTGCTCGGTGGTGTGAAGGTAGGACAGTGCCTCAGCAATCTGCAAGTTACAAGTTCATTGACCTTTCGCCACCCGCCCCTTCATCAACCGTTATATGGAGGTCACGAACTCTCATGTCACAAGGACATCCCAAGTGTGAGAATCGTAAAAACTAAAATAAAGTATTGGAAAGAAAAAGAAAAGAATGTATTATGTAACGTTTTTCTTGTGTGGAAAATACGACAATTGAGTACAATTTGAAAAAAAATTTGTATATCATAAAAATAATAAAAAATTGTGTGAAAGAGAAAAGAAAACCCCTGAAAAACTGATTTAAACTGATTTCATTCAACGTTGGCAGACAGCCACTTTTCTGGGTTGCAAAAGATAATTTGTGACTTTAAAAAAAAATTCATAAATAAAATGTGTGAAAAGAAAAACTATTTATTTGAAAAAAATGCTTATTGTTTGAAGCTTTTAGATTCACCACTGCGTTGTTTGGAGCTTGTCGTGTTTATGAAGAACTACGTTGACGTCTGCTATTATTAGCGCCATCAAAAGTCTTTCTCTCTCTATTCTAATTATGCTCGTATTTCTTCTGCGTTTCATCTTATACTGCTGCATCACTTTGAATGTTACTAAGTTTTGTTGCTGTCACGTGGTAGACTATCAGAGGTGATGATGATGGTGATGGTTATGGTGATGATGATGATGATGATGATGATGATGATGATGATGATGATGATGATGATGATGATGATGATGATGATGACGATGACGATGACGATGATGATGATGACGATGATGATGATGATGATGATGATAATGATGATAGTGATGATGTTGATGATGATGATTACTATTATTATAAAACGAATAACATTATAAGAATATAAATATAAATAAACACAAAAAGTTATGAAGAGAAATAAAATATAAACATGGCAGGTGTGAACGTGTGAACAAAAACAAACAAAAATAAAAACATTATAAAATTTGTTTTGCAAAAAATTGAGAAAATCAAAGTTGAAAAAGAATTTTGAATTTGAAAAATATTGATGAGTTTGTTGTGGACGTGAACATTTTTAAGTGGAAAACATTAAAGTTTTATCAAGTTAAAATTTTTCAGAGTTCAACGCTTCTTTTTCTGCGATAAACATAAACTTCCATATAAAAAATTAGTTTTTTTAATATTTTTATAATAATTTCACTACTTGTTTACTTGTTTGCTTGAATGTTTGCAAACCTTGAAAGTGAAAATTAACTAACTTCCCGTCATCTAACTGAGCTGAAAATTGGAAATTGGAATATAGGCTCGCTCCTCATGACAATGTATTTAATTAAGTTGAAAAGTTTTGTTTTAATTTAAAATTAAATTTTATATGTTTTGAAACAACAATAAATCAAATATAATTATAGAAAGAAATACTCTTATAAATTTAAAAAATGTCGTTTTAAAAGAAAAATTTGCCTTAAATAAAAAGCGAGGAATCCTGAAATAAGGGTTTTGTAGAAAACCCTCGTTTTTTATTGTTTGCTTGTTTAGACTGAAAATTATTTATTGTGGTTTTAAAAACATTTGATAAAATTGTATCTTTTAAATCATCATTAGTGTTTTCATAATACTCAACTTTGTATGTAAAAAAATCTAAAACAGGAAATGTCGATAAGAAATAATGTACAAAGTGCGAACCTTTCCGACAACTTCCCATCAGAGTAGGGAGACTCACTACTCACTTCCAGGGTTAACCCTCAAAAGCAGAGTAACGTGGAGCGGAGGAAACATATAGCCCCGGGCAGAGATGTAGTCGAGTACAACTCGAGTACGTTTTTCATGTACTCGAACTCGCTTTCCACTCAGTACTGAGTATCAGAGATATAGTACTTGATACTCGTACTCGTACTCAATTTCCATGGTACTCTTACTCGTACTCGCACCATAAATACTCGCAACATCTCTGGCCCTGGGTACCAATTTAGAGGGGCGCAAAAAAAATGAACAACTGATGCAATTTTAACCCCAGGTCATAAAATTATTAAAAATAAATAAATAAGTTTGTTGAAGGAATAATTGATTAGCGTCTACATCCTCCCTGGTCATAATTTTTTAGAAAGGGAAACATTAAATACTTTTTCCCCAGCCACCAAACCTTTTGCTACACATCTACTTGCCTTCCTCCACCACTACACCCAATCACAAATTTTTTCACAACAACCTCATACCCCGCTACCCTGACATTTCCATATTTTCCCCACACCCTTTGCCGGTACCCCCATTAGACCTTTCATGCCGGTCCCCCCGTTAGACCCCCTCTGCCGGTCCCCCGTAAGATCCCTTCATGCCACCTGACTGCACGTCTGGTCTGCTTTACGAGGTCCTGCATCGTCTGAATGGAAGTCGTAAAATTAAGCTTGTCACGTGACACACGAGAACAATATTTCGTTTATTTATAATCGCTTTCGTTTTTCGTTGAATTACCGACATCTTTTATTTGCTATGTTTGCATTTTTACAATAAAAATAAATAAAAATAAGTTGTTTTTTCCACTTTCAGAAAAGCTTAATGGAAATTATAAACAAGTTAGAAATGAGCAGCAACTCCATATTGTGCACAAATTACAGAAGTAGAATAATTACTTTAAAGATAATGCATAATAGAGCTGTTAAAATTCTTTTATCGACAGAATATCTCTCTTTCTAATAATCTTAATTACAAAATGTCTATTCTAAACTGAATGTTGATCAAATATGTATTATCCAGATATTGTTATTTATGTTCAAATGTTATTATAACCTACTGCCTAATACATTTCCAAAGTTTCTTCCAATTGCTCTAAGTATCCAATGCAATCTCAGATCAAGGAATCAATATAGGAATGCTATTATGTTGTATGACTCGTAGCATATTTTCAATTAAATATTTCGGTACAAGAATTTGGAACTCCTTACAAGCAGAATTTAAAGAACAGGACATCCAACAGTTAAAAATGCTACAAATGTAGCATTAAATATGCATCTCTAAATTTTTTTTCCTTGTTATTAAATTATTCTATTGAATTTATCACCACTAAATTTATGTAAATTTTGTTTACTTTTTAATAGGACGTACATCTCCTATTAATAGTTTAACTATTTTCTATGTCCTAAAAGCAATTGATAAATTTTAATTAAGGTTGATTTAAAAAAATTCAATTCTTTAATTTTTTTGCTTAAGAAGCACAATCAACACCAAAAACACACCACCCAATGCTTTGCATTGAATT
>OZ022240.1:30274532-30289532 GCA_963978895.1 Erpobdella octoculata
TAATGAGACCAAAACATAAAAAAAACTCAGACAAACAAGCGAACAAACAGACAGATGATCACGCAAACAAACAAACAGACATATGATCACGCAAACAAACAAACAGACATATGATCACGCAAACAAACAAACAGACAGATGATCACGTAAACGAACAAACAGACATATGATCACGCAAACGAACAAACAGACAGATGATCACGCAAACGAACAAACAGACAGATGATCACGCAAACGAACAAACAGACAGATGATCACGTAAACGAACAAACAGACAGATGATCACGCAAACGAACAAACAGACAGATGATCACGCAAACGAACAAACAGACAGATGATCACGCAAACGAACAAACAGACAGATGATCACGCAAACAAACAAACAGACAGATGATCACGTAAACGAACAAACAGACAGATGATCACGTAAACGAACAAACAGACATATGATCACGCAAACGAACAAACAGACAGATGATCACGCAAACGAACAAACAGACAGATGATCACGCAAACAAACAAACAGACAGATGATCACCAAAAAATGTAACAAATGCCTTCCATGACGCAAAAGAAGAAATTTTTAATTGTTACTTTGGTCTGATTTGTTTTTAATATTTTTGCCACTGAAAAACTTTGAAATTTATTTCAAAATTTTTTATGGCTTTCAAGAAAAATTTCAAGAAAACCCAACGGCGAATAATTTATTTCGCACTTTCTGCAATATTTTTGGCGCGAACATTAATAACTGAAATTCCACGTATTTAAAAAATACATTTTAGTCATTAATTAAGTAATTATTTAACATCATGACAGTTTACAGTGGCGTAGCTAGGATGGGTGACACTCGGGGCGGATATCAATGTGTCACCCATCGAAAACGATTAAAATCTACATTCAGTAAAAAAACAAACATAGGTAAACGTGAAGTCTGATTTTAACACAACAACTTAAATGAACATTTGAAAACTTAAAAGTCATTGATCAACAAATTACAAAACTCTCAATCAAGTATCTTAAACATATCTAGAAGAAACTTGCAAAATCTTTTACCTGAAAAATATTTAAGTGTTATTTTTTCTTTCTTCTTCTAAATTAATATTTTGTGTTGCCTCGTTTTTGATCGTTAACATTGCAAGATTGTTTAGCCTTGTGTAGCTCATTGTTGACCGTAAGTAGTTTTCTATTAATTAACTAAAGCTCCTCTTGGAAGAAGCAACAGATAAGCATATTGTCATAAATAAATTAAGTGCTACAATAAGATTTGGAAGGGATTCTGTAAATCCCATTCTACGATGAATTTCAAAAAGTCTACGGATACCCAATCAGACACTGTATCATTGGCTGCTTTTAAACATTTTCTCAACCTAGGTATCTCTAGGAGGAGTTTTGCTTCTGATACCTCATCATACGAGCCACCAAATTTGATACCAATAATTTCAACTTCTCGATGTTTGCCGAGAACCAAGTATTTATCGAGACAACCTAGAACTATGAACCTACATCTTTGATAGATTTTGATCTAGTTTGAAGTTCCGCACTAAATCGGTCGAGACATTTAGGCCTATCTTTCTGATTTTCAGCTGTCATTCGTTTTACGCCGAATTCTTTTTTCTATTTCTTTTTCAACAACATGATCCCGTTTTTTTTAATATAAAGACAATGTGCTTCTATTATTATAGCTAACTGATCAATACTCAAACATTTACTTTGCAATGCAATTTCAGTGCAATTTATTTTCATTACTACATAATTCCAAAAAAAGAAGAAACAAAAAAATTAAATTACAAACCGCAGGCATAAAGTTTTGCGCAGCACTTCTTGCGTCTACATTTTTTTGTTGATCACAAAATTCCCAAATTGCAGCTACAACCTCATCAAAATTTTCTGTTAGTGTTTTTACTGCAGCATAATGACCACTCCAATGCGTTGTTGAAATTTTTATAACAAATGGCTAATGTGACTCAGGTGTCACAGATTTAAATTACTAAACAGATCATTCCATAGGAGGCCGCGCCTATATATGAAAAACATAGATACGTATAGTATATAGATATTTTTTAAATTTTTAGCCGTTATTTCATTTCATGGAGTTTGTGTAAGGTTTGTTTTAATCGCAGCTGGGTGTCACCCCCAAATGGGTGACACCGGGGGCGGGCCGCCCCTCCCTAGCTACGCCACTGACTGTTTAAACATATATTAGCAGTTTATATAAACAAGGTTTGACATATACTTATTTATTTGTTTGTTTTTATCCTCACCATGAATTACTAGATTGCGGATTGCATTTTCTTACTATTAAATTTTTATATTTTACTTTTTTGTTACGCAGGTTTCTGAAATAACAGAAATACTTTGAAAATTTTCTTCCCAGCAGCAACAAGGTTTGAAATTAAATGAGGAAAAAGTAATGACGTGCCTGATGAGATAACTCCACACTCATCTCCTCATCTACATTCTTATTGCACATTTTCCTCTCCTTCATCTCCACAGTTGCTTTTAGGCGTCGCAGTTTTAAAAGATTTATAATGATCATGTTTAATTATATATATATATATATATATATATATATATATATATATATATATATATATATATATATATATATATATATATATATATATATATATATATATATATATATATATATATATATGTGTGTGTGTGTGTGTGTGTGTGTGTGTGTGTGTGTGTGTGTGTGTGTGTGTGTGTGTGTGTGTGTGTGTGTGTGTGTGTGTGTGTGTGTGTGTGGGTGTGGGTGTGGGTGTGAGTGTGGGTGTGTGGGTGTGTGGGTGTGTGGGTGTGGGTGTGTGTGTCAAACTTAATTAACATAAAACAAGAAAAGAGCGTTCCTAATAAAAGTAATATATGACCTGTAGACTGTTATCAGAAAAATACCGACTCACCTACATGCATGCGCTTTTACCGACTGAACTTGATAGACAACGTCGTCAAAAATGATGGATAATAGATCTTGTTCTGAGGAATTTCAGTACATGAAGCATGCTCCATTCTATTTAGTGTTGAGCAGTTTGCGTAGCAGATTTTTATTGTCGCAAAATGTAGAATAAGAATGATAATGAAACAATTTTGTTTATTCTTTTCAACTTTGTCATCCTAAAAATTCTGTTATCACATAACTAACTGCTCTTTCAAAAAAACATTTCATCAAAACCTAACTCAACTTACACAATGATTCTCAGAGCTTGGACAGCCGCTGTCGAAAAAAATAAAAAAATAATCATGATTGTGATTGTGATAGTTTTGGTGATGATGATAATGATGATTATGATGATGGTGATGGTAATGGTAATGGTGATGGTGATGGTGATGGTGATGGTGATTATGATGATGATGATGGTGGTGGTGGTGGCGATGGTGACGATGATGATGGTCGTGGTGACGACGGTATAAAGTAACCAAAATTAAAAGCTAGCCAAACATTCTGATATACAACTAATAGAGCAATGGTCATTAGGAAAGCATATTATTTCATTAAAACGGAAATGAAGACGAACGATAATAGATGACCACAGACTTACCTAAAACGACAGGTGATCACTTTTATTTTTCTATTTTTGAAATAGAAGCTTTTCATGAGTTTCAGTTAAAAACTAAATGTGAAAATGAATTTTGATGTTTGTTCCGAGAAAAATGTCATATTATATTTTCCCAATTTTTTGTGGCATTGTATATACATCAAGATTTGAATGTGTGTAATTTAACTTTTATACTGCTTAAAGAATAATCAGTAATGTACAGTGTAGTTTTAATTTAATTTTCAATTATTGTCTAATTTTACGAAAATAACATTTGGATATAAAAAATCTTAAATTCCACAGCCGTTTTATTAATTTATTTCAGAAAAGAGCTATAAATTAAAAACACTTTCATACAAAACAAAATATGTTTGAAAAAATCTTAACTATTTTGATAAAACATTTCGATGCTAAAGTGGAAAAGTTCATTTTCATCTTTCAATTTAAAATATTTTTATTTTTTTAAGAATTAAATTAAAAATTAGATTAATTTTGTTCAATTTTTAGTTCATTTTTATACTGTTGTTTTTAGAAGATGAATTGCATATGTAGAAAATCTAACTGAAAAACTTTTTGTTATTTTTGAATCCGATAAAACGATTCTAAAACCTTTCTTGGCTCGAGTGCAACTAAAAATTGTATAAAAAAATATGTATATTAATTAGTTTTCTCGTAATAGTAAATGATTTTTCTTGATTTTTATCTACAAGTGGGTGGGGTGCTGCTACAATTACAAGCACATATAATATGTATAATATACAATACACATATACACTGTACGAGATATGTCCAGCACATGCGAACAGTTACTACTTACAATCACTGACGGATTCATTCAGTTAATTCCAAACTATATCGACAAAAGAAAGATTTAACGCGGATGTATAAATGAATGGAAGCGTCTGGTGATTATTCAGCCCACCCTCCCTTCCACCCTGTCCATTCCAGATGCGGAATCCCAACTCAGTGCTCTGGCTTATTATGTCAGCAAATGAATTTATTACACTTATGCAAAACTACCGAGCCAGTTTTCCATCTTCTAGGACAATCGTTAAAATCTTCTGATTTTTCGGTATCCAGCAAGACTGATTTAAACATTGAAAACAAAAACGACATCAGATGTAGGTGAATGGAATATAATCAGTTTTGCAAATTGCTTTCGGTTATATATGCCTCCAGTAAAGGATCGAGTTCTGAAAATATAGATTTATTCTTTCATTGAGTTGCATCTGATCACATTTGTGGACATCTGATCGCCTGTGTGAACAGATGGCAACAAATTGCTTTCCCTTGTATTTCTGATAGTTGCGTTTTGTGTCCTTATTAAGTAGTTATAGTTTCAATTCGGGTCATTAAAATTCAGTTTAAAGCTTGCATTTGAATAAAAATTAGAATATAATTACGTTCAGTATTGAAAGCTATAACAGTGATAAAAAAGTTTCGGAATATCTTTTGGTTTATTCTAGTTTTTTTGTTTTAATTGTACAGCAATATTGTAAAAGAAGCGCCTGAAAAAAAAGTAATAAGTTAACAAAAATTAAATTATTGAGTGCGTATGACCCATCAGATTCAACAAAAAAACAGCTGACACTGAAGAAATTGCTTAAGATCTGTTGATGGGATTTTTTTAAGAGAATTATTTTAAAAAATAAATATTTAAAAGAGTGCGTGAGCCGGGAGTCGAACCCGGATCAATTGCTTGGAAGGCAACTATGCTACCGTTATACCACTCACGCTTCTGGTACGAGACTAATTTAAACCATAAAATGTCATATGAAGCTCTATAAAGAGCTTGCAGTTAATAGAAGCTCGTTTGATAATCTTTTCATAGCTGAAGTTTTACAAATTGTGTAATTGTATTATAATCTATTCTAATAATTAGCTAAGTTCGTCTGTAACCCATATATTTAACTCGATATAATTTTGAAAGCACTGCATCGATCTCAATGAAATTTTGCGTAATTACCTAATGAATTTTTTACGCTGATTTCGAAAATAAAATTGTTTTTCCGATATAAACATTTGTTTTTTTCTTTTTCAGGTCTTTCGTCCGTCAGTCTTTGCTGCTAATAAAGTGATAAAAGATATTTCATGAGATTAATCAATAGCAAATTGTATTGTTACATTAGGTATATCATATTAGGGGGAGGTGATCCGTAATTCCGTATCATGAACATCAGTAGCATTCATCTATTCTAACCTAACTGCGGTTAAATAATTTCTACCAGAGTAGAAAATGTAAATTTCGATGTGTGTCAGTCTTTTAGTTTCTGTATAAAACCTCTGAATACCGGAAAGTGGGCGATTTCGTCGCGCTCCGGGCCGATTCGTGGCAGAGTTGGCGTTCGCGACGAAAATGCTCACGGCGACGAAATGGCTTTCGCGACGACTTGGCCTGTACCCAAAACCTCGTATGTAGGTATTAATTAAAATATTGTTTGACACATAAAATTGTTTTTAGCAGTTGAGTAGTTGAGCTCTTTGTCTTATGATCTATTACTAAAAATTAATTATTATTCTTTCACGGAGGAAATTAAATATCTTTAGCATAAATCAAATGAATACTGGATTTGTACAGTGGTTAGACTTTTGATGCGTGATAAGTGAGACTGTAGAATAGGTAATATTGATTCATCTTCGATTCTGGCTAACTCGTCTAGAACTATTTCGGCCCGTCTACAACATTCTGGCTTTAAAAAATATAATTAAGTGGTTTTTATATTTATTTATAGCATAAAATTGCAGAAAAAATTAGCTTATGTGTTGTAAAATGACGCTTGAAAAAACCAACTTCCCGTTATCCAAGCAGGTTGAAATTTTGTGGATTTATTTTTACACACTTTCATTCAACTTCTATTTCTCTGTATACGCAAATTTTGCAAGTGTAATTTAACCAGCATGTTGACTAGCTAGGAAGAAGAAACTTGCAGCATAGCTTTATATTGGATGACAAAACCTACATGATTCAATTGATTTCGACATAATTTTTATGGTAAATTTAGTCGTATTTACAAATAATAAATTTAGTGATATTTACAAACAAGTAAAAGAAGAAACGAGTTTTTCAACACAAACTTTTATTTCAAATACACTCGATTTAGAAATAAGAAAGATGTTCAAATTAAGTTTTTTTATTATTAATTGAATTATGTATTTGTCATCCAATATAAAGCTATGCTGAAAGTTTCAGTTTTCTAGCTATTCAAAAACTGGTTAAATTTTAATTGCAAGATTTGTGCACAGAGAAAGCCACACACTCACAAACAGAGATTGTAACCTAAATAAAAGTTTGTAAAAACCAAAAAACTTAATTTGAATATCTTTCGTATTTCTAAATTGAGTGCATTTGAAATAAAAGTGTGTTGAAAAACTTGTTTTTTTCTTTTACTTGTTTATTAAGAATTTCACATTCTATTAAATTGATTCGACGCAATTTGAAAAGTTGTTAGGAAAAGTTTAGAAATACTTACGACTACCCCCCGGTCAACATTTCTTTTTGAAAATAAAAATACAAAAGTGCATAATGTTTTGGAAAGTTTTCAGAAAAACTACTTAGACTACCCCACCCCTGGTCATAAGCCATTTTCACAGACAAAGTTTACTGATGGGAATTTCTAGGAGCACAGTTTTTATACTTCGTCCACGGGTGCCAACAACCTTCACTACACCTCTGAGAACGTAAAACAAAAAAACATATGTCTCTGAAAGGACTGGATTGCATAATTATAAAAATAATTTTTGGATGAAAGATAAAGAACATGTTTTAAGAAAAAATTGCAATCCGTAGTTATTGTGAATACATTCGGTTTGATTGCATTGAAATGAACAACACAAACGTATTAATTTATTCGACCCAGAACAGCTAAAACTTCAATGCAATAAATGCCACGAACGGTCTGGGTCAAGGTCATTGTACCAAGCCTTGAAAATCTGTGCCTGTAAAAGCTGACTTGGAGTTTTGTACCTGTAAAATGGAAGAGAATTTGTGCCAATGAAATGGACCAGGACAAAAAGCCGACAGCACGGATCGGGCCTAAAAAAAAACTGATCGTGCAGTGCTCTACGGTACATGGGTCAAAATTTTAAATTACTACACGGGCAAAGTCGCGACGGGTATGGCTGGGGCTCATGCACCGTGAAATTGCATCTCATTATTGAAAAATATCAAAAGAATTCATCTCTGAAACTTTGCACCACGCGATGTCGTTGATATTTTCGGTTTTTGTTTGTTCTATATTTTCAAATTAGTTTAAATTTAAACAAACAAATGCATTTCAACCCAATTAAGGTCACTAGCTTCAATTTAAGTCAAATCTGAAACGAAAAACGACAAATGTTTGTTTTAAATATAATGAGTTACCTTATTTCAATTTCGGCTCGTTAAATTAATTTCTGATAAAATTATGTTAGTTTTTCTACCAAAGAAAGCAAATTCCAAAGTCATGCGCAAAAGCAAATGTCGTGTGAAAAGAAGAAGATGAATATGACATAATTAACCAAATGACTTTTTCCTCCACAGAGTCACATTCCATATATAGAATGATCAACCTTTCTTGTTACTAGGCAACGCTGTATTTTGTAAATTAAACAAAAGGACAAAAATATTTATTATTATTATTATTAATTTGAGCATTTTTATCATCATCATAGTCATCATCATCATCATCATCGTCGTCGTAGTCGTCGTCGTCGGCGTCATCGTCATCGTCATCGTCATCGTCATCGTCATCGTCATCGTCATCGTCATCGTCATCGTCATCGTCATCGTCATCGTCATCGTCATCGTCATCGTCATCGTCATCGTCATCGTCATCGTCATCGTCATCGTCATCGTCATCGTCATCGTCATCGTCATCGTCATCGTCATCGTCATCGTCATCGTCATCGTCATCGTCATCGTCATCGTCATCGTCATCGTCATCGTCATCGTCATCGTCATCGTCATCATCATCATCATCATCATCACCATCATCACCATCATTGTCGTCATCGTCATCTATATTGCCACCGTCGTCGCCATCATTATTGTCATCGTTAACTACTCTGTGTTATTTGATTTTTTTATTTTCATAGAATTTAGATCATACTGTTCTTCTAATTTCGAGGCTCAAATGCTGCATTCAATTGAGAAAGGGTATTCTTTATAATAATGTTTCATGAACTTTTCAAAAAAATTTATATTATATACTGTATTACAATTAATGTACTGTATTTGTAATACACACAATGTGCTGTTCTACAAACAATATACAGTACTTCAAATGGTCTACTGTCCTATAAACACTTGTCTTAGAAAAAATGTAGGACTGTACTACAAAGAATGTACTGTCCTAAAAATAACGTATTGTCTTAAAAATACCATATATTGTGATACAATGTACTATGAAAAGTGTACTGTAATTATTTCTATTATAGAAATGTCCTGCACTATAAAAATTGTACTATTTGTATTGTTTAAAAAGGTACTGTGCTACAAATAATATATAACCTACTGTATTACAAACAAGCTGAGATACCTGGCGTTGTTTGGGCTTGACGTCGTCTTTTTGGCCATAAAACGTCAACTGACCACGCTCCTCAATTGCACAAGTTTTAATTAATACGATTCAGGGTTTTCAATTTGATGCCATGCAAAACTTAATTTTATATATTAAGTACGTACATGATGAACTATGATATAAATAAAAAAAAATCATATAAACAAATAATGTAATAATAATAATATTTAATTATAATTAACGGGGCTTAAGGTTGTTCAGAGAATTCCATGTCCATGTAAATACCACCACTATTATATAATTTGATGCAAATAATTTACTATAAATAAATAACGTGATATAAGCAATGCACTCTTCCACAAATATTCATAATACAGGTACTGAGCTACAATCAAATAGAACTGTATGGCAAATTTGAATAAACAATGAAATATGGTTCACTAAAAACCAACTAAAATTAATTTGATTGGTTAAACATTTTTGATTATCAATAATATTTTTCTATAATTCACTTAAACGTATCAATTCCTCAACTAAAATTGCAACAAAACGTCTCCGCACCGATATTTATTCCCTGATCAAAGTCTGCTCCATCGTCTCCATCTGCTAAACTCAGCGATCCATCACTCCACTTCAAGTGATCATTTGAATTTAATAATGTACAACAATATCAACCTCAGGGTCACTTCAGCACACCATACATTCCACACGACCATCCATCAAACGTACTGAAGATCTGACTACCTCAGTAGCGAATTTCACCATCACCTACAGAACAGAACATCGATCATTTCTCCGTCGAAAACTGCCGAACCTTCAACGCCCCGAAACCCATACGCTCCTAAAAACCTTTTGATGTCTGGCTCCTTGGTAGCGGTGGATCCGAGTACCTTGCCATTACTAGGTTAATAATGTATATACTGCTATCGTTGGTGTAGATTTACAATCTTAGAAACAGTTTGAATAACTACATTCCTTCAACACAATTCTCAAAAGTCTAAACTCTCCAGACATGCCTCCAATTTTTGATTCCATTCTTATTCCAACAATAACTGACTTTAGTGACCTTCACCTTATTAATTCACTTTCAAGTAATCAATGTATTTACCTATAGCCATGAAAATTAAAGGGACAGGAGCGTCATTTCAGAGAAAAGTAGGGAAGACAAAATGTTCATAAAACTCACTCATCACAAAACTTCTACAAAATCTTATACACTTTTTTATGACCGGGGTGGAGGGCAATCGTAGGTACTTTCTCCATAATTTCTTCAAAATATTATACGTTTTTCTCTTTCAAAATAGCTGATGATTATAAACATTATGCGGGGAGGAACTTTGACCCCTAAGGCGTCTGCATAAAACACTTTTTGTAGCATTCACATCCCGAGCACACTGGAAGACTATTTTCCTACATACGCCATCCATCTGATCAGGATTAAACTTTTTTTTTGATTTACCAAAAAATAATAATTTAAAGAAGTAAAAACATGCTTTTACAAAATGCTCCAAAAAGTTCGAAATAAATTATATACATAAAAGCAGCGTATGGAGCGTACGTTGTTATCGTAGGACTGCAAAAGAAAGCACCCCCCACTTTTATGTTTATACTTTATTTTGAACTTTTTACAGCATTTTATAAAAGCGTGTTTTCATTTTTTTAATTTTTATTTATTGTCCACTTTATAGTTTTTTTAATTTATGAATATTCAAAAATTTTTATATAATAATTTAGTAATTGTATTATTTTAAAATTTAATAACATTGACTGGTTATCAAGAAGGCTGCTTACCCTCTATCGATTGTAATGAAAACCTTTGTTAGCAAAATATATTGCGTATAAATAGGTACTAATTTAAAGTATAATTAATAATTCTTTAAAGATTATCATTGTTACGTTATCCAGAATAGGACTATATACTATATTCCATATTTCAGATCGAAAGCATACTGGGAAGTGGATCGGAATATGATTACAAACTTTGTCGCGGAATTTTATTTATTTATTTATTTATTTATTCTCAAACAGAAGGGCCTATCGGCCTCTAATACCGTTCGGACAGTACAAACGAAACAAAAAAAAAACCAATAAACGAAATATGTACACATACTCAGTTGCAAATCGTAAATTGTTAAGATGTTAGAAACATACAATAGCAAAGTATACTCGCGTATAACATATTGAATAAGATATTAAGTCTTGTAAATATTTAAATTATGCATTTATGGAACGGTTAAACCTGACAAATTGTTGTTCTTAACGCTTATAGATAATGCCGTGAAGTTGAAACTTCCACCGCAATCTTCAAAATCCCTCTAAATACCTCCAAAAATCTGTTCATTTGACATCCAGATCTGCTAATGCTTCATGAAAAATTCAAAGTCTTGAAAACTTAGATAAATCCATCTGATTTATCAAGCTTCTGAACCGACTGTAGTTTGATGATCCAACAACATCCTGAGGCAAAGAATTCCATGCTGAGACCACGCGTCCAGTTATGAAGAACCTGGCATCGTCAGTTCTATATTGACCTGGCATCAGTTTGTAGCTATGGCCCCTTGTTTTTTCATAATTTGCTCGTTTAAATTGTCCAACCAGGCTATAATCCACCATTCCATTTAAAGATCTGTAGCAGAAACAAAGGTCTGCGATAAGTCTGCGCTCTTCTAGAGTTTTCAATCCCAAAAAGCTGAGACGGGTCGAGTATGGTAGATGGCTGATATTTGGAACCATTCGGGTGAATCTTTTCTGAACCTTCTCCAGGCCGTCGATTAGGTACTTGTGCCGAGGGCTCCAAACTGGAGAGCAGTATTCGAGCAATGGTCGCACGTATGTAGTGAATGCTTTTTTCATCAGATACGGATCTTTAGACAGGAGGCATAGTTTTATTAATCTGAGTTTCACCGACGCAGAGTGAATAATGTTCTCAATGTGTTTTTTGAAATTAAGGTTTTTATCAATTAGTACACCCAGATCTCTTGCTTGCTCGGTCGGTTCAAGCTCGTATGTCCCAATTCGATATCTAGGTATTTCGAAGCCTTTGTCGTTTCTTCGCCTGTGAATGGGACATACAAAACACTTTGATAGTGCCCGATTCAGTTGCCATGTTTCACTCCAGAGAACTAGTTCATCAATTGCTCTCTGTATTTCTGGAGCCGAAGAAGATGTGGGCTGAGTTGCTGAGTAAATTTTTATGTCGTCTGCAAACATCTTGACAGAGACCGATCCAAAAGCATCACCATCCGTAATATCGTACAAACCATAAATCATACAGAATTGTCACATACTATCGTCCTGGAGGTTTTGGTGCTGAGGCAGAGATCTATATGGTGGACAGTATTAATTGTTTTAAAGCGTTATATTCTCCGATACGTACAATGTGCCTGGTTGGAGACTTTAATTTGCCGGAGGTGGATTGGACTTGTTACTCATATCCAAACAACAGAGTCTACGGAGCGTTCATGGAATTTGTAAATGAATTTGGACTTCAACAGTTTATTCAAGAGCCGACTCGAGGAAAGAACATTCTAGATTTGGTGCTCTCTGGGGACTCAATGTTGATCTCAAATGTGGAGTTTAGATGCCAGATCGCTACCAGTGACCACAATGTAATGATTCTCCATTTAAATGATACAGATCCAAGAGACAAAAACGATGTTCGAAACTCATATATGTTTGATAAAGCAAACTTTGCAGCAATAAACAACTTTCTGAAACTTGTGAAATGGGACGACATCTTCCAATATTGTTTCGACGTAGAAAACTGCTGGAATGCCCTTCAGCAGTGTATGAGTTATGTGATACAAACCTTCGTTCCAGTTCGTACTGTATTGAGCTCACGAGGACGACCAAGGAAAATCTCCAATAGAATAAAACATCTTTATAAATCCAAATTATTCTTCTGGAAAATCTGGAGGCATACTAAGGAGAATAAAGATAAAATCAAATACATGGAGTTTTCAAAATTATGTACTAAAGCAGTAAAAAAAGAACAATATGACATTGAGAAGGATCTTGTTTTATCTGGTAACGTTGGTGCTTTCTACAAATATATTCACAATAAACTCTCCTTGAATTCTAAAATTACTGGGATAGAAACAAGTGATGGCACGATTGTTACAGATCCGGCTAAAATGTCAAACGTCTTCAACGACTATTTTGCAACCGTTTTTACAAAAGACGATGGAAGTAATCCACCTCTGGTGCAGAGGTCTCCCAATCTCCTGGAAGAAGTTACGTTCACTCCTGATGTTGTTTTTTCAACCCTCAGAAGTCTTCGAATGACAAAATCTTGTGGCCCAGATGGTATACCGAATATATTGCTTAAACGCTGCGCCCAAAACTTGACTATTCCACTCTGTCATATTTTTGAAATGTCTCTCAAAACACGAAGATTGCCTGAAATATGGAGAACTGCATACATCACACCAATTCACAAAAAAGGACCTACAAGTGTTGTCTCAAACTACAGACCAATCTCTCTCACGTGTACATGCTGCCGCGTTATGGAAAAGATTGTTAGCAAAAGCATCTTGGCCCACCTCTCTACTCCTGGTCTTATTTCTCCACATCAGCACGGTTTCCTGAGACAGAGATCAACTTGTACGAACCTTCTGGAGTGTGTACATGACTGGATTATGGGGTTACTGGATGGTAGTCGAGTGGACATTGTTTATTTTGATTTTCAAAAGGCTTTCGACTCGGTCTCCCACCCAAAGTTGAAGACTAAACTCATTAGCTACGGAATATCAGGTGATTTGTTGGCATGGATCTTGGATTTTTTGAGTGCTCGAAAACAGCTTGTTCGAATTGGTGAGTGTTTATCTGCTCCGAGAGATGTTACCAGTGGTGTTCCTCAAGGAAGTGTCCTGGGCCCCATACTATTCAACGGACATTTGAAGCTAATGAAAAGCATGTGAAAAACTCCCCTTGTTAGTTCTAAGCGGTTGACCACAATCGAAGTTAGCATTAAACAAGTAAAGAAAAAAACTAGTTTTTTAACACAAACTTTGATTTCAAATACACTCGATGTGTGTCTGTGTGTATGAATACGAAAGATGTTTAAATAACTTTTCTTTTCTCAATTGAGTCATGTATTGTCATCCAATATAGAGATATGCTGAAAGTTTCAGCTTCCTAGCTAGTCAAAAAGCTTGTTAAGTTTTACTTGCAAGATTTGCGTACAGAGAAAGCCACACACACACACACACAAACAGAAATTGTAACCTAAATAAAAGTTTGTAAAAACACGAATTCAAATTCATCTGGCTGCTTTGTAGTAAATAAGTCCAACTAGCTGCTTTGTCCTATCTATTACTGAGATATATTTATAAAAGATTATCAATTTTAAATTTTGATTTTCTTCTGGTTATTTCTACCTTAAAAACAATTATAATATTTAAGTACCTAATTCAGTTTCATAATAACTTTTTAAAAACAAACTCTTTTGAAATCATTTTGGCATGCTCGCGTGATCAAGGTACTACATGTAATAACTCAAGCATTTCTCACATTTCAGAGTAGTTTGATTAATTTATAATTAATTAAACACTAAACACTAATATCATAATAAATTCACTTCAAATCTTAAACCTCTTTTCTGGGTGTGACTAATAAAAACAGCTATTTTGGAAAGTATTGTCCTTAATATGCCCATGCAAAAAATTGATGGTGATAATGATGTTGATGGTTTGGGAAGATGACAACAAAGAATATCATGATAGTGATGACGATTGTCATGATGGTGGTGATGATGACTGTGGTGATAATGATGGTGATGACGATAGTGATGATGATGGTAACAACGATGAAAATGTCAAAAATTTCAATTTAAAATTTCCAACATCTTTGCAGGCTTTCGTGGAAACAAATTAAAATCTTTTATGTCATTTCGTTTCGCAAAATAAAAATGTTTTGTCGAAAGAAAGAAATTTCTGAGACAGCGTAAAAACGTCACATTAAAA
>OZ022240.1:30294532-30349532 GCA_963978895.1 Erpobdella octoculata
GTTTGGTATACGACTTTGCTTGGTTCTAGAATTGTCTTCATGTAACTCAGTTTCCTTATCAAATTCGACTAGCGGGTCAACTGCATGCTGAACATTCCCACTTCATCAGCACTTCCTGTTGAAGAATGCTAAAGAATTGCATCAGACTTGTTCCCCACTGCATCCAGAATTTCTAGCTGCTCTCCGAAGATAGAACCATAATAACCAAGCAGTTTATTTTCTAAAAAAACATTCTTTAAAAAATACAACTTCTCTTGATACAGATAACTTTTTTAAATCAACTGGAGCAACTAGTCTATAGCCTTTTGTATTTTCACATAACCCAACAAAGATGAGTTCTTTTGCTTTTTGCATCAAACTTCTTTCTGTGTTGATCTGGGACTTTGCAACCAAACATCCTTAGATAGCTTAGATTTGGTTTCTTCCTTGTCAATGCTTTATAAGAAGTGACATCTAAAATTCTAGTCGTTGATCGGTTTTTCAAATAAACCGCTGTACCAACAGCTTCAACCCAAAGAATTTTACTCACTCTAAAATCCAGCAGCATGCTTCTAGCACATTCGACCAAAGTTCTATTCATTCTTTCCGCCACTCCGTTTTGTTGTGGTGAATACGGAACTGTTGTCTCGTGTCTAATACCATGTTTCTTTAAAAAATTAAGAAAATGACTATTGACAATCTCCGCCATTGTTTGTGCCTATGGCCTTTATTTTTCTACCACTCTGATTTTCAACCAATGCTTTGAATTCACTAAATTTGTCAAATGCCTGAGATTTAGTCTGTAAATAATAAACCTAGCAGTGTCTTGTTGAATCATCTATGAATGTTAGAAAATGCTTTGCACCACCAGCTGATAAGATATCCATAGGTCCACAAACATCGGAGTGAACCAGATCTAGAGGCTTGGAAAATCGTTTCCTTCTGACGCTTTGAATGGTTTCCTCGCTTGTTTTCCCTTGACACACTCCTCACACTTAACGTATTGCTGATTTTTAAAATTAATTCCAATTGCCAACTTATTCTTTAACAACAACATAGAGGGGTAATTTAGATGTCCCAATTTTCTATGCCACAGGTTGTGTAAAGATGAGCGTTTTAGAAACAGATGATGTTATTGATAGATTTGCAGCCAGCAAGAATAAGCGTCTTGATTTTGCACTGTAGATTTTTTATTCTAGATATTTGACTTCTGCTTTGAATGTTGTCTTTGTGCATACTGTTTGTTTCATAACTTGTAAAAAATTTCATTGTCAAGTTTTGATTAGATCATCCCCCCAACCAGAAAATCCTACATCCGTCGCTGATATATAATAATAATAATGTTTGACAATATTTAGAGTGGCGTAAATACTAAAGGACTTCAAGGCCACTAAAGGGTTCTTTTGCAGAGGCAGCCACTTATAGGCGCCTACCCCTTTAGCAAAGCGAGTGAACTCCTTGCTTAAGGGAGTTACGCTGGTGACGCCGGTGAGGCTGAAACTGCCGACCTAATGATCGACAGGCGAACGCTCCACCGCTCTGTCACCAGCGCATATATATATATATATATATATATATATATATATATATATATATATATATATATATATATATATATATATATATATATATATATATATATATATATATATATATATATATATGCACTTTGTGCCTGGAAAAGGTTAAAACCATAAAACACCAACGGATTAATAAATTTGTCCCAAAATTGATATATACAACCTGGTAAATGTTTTACTTAAGTGTACCGAATTTCAATGAAATCTGCTCGGCGGTTTTTGAGTGTTAGTGAGACGTTGCACAGCTATATAATTATATATAAATATATATATATATATATATATATATATATATATATATATATATATATATATATATATATATATATATATATATATATATATATATATATATATATATATATATATATATATATATATATATATATATATATATACCAGCCTCCGCATCTGTATACATCTGTATCCCCCAACCAGAAAATCCTAGATCTATATTTATATATATATATATATATATATATATATATATATATATATATATATATATATATATATATATATATATATATATATATATATATATACCAGCCTCCGCATCTGTATACACCTATTCAATGTTCTTGTAATAACTGCATGTAAACAAATCTTATGTTGCTTAACAAAACTCCAAACCTTGTAATTTTTTTATATAAAAAAATAGTTAAAGATCACTCACTGGCATTCCTCTAGAGGTCTAAGGACTCTAAGAATCTTCGGATGTTTCAAGTCAGAGAGAAATTTGGCTTCTTTTCTTAAGATTTCAGTCACAATTTCTCTTCTACGAGGTTTGTAGAGTTTTTCGGCTATTTTCTTCTCAAAGATGAAAACTGCAGCTTCCTGAAATCAGACATCAAATTATTTTTTAATATCTCAGAGAAATATAAATGTTTTCAAATGCATTTTTGATTTACTCAATAATTCAATGAAAACAGTTCAATCATAAAAATAATTAATTGCAATGCATTTTTATTGAGGCTGAATTTTGCATAAATTATAAAATTAATGGGAATCGACTTAGTTGCAATCTCAAAACTCTGCAAAAATTAATTTATTTCAAACACCGCCTCAAACATGTATTTTTTTTAATAGAAACTTTAAAATTTTAATATTATTCCTATAAATGTGCTGAAAAATAGTTTTGAAAATGTTCTATAATTTATTTGATTTATTTATAAGTAGTATGATTAATAATTTTTAATTTAACCTCTTCAACCATTTGGATGATTTTTCTATAATATCTTTAATAATTATTTTTAATCATTTTTAAAAATAAATTCTAATAAAATATCACTTATTTTTTGCATAAAAAACTTATTTATTTTAAATCAAAGAGCTTTTCATAAGTAGTTGATTTCAATTTTTCCAATTAGCGCAGAGTGCTATTTTGCATTAAATATAAATACAAATCTAGGGAAATTGCATCCATCAACTGAGAAGTATTTATTTAGCCATGGTAAGCATTTTTTTTATTTATGTATTATGAATATTATATAAACACTTGGAAATATCATCTTGAAAAAGTTATCTAATAGATGAAAATTAATTTTCTATCTATCCGTCCATCCGTCCACCCATCTATTTGTCTATCCTTCCGTCCGCCCATCCGCCCAACCCATCGTTTATCCGTCCATCCGTCCACCCGTCTATCCGTCCACCCGTCCATCCGTCCATCCGATCTTCCGTCCATCCATCCATCCGCTCTTCCGTCCATCCATCCGTATATTTGTCCATCCGTTTATCCATCCATCCGTTTTTGGCTTGTATTGCTTTTGTCACTTCAAGTTTTATTCTTTCACAAAGGAGCGTATGTTTTATGATTTGAATAAAAGGTTGGGCTCGCATAAACTTTGTCGGATAGTCGGATTTATTTTTACGCTAACGTTTTAATTTCTCCTAGAAAAACACAATAAACTACTCTGAAAAACAAACAAAAACATAAAAATGTTTCGATACTAACAAGCAATAATAAATCTTTGTGATAAAAAAGTTCAATTAAATGTTATCATCTCAGAATTACTTGCCATATTTCTGGAGACCCACCACCGCCATTCACGTGAAATAAAGGCTCGACCAGCATTTGCTGGAATTACAGCAAATGTTTGGTCTAACGAAGCATATAAAACTGCTAAATATATCTTGCTACTCACTCGGCGCAAGCTTTAACGACATACTTCTTAGCACACTTCAGCACTGCCACTATCTTCGTACAGACATCAAACTAATTTAGTTTATTTTTATGCATTTCACAAAGTTTCAACCACGGAGATAACAGGGATATAAGTATTTCTTTTTTATACATAAGGAATAATAAACAAAAATAAGAAATTTTTTTTTATAAAATAATATTAATAAAATAAGTTTTAATAGAAATTATTGCAGTTTCATATGCAACTAAGTTACTTGTTATTAAATTATTTGTCAACAGCATTGGTTTTATTCCTGTACCATAGCAACTCTTCTTTGGAGATTTAACGCTTTGGTAAATACTTGTATAAATTAAAATACTTTTCAACGTGCTACTCTACATATTTTTGTTTTAATAATTCTATTCACTTGTTACAAAATGTTTTTTATTCAAATTTCTGTTAACATTCTCACAAGTTCTGAAACTAGCAGTATTATTTTCCATTGTCAATATTTATTTTTTAATAAATTAATTTGTCAAACTATTCAATTGCCATTTCAATATGAAATATTAAGGAAAACCTTTTATTGAAAACCTGATTTGATTTTTGTTTTCAAGTAGATTATCAACAACAGCATGGGATAAATTTTAATGCTTTATATCTTTTGTATACACATTTCTTAACATTAATACAATTTTGAGTTTATTTTAGCATAAATTTAAAAATATTGAAAACCAAATTTTGATAGTTAACCATGCCTTTAAAAAAACTTAAAAGCTACTTGTTTTAAATTAGTTTACTGACTTCAATGTCAAGTGTTATGAAATAACAAACCCGTGTGTTATATAAAAACTTCTAAAATATTAAATAGATTGATTAAGGATGTACAAATTTCTCTAAAAACGCTTATAAAAATGTAAACCTTGAAAATGGGTTTTCTCACAAATCCTTTATATTTCATGATTTTCTGGTTTTTCATTTACTGCAAATTTTTATTTTAAAACGACATTTTTTGAATTTATATATGTAAACATTATTATAATTGTGTTTGATTTGTTTTTATTTTAAAACATGGATAATTATTATTTTGTTATTAAAGATTTTTTTTTAATTTTTAAACTTTAAGAAAATGCATTGTCATGAAAAGCGAGCCTATATTTCAAAATTCAGTTTAATTGAATAACGGAAAGCTAGTTAAATTTCACTGTCAAAGTTTGCAAACAATCAAGCAATCAAGACCGGCGGTTAATGCAAGGGATTTAAAAAAGACTTGTTTTCAATTGTGGCAAAAAAAGTTAAATTTAAAAAAACAACTTTTAAAAATGTATTGGTTAGTTTTTTATTGGGTATAAATAAAGTTATGATATGTAGTGATGCTGTTTAAAACAGCATTTCATCAAGTGATACTTCGGAACAGTTGGAATTATGCATAGTAATGATATTTAGATATGACTAAAACATAGACACAAGTCATGTTTGATCTTGTCTGAGATCACATCAATTTCTTGCGAGTGTGTGCATGTGTTTATGTACATATCACACACACACACATCTAGTCACCCAACCACAAAAAATCCACCAAAGCCCACCTAGCATATATCACGACCTGTTCATAAATTTTTTACATCAGCAAAATAGATGAATGTGCTTGCTCATTCAAAGTTGCTGAGAGCAAAATCGAATCTGATCGCTTGAACGAACGGGCTGAAATGATTCTAACGGAGAAGAATCCAGTGCTGGAACTTGCGCATGGAAGTCTTTTGATGATGATTATTCATAGCGCCGCGTAATTTACTTTTTCTATTTTATTTATGTACGAACGTAAAAACTGCTTTAAGATGAGAAAAAGCTTATAAAAAAGAGAAAATTAAATAAAAAAAATATTTTTTATTTAGTCGTTGAGAACATTCAACTCGCTGAAATGATTGAATCACGTTCAGGTCATTCTGGCCAATAATTAAATGAGCTTTTAAAAATATTTGAACGGGCAATTGAATAAACACGAAACAAAATCCGGCAACCAGGTCCGGGTATAACGGTAATCGCATCCGGATCCGACGAACATTGTGAAGATTGCCATCTAGAATGTTTCCTGAAATATAATAACAAAGAAAAATTTTCATTCTGCCGAGTGGCTACAAAATGATAAATCTAAATAAGAAAAATGAAAGCAGAAAATATGTATGTTGGAGTCGCACTGTGGAATTGCCATTTTCCCGGTCACCAGTGAACCACCATCTTATGTTCTCAATATTTTTTTCCACAGTTTTGAATATAACATGATAAGATTAAATATTGACGTTGTCCGTTTCCAAGAAAGTGACCACCAACCGGAAGTCTTAAAAACGGAAAATACTTGACTGAATGAACAACTTTGCACTAAGGTGTTAAAAAAAAACAAATTTTTAGAAAACAACGATGTGCAAATATTTTTCATTTTTTTTGTTTTATTTTAACGACAGTATAAACGTTTTCTAAACCAAAATAGCAAAAAATCTGTATTCATTAGTTAAGAATAGCTCATTTGCATATTATTTATTAGACACAAGGAATTTTTGTACATGAACCCAATCAATTATGCTAAAAACACCAAGAGAAGTTGTGACGGATTCTAAGGTTATTATTTTGCTAGTGAGTGTCTTCAAAAAATAATTTGCATGCAAAATTGCAGCTTAATCTACGAACGTTTGGTAAAAAATTGATTAAAAGGTTAACGTAGTAAAAGTGCATAAATATTAAAAAAAATTAAAAAAAATTAAGCCGTTTGGTGCTGTGGATAATTTTTAAAACGGTCCATTTGAAACATTTCAAGTTTCCTTGCAAATGATTCTGACAAGGTTCGATGACGATTCTATTCTAAACCTTTTGAAAAGCAATCGTCTCTAGAATGTTTACGACCGAGCTCTAAGCGTCGAAGATCAAACCGACCAATGACTGTGCATGGACGTCTTCAAACGGATATCAACATGAAATGTCCATCAATTTGGCCTTTGAGATGAATTGAGAAGAGTTGAAATTTACAGCACAAATAGTACATAGTAGGTGCATCGGCACCATTAAAACGAATAAAACATCAACCTGCCATGCAATTGACTTTTTGGAACAAATGCAGATATCGAAATCATTCAACATCTTCTCTGAAGTCTAACTTGAAACTTCCCTAGGGAATAGGAATTACAAGCAAATATTGACAGTAATGCGCTGTAAATGTATTTTATAATGAATTCTTGAAATAATTGTTGTTATATATTTATCGTCCGGGAGGCATCTGCTGCTTATGGAGTGATGTATCTGTTAATATGTGGATTATAAAATGTTACTTTGCATCTAATTTTGCAAAGGAACTTTGCATAAAAAATAACTATACTATGGAAAAGGATTAGTTTCCTCTTTAAAAAATGTCTCGATTTTGGTATAAGTAATTGCTTATTAATTTTTAAAAAAATGAGCAGATTGATACTTATTCAAGATGATGTGAAACTAGTAATCAATACTAATCAATAATCGGACGCAGATTTATTAAAATTCACTTAAATTACTTCTGCAAAAATATTACTTTTTTCTTGCTACCAGACATTATTAAATTTTTATCTTATAAATAACGTTTTTGTTGTCCTTTTTTCAATAACTCCAAGAATGCAATCTGAACGCTGTGATTTTGTTTCTTGTGTTCACTACTACATTTCTGTCATTATTTTTAGTTGTATTACTACTAGAAAGAGTGTGAGATCACATTTGTATCACAATAAAATTTAAGATAACATGCGCAAACAATTTTTTTTTAAATTTCACTGGTTGGAAAATATCCAAAAAACATTTCGCCACAATTTTCCACTTAAAACACGTCACGGTAAATTCAAGGGACAACCAAAGAGAGTGGGGAATGAAGTTTAGTTAGTGCAAATGTCAGAATGAGATACATTTAGTGCAATGACAGAATGAAATACATTTAGTGCAAATGTCAGAATGAAATACATTTATAACAACTGTCGGAACAAACTACATTTAGAGCAAATGACAGAATCTAGTGCAAACGTCAAAGTGTGAGTCGAAAATTAAGACCAATCTTTTGGTAATTAAGTTAAATTTAGAAATTAAATTTCAGATCCTTCAAGCACAAAGCAGATAAGGGGCAGCGACATATTCAAAAAGTATTTCTATTAAAACAAATTCATCGCAGCCATATTTGTCGTTTATAACATTTGGACGACAGGATGTTTCGAAAATAAAAGTTTTTATATAATAAATAATTTTATTATATTTTTTCAAGTCACAACATGTCGAGTTTTGACGATAAAAAAGATTTTTCTACAATTGCACATAAAAGCTGATTTGATCTATCGGAATGACGTAATCATTTCTTCATTATAAACACACACACACACGCAAATGTGAACACATACTAGTTTTTATTTTATAGAAAATAAGCAAAAAAAGTTTTGCAAGTATTTCTGTAAATTTATTAAACTGCAGAAATTAAAAATAAACGATGAAAGTTTGAAATTTATCGTAATTTCGAAACAAATTGTTTCTATTTGCTTAACCTTGTATGCAACTCTGCCCGTTACTATTTAAAAAAAAATTATAATTTCTACTTTAAATCCTACTTTCATCTTCACAGAAGACAGCAGACACGCACAGCTTTTATTTTATAAATATTTAAGAGTGACAGTTGCGATGTTGACTTTGTTTCTAATTTACGATTGACACAACAAATTGAGTCATCGTTTTAATACTTGCCGTGATCGTTCTATTTATTCATTATAGTTTTTACCATGGTCAAAATTATAATAATTATAATAATATCATTGTACGTTTTCAAAAGTCAAAAACTTTTTATGTGTGCATGTGTCGTAATATTAATTACAAAATCTTTATTTATTAGAAATCAGTAAATTCAATAACAAGCAAGTTAAATAAATAAAACAATTAATTAATTTAGTTATTACTAATTATCATCATCATCATCATCATCATCATCATCATCATCATCATCATCACCACCACCATCTTCATCATCATCATCATCAGCAGCTGCAACAACGACCCGTTTTATCTTTCCATGCGACAACAAATAATTACACTTTGCTAACACGAACATCTCGTGAGAGCACAACAAGAAGAAGAAAATTCCTGTTTTTTTGAAAATTTTGCCGTTTCAAATTCTTTCCAATTATGCCAGTTCACCTGGAACAAATTACATGGGTGTGTTTTTTTTTAAATTTAATCTTATTCCATTATTTATATTTTATTTCAACGCCACGCTCTCCCCTTTTAGATGTAACATCTGAGTTTAACGACCTTAAGGCGCGAACCTAAGTAATTTATAAAGAAATTGCAACGCAAACATTGGCTGAATGATTTTGTAAAATCCAGTAATTGACGTACGCAGGTGCAAATTTTCAGACGAATAGAGTGTACATTTTTCGACCCCAAGACCCTAGCGGACCCTTGGATGTTTTCTTCTTTAGATATTTTCACCCCTGAAATAAAACGTTCTACGGTCCAGAATTGTTGCTAGGGGCAAGGGGGTACACGTTTACCCGGGCACTGTTTGGGAGGGGGTGCAAAAATTTTTTTCAAAGGGTATTTTTGAAAACCAAAGTTTATAATGTTTTGGAAATTTGGTATAAAAAGTACTTACGACTAAGCTGTAATCAGCTAAATTTAGATGAAAATGGTACCTATGGGGATTTGTGTGAACGCACATGCTAGACCTGGTCCACGGGTGCCAAAAACCCTAGCTAAGCATTGCTCCCGCCAGCGGTAAGAAATCTCCCCCCTCCAAGTAAGAACAATCACTGCCTTTTTAAAATAAATAATAGGTTTTTCACGTTCGGTTTTAAAGATTTTTAATTAATTGAATTTGTCTCGAGTTTTTTTCATTTTGTTGTTTGTTTTGAATTTATATTTTATTTGAAAATTTATAATATTAGTTTCAAATTGAATTAATAGACAAAAAATATATCTTAAAAATGTAATATGTCAAAAATATTTCTACTAAGATTTATGTTAAATATTTAAAGATCTGTAAATTAGGTTAATTTTTATACAGATTTATAACTGATCAAGAATAATTTTGTATGCTATTTTCAGAGGTCATTTTTAAGTCACCAAAAGTTTACTATTTTAAAATTGTTTTTCAATTTTGTTTAATTTTATGCTTAAAATAGTTTTAGAATAATTTTTTATTCACATTGTTTGATTTTATTTAATAACGTTTTGATACATTTTATTGTCACAACCGTAAATGAAATTAAGTATAATTTTAGTATTTAACTAATGGGAATCAATTATAAAGTTATAAGTTTTGTTTAGAAAACAATTTGTAATAAAACAATCTTTATAAAAAAATTGCAAACTTTATTCATTGCAAAACAAGCTTACAAAAAATTTAAGACATAGATTAACAACTAAGACAAGGCCCCGTAACCACCATGTATTACATAGGAGACTTCCAGAGAAACATATAAGTCTGTATACAGCAACAACAAAATAAACATGCAGGCAAATATTAGACACAAACACATAAATACTCTCACACACACACACACACTAATGCACAGATAGACCCATTCATGGAAATACACAGATACAAAAAACATCACACGCACGGACGGTCTCAGACCACACCCCGGCACAAATTAATTCATCTCCTAAAAATTGAAACTGAAACTAATTCGGTTAACTCGTGAAAGCATTTCTGAATGAAAAAAGAAACGATTTTATACATAAAAAAACCCACGCACGTCACTTTCTGTTTCTTGTGCAAGAATCGTCACCAGCTCAGCAACGCTGTCTGCGTGTATGTAATTAACTCGTCCAATTACCAACCCGGCTTAGCAGACCCGAACACCGCAAAGGCTGCGTCGGTTCTTATTGCGTCCTCGGTCATTTCAGGGAGGAAAATAAGCATAGAAGATGTAATGTCCCAGATTATTACTTACATATCCGTGTCGTTCCTTTAATATTCCGTTTACGCGTCGCTGACTACGACTTCTTTAACAACCACAAGCAGTACCAGTGTAACCATGAAAAATCACGGTAGCTAAAAGCAAAACTTTAAAACCCATTTCATCTTTTTTCATTTATTCTTCTTTTTTCACCTCTTCTCTCTTGCTCTCTCTCTCTCTCTCTCTCTCTCTCTCTCTCTCTCTCTCTTTCTTTCTCTTTCTCTCTCTCTCTCTCTCTCTCTCTCTCTCTCTCTCTCTCTCTCTCTCTCTCTTGTTTTTCACTTTCTCTCTCCTACCAGGTTTGCCGATTCGACCATCGTGTTTTTTTATATGCATGAAACGTGCCAAGAACGGAAAGCGGGTCGGACGTAACAATAAAGAATCGTTATCTTCCAAGAAGTGGTGTATGGTGGTGCGTGGATGCTTTCTGAAGATGACCGAGCTTTTTTCGATGTCCGTGTCGCTAGCCTGGAAGTGTCCTTTTCAACGAACCGCTGTCCGCAAAAATTAATTCACTAGAAAAATGCGTTGAGGCTCGTGCTGGGCTTGATTAATGTGTGCTAATGGTTGTGTTTCCAAGAAAACAATCCTGGAATACGAAAACAGGCACACATACTCTGACATGTATATATACATACATAAATACATACACACACAAACACACACACTCACACAGTTGTTAACTAGTTTAACCAAAAGTAGTTAATAACTAGTAGTTAACTATTTATAGTTAGTAACTAGCCATCACATTTTTTTCAGTTTGAAAACGCACGATGGGACAGCGGTAAGTCTTTGATTTTTCAGCTTGGGGTTCTGGTTTCAACTCCCGGGTAAGCAAAATCCCACATCGCGTAACTTCCTTGAGCAAGGAGTTCACTCTGAATTCAGTTAATCTGTATGAACAGGTCAACTCAGCCTTTCATCCTCTATGGTAATCAAATGAGTGCCGGTGGTTCCACTAAAGATAAATAAAACGATTGAGGGGCTGAATACGGCCATATATATATATATATATATATATATATATATATATATATATATATATATATATATATATATATATATATATATATATATATATACTAGCAGTGCCCGTAGCGGCTTCGCTCGCATGAAATTAGAGAGTTTGAACCGTGCATCCATAGCAAAGATCATTTTTTTAGGTCTCGGCTTGGCCCGTCGACAAATTAGCCCAGCCCGTTTTAAAAACCCAAACTCCTGGCCCGGCACAGCCCGTCTGAATTAGGCCCGGCCCATTTTTACAGGCCTAGAAGTTCTATATACTTGATGAAAAACTTCGGCCCGTCCCACCTTGACCTCAGGTTTGGCCCGGCCAAACTGAAGACCATAATATCACTAAAATATCTATATACTTAGTGAAAAGCCTCGGCCCGTCCCACTTTGATTTAAGGTTTGGCCTGGCCCGTGTGAAGACTCTAAAATAACGGCTTGGCCCGGCCGATGATAAACTGGACTTAGCTATTTTTAACCGGCACAAAACTTCAAAATACTAATTTTTACATTTGTAGCACTTACAGTTTGTGAGTAGCAGTTATTTTGAAATCAAATAACCCTTATTTCCACCCCACATTTGAGGTCCTGGAAACCAAATTTTCAAAAAATGCTAAAACACGTATTTCATTATTTTTGGAGTAGAAACTAAATACTAATTTTTACTTCTGTAGCATTAACAGTTTTTGAGTAGCAGCTACTTTAAAAACCAAATAACCCAAAAAATGATGAAACACGTATATCTTTTTTTTTGAGTAGATACTAAGTATTAATTTTTACATCTGTGGCAATTACAGTTGTTGAGTAGCAGTTACTTTAAAAACCAAATAACCCTATTTTCCACCCCACATTTGAAGTCCTGGAAACCAAATTTTCAATAAATTGTGAAACCCGTATATCATTATTTTTAGAGTAGAAACTAAATACTAATTTTTACTTTTGTAACATTAACAGTTTTTGAGTAGAAGCTATTTTAAAAACCAAATAACCCAATTTTCCAACCCACATTTGAGGTCCGGGAAACCAAATTTGTAAACAATGATGAAGCACGTATATCTTTATTTTTAGAAAAGAAACTAAATAATAATTTTTACATCTGTGGTATTTACTGTTTTTGAGTAGCAGTTACTATAAAAGACAATTAGCCCTATTTTCCACCCCACATTTGAAGTCCTGGAAACCAAATTTTCAAAAAATGCTAAAACACGTGTTTCATTATTTTTGGAGTAGAAACTAAATACTAATTTTTACTCCTGTAACAGTAACAGTTTTTGAGTAGAAGCTACTTTAAAAACCAAATAACCCAATTTTCCAACCCACATTTGAGGTCCGGGAAACCGAATTTTCAAAAGATTATGAAACACGATGGTGATGATGATGATGATGATGATGATGATGATGAGGATGAGGATGAGGATGAGGATGAGGATGAGGATGAGGATGAGGATGAGGATGAGGATGAGGATGAGGATGAGGATGACGATGACGACGACGACGATGATGATGACGACAATGATGATGCTGCTTAAGATGATGATGAAGACAAATAGATTGATATGATGATACTAATAATAATAATAATAAGTAATTAGAAAAATGTGAAAATGAAAATTATGTTAGTCGGACAACAACTCGCCCTAAGCGCCACAAATGAGTATCCCATCGAAATGCATTCATACACATTTTCGAGACTCTTGCATTTAAGATAATAAAGACCGTCTTTTTTCTACAAAGTTTTCTATTTGCTTCAGTCTATCAATCCGAGCAGCCTTAAAATGAACTTCCGCATGACGACAGTTATGTGAACTTGTCTTGAAAGTTTAAAGTTTTATTTTATAAATATTTTATTGACGGACCCCTCCCCCGTACAACACGATTCTTGGTTTGAACTAGTAAAAAGCTTGCACATCGACTGCGACGAAAACATTTAGTATGAAAGAATAAATTAAGTTGTAAATTGTTTATTCTATTTTATTCATTTAATTAGAAGTTAAAAAACACATTTGTTTTCTCCTCCCGATGCAATTTGAACCGTCAAATGACGTCGGCAAATCATAGGTATTAATCATGATTACAAACGTCAGAGGACATCTGAATCAGTAAGCAGCATGTTGAAAATTGAAAAAAAGAGTTTTTCGACCGAAAAATCTAATTTCACAGTAAAGGACAATAGTGCGATGATTTTGTTTCTAGATGGAAAAGAAAATTGTGGCGAATTATTGTGTTGGCAACCGGTTTGAAACTTGTCACAAAGGATCGTCATGGAAAGCATACTCTCATAAACTTTCTTTCTCTCATAATCTTTCTTTCTCTCCATCTTCTTTTTGTCTGTTTTTTTTCCATTTTTTTTCAACATTTTTCTTTTGCGACAGAAAACTTATTTCAATAGGAAAAGATTAATTGTTTCAATTTCTTTCAAGCACTCGTCATGTCCAGTTTCTTCATCGTTCACTTTATGATTGTTTCGTTGTTATCAAAACTGCTTTATCATTTTATTTCTTACAACTTACCTATCGATAAGATAGTAACCACTTTTATCATCACCATCATCATCATCATCGTCGTCGTCATCATCATCATCATCATCATCATCATCATCATCACCATCATCACCATCATTACCATCATCATCACCATAATCATCATCACCATCATCATCATCATCATCATCACCATCATCATCATCATCACCATCTTCCCAACTAATATGTACTTACCTTTCCGTCATCAATTCTGGTGGCTTGATGAATTCTCCACGCCATTTCAGGACCTGCACTAGCTATCTGACGTCCAACTTTGAAGTGTTTAAAAATAGGATTTTGATCATCAGGGGTCAAACTATGCTTGATCAAGGTCAAGACTTCCATTATGTTGTTTTTGTCGTCGTCAATAAACTCAAACTGTTGTTTGAAGTGAAATTTTGCAGTCAAAACAGCGCTTTAAGTCAAAAAAATCCTCGGAAAATTTTATATTTTCACGATAAAATTCTTCAATGTTAAAATGTGTTTTTTATTTTCATTCAAATAATCGCAAATTTATAATTACTTACAACTTTTTTATAATTCAAATTTTTTTTCAACATAAATTTCGATTTTTTCAACAATTCCTAAAAACACAACACAGACGAGTTTTGAAAAAAAAACTTCAGAATTGTGTAAATAAATGTGAAATCTTTAAGAGTTTTCTCTTATAAAAAAACAACATGTTGAAATACCACATACACACCCACATTCCCGCATATTTCTCAGCTCCTGTCACAGAAGAAGCTGGTAGTTATACGTTGAACAATCGCAGCTGTGCACTGTGACAACATCGACTGCATATCTGGTGACATCTATGTTTTCTTCTTTTTTTTTGATTGCTTTCCAGAGATGATAAAAATTGAAAACTATTTTAAATTTAAATAATATTATGTACAACAACAAATCATGATTGGAGTTTTCTTTTATATGCCGTTCTTATTATTTCATCGTTTTCAGGATTGAAAAATTGGAGAAATGTTTTACAAACTGGAGTATTACTTATTATTAAATTTATGTTTTCACGATTAGAGTTTTTTTAAATACCTTTCTTTTTAACCACTTAACAGAGCCCCCAAGGCAACAATTTAAAAAAAACAGGTTGTGGCAACTACTCTGTCTCAGAACATGTGTCAGATGACGGCTGGATAAACTGCACAAATAAACTCAAGAAGAACTGGAAAAGACTGCGTCTGATTGTTATAGTAATTGACATTGTCTTATGTAGATGAACGTATATATCTGTACGTACTTTTATTATTGTTTAACTTGACTTCTCTGTCTGTGGTCAAAATTTTTGAATTGTTTTTTCACCAGCTTTTAGACGAGTTAGAACTTTGAAGTTTTTAGCATAGACTATAGCCACCCGCTTTCCGAAGCGATTTAATCATTATTTCAAATAATTTCAATATTTATTTTGTAACGCATTTAAAATTATTCCCTAGATGACGCTAGCGTCATTTAAATAAACTTTTAGGCAATCATGACTAAGACAAAAACTTTTAAAATGTTTTACTATAAACAGTGGAAATACAAAAGTGTGTTTAAAAAAACTTTTTTTTAAATTTTACTGGTTCTGACATTAATGAATATGTGGAGTAAACAAATAAAAATATAAAGATAGAAAAAAATATTAGAAAGAGTGATGGCGAGATTATGGTGAAAGAAAAATGAGAGAGAGAGAAAGAGAGAGAGAGAGAATAAAGAGAGCAGCAGATTGGCACATATTATTACTGCAAAATGATCTAAAGAGACGAATGCTTTATTATTATTTCGCATGAAAGCTTGAACTACAAAACAGCTTTTTGCTGTCGACAATGTTGACCAGGTAAGAGTTTTAAAATTTTAGATTTAGATTCGTATAAAAAAATCATTGGGCGAAAGTACCGTGGAAAAACTGTCAAGAGATGAGATATTTTCAAGAGAAGTCGATTGGATCGTGATGCTATCTGAATAATCTGGACTTTTTTATTGCCGAGTTGCATTGCCAATAAAACGACAGAATAAGCAGAAAGGAAAGGAAATAGTGTCAGTAGCTTGGAACTGTTGAGTCATGGAAGAAAAGATGAAAAAAGATTCGTGTTTCACGTTGTTTGGTCTACATGAAAGGAAATGAAAACTGGAGCCGGGGTTTATGAAAAATTTGATAAGGCTGTTCATGCTTTTCAGTGAAAATTGATTGCTTTTCCAGGCGGCGCTGTTTGAAATTCATTGGAAGAAAATGAAAGAGCTCTCAAGCTTTGAAATGAAAAAATAATTGGTTATTGAACATTATTTGCATTACTCCATCGCTTATGGCAGTAAACTGATCCCGACTTTCATTGAAACCTCAAGACAAGGAGTTGATGTTGTTGTTGTTGTTTCGTTCTAAAGCTCAGATATGGTGTTTCATAATCATTAAAACTACTAACATAACAAAAACAATAAATAAAAATAAAAATGATTTCATTCCGGTTTTTCTGGAAACAATCTCCATAAAACTCTTCAAGATCACATGATCGACAAAACGATGTTGGTGTTATTTCCGCTCTCTTGTGATGACGCAATCAAGAAGATCATCAAAACAGTGCCCTAGTAATCCATTTACAAAAAGAGGTTTCATCAACTTTTTGTTGTTCAACTTTTTTCATTATTAAAACCTCATGAGATGGTTTATTTTTCATCTGAAATTAAAGAAAACTTATTAAAATTAAATTACAGTCATCGCTTTCAGTATATCACTAAAATTGTATCAACAACAAGAACCTTGATTTAATTTTACTAATTTTCAAAAATATTTAGTTTCGAATATTCAAGAAATCCTTCTGTTGGCAGAAAGGAGACATACAAAATAATGAGTTGTACTCTTCCCGTTGTAAAGATTGCATCGCTACGCTTGACTGCTTCGATAAAATAAGTTGTACAAAGAGGTCGCCAGAGCTTAAATCATTACTGAAAGCAAAATATTTTTTTTTAATTTGACATATTTATTTGTTATATTTTAAATTTTATTGTAATATTACTGGCGTGAATAGAGTTTTAAACAAACTCAAACCGGATTATGAACGAGGTGATAGAAAAAATTCCATACTCAACTAGCAGCAGCGTTGTTAGAAGTACAGTACACCACTTCAGTACTTGAGTAGAAGCAGGCCAGTCGAGAGGATGAACGGGATCCGGGTCAGTGTTTTCTGGTGGGCTTTTTATCTTTTATTATTATAACTAGCGGGGTACTAGGCGTTGCCGGGGGTTTTTAGAGGTTTTTCTATCGTTTGTCTCTCTCGCTCCCGTTTTCTTTCCCGCTTGCTCTACCGCTACGGTCGCTTTCCCGCTCCCTGTCGTTTTCCCGTTTCCGGTTGCTTTCCCGCTTCTGGTCGCTTTCCGTTCCCGCTTTCTCTCCTGCTCCCGGTCGTTTTCCCGCTCTAGCTTGCTCTCCCGCTCCACTCATTTTGTGACCGATTTCTTTTTTTTTAAATTCCTCTTTGACTCTAAAGGTTATGTGAATTAAAAACTTATTTCAATAGTCAAAACATAGTTATTAAAAAGTTGTTTTTAAGGTTTACAAATAAACACCAAATTACAATAAATGACTGTGTCAAAGTTCACAGTGATGCTTTCCTTTTTCCAGCGAATGCATCATTAATGCTATTATTCATGTTATTATTATTTAACGTCTCTGCCAGTTCACTTTCAATGCAGAGAAAAGCCAAACAATAATTCTATGGTCTAAGTCTAATGTTTTTAAAAATACATACAGTTGTTACTTTACGATATTCGACCAATATTTGAGTCAAAGTAATTAATAACAAGTTAGGCAAAACTCCATGTAACTTATTTTTTTGTTGTTGTGCAAATCATTACAGTTTGATGGATTTTATTATGGTTAAAGTTTGCTCTTCATACTTGGCAAGAGAAGGAAATTAAGTTGACGAATAACGGTTGTATAATGAGGTGAAATTAAAATATCGCCTAGTACCTATTATTTTTGAGTGGGAATGTTTTCAAACTCAACAAAGCCCGGCAGCTGGCTTACCTTTCCAACCTACCGCAAGGGCAAACACGGTATGTTTTACGGTATGTTTAAATCCTAGTCGTGGTGGGCCCTAAGACCAGCGGGGGGCCCAAGGCGATATCCCGCCAGCCCCCCGTCTTGACGGCCCTGAGTAGAAGTACAAGTAACCCTTCAGAAATGTACTAAAGTGAAAGTAAAAGTATCTTTTAAAAGTAAAAGTATCTTTTAAAAGTAAAAGTATCTTTTAAAAGTAAAAGTATCTTTTAAAAGTAAAAGTATCTTTTAAAAGTAAAAGTATCTTTTAAAAGTAAAAGTATCTTTTAAAAGTAAAAGTATCTTTTAAAAGTAAAAGTGTCTTTTAAAAGTAAAAGTATCTTTTAAAAGTAAAAGTATCTTTTAAAAGTAAAAGTATCTTTTAAAAGTAAAAGTATCTTTTAAAAGTAAAAGTATCTTTTAAAAGTAAAAGTATCTTTTAAAAGTAAAAGAATTTTTTAAAAGTAAAAGTATCTTTTAAAAGTAAAAGTATCTTTTAAAAGTTGTACTCAAGTAAAATAAAAGTATCAGCATCTCAAAGTTACTTTATAGTAACAAACAGTGTGAGTTAAATAACAGCGTGTACAAAGTTAAAGTAATGAAGCCGCTTTTGTTGAACTTAACGATGTGTATGAAGGAAGGACTTCATCAACTACCAGATCTACTAGAATGCTGTCGTTGACTCCTGCCAGTGTCACGAGGTTCGCATTAACATTAGGAGTATACCGTTGTGAATTTTTCTCCTCTTTGGCTTACCATATCAGGAACTGTCATTGCCGCTTTATGTTTACGTGCATTTTTGCCACATTTTTCATATTCCAAAACAAGGTGAATGAAGTTAGCAACGAATCCTGCAACGATTTCTATTTTAGAAAAACAATTATTAGTATTATAAAGCTAACGCTAAGGAAATTGTCTGCATGGTTCATAAAAGTGTGTGATGATAGTAAAAAAATATCAAGCTGTGTTTACTATGAAGATAAGGGCATTGAAACTAAAATTTTCTACCAATGTAGCAAATTGTATTTGTGTAGAAAAAGTCCATTAAAATAAATAAAAATTTTCTTTAAATCTGTAGAAAATGACAAAAATCGTAATTAACGAACTTATTTTCAGTTCGAATCGGTCTGAGCGCGCCACAAATAAATTCATTAAGAATGCATCTAACATTTCCGTACAAATATGGTGAATTCGATTATGTAAAAATTATTTGAAAATATTAAAGAGAACTTGGTGAAAATGCCATTCATGAGTTAATCTTAAAATTATGTAACCGTCGCAGCCAATCACAGATAAATTTAATTCAAATAAACTAAAATTGCCCGCCCATTTAGTGAAATGTTTTCTCATAACAAATGTATGCAGAATTCATATAATTAATTAGTTTTTACATTTTCTCTGTCGAAAGTGATGCTTGGTGATTGAGTCTTCACCTCAACAAAAAGACCAAAACAAGCAGAAAATGACCTGAATTTTTTTAAACATTCACTGTGGATCAGTTTGTAACCAGCAACTCCTTGAATCTGTTTCATTGCCTCAACTTGCCATCTGATTTCCTTCCCACTGATCTAGATATATGGGTGAAACCAAATCTGATCGTTTTGTGTGAAGAAATGGTGTTGTAGAATCCTGCATAGTTTGCACAGGCTGTCGCTTGTTGTCTATTTGAAAACGAACGGTCTTTTTAGAACCTGGCGAATCTTGACCATTTAGTATTTAGAATACTTTTTTGTGTATTAATGTTCTTTTCTACCATTTGACTTGGTTCAGTTGTTGTTTCGGTATTTTTTCCTTGTTTCATATTATAATAAGGCAAGTCAAAAGTTCCGAGCAATGTTTTTATGAACTTCGGATCTTGACGTAAACGCAACTGGTTAATGTGACGTTTCCAGGTGATTCCTTTCACGAATACATCGTACAGAACCCTTCCACTTCTACGAACAATCTGCCCTGATGTCCACGTGTGACAGGCCCCGGTCGGTGGTCGCGTACGAAAACCTGATCATCGCTTTTGAAATGTCGAGGTTTTGCCTCGTGATGACGTTTGAACTGTTTCTCCATGTTACTTGATTGATAAATTCCATGTCTGATGTTTCGAGGGTGTAATTCGCTTAAGACCAAACTGTTTAAATTTTGAAAATCTTCACAAGCTCGCTGTAATGATTTGAAGTTGATTTATCATCACAAGACATTTTTTACCAGGAAATAAGACTTTTTCCAAAGAATTTCCAAAATATCATACAATTTTGTTATCAAAAATAGCTGAAAACTGCGGGTTCAAAGATACGTTTTCCAAAAATCACGGTACCCCTTTCAAATGGCACCAGGGTACACATGTTCCCCTGCCCCTAGCTACGCTTCTGAAAAAATGTCGGTTAAATTAAGTTTACAACACATGCTTCCTGTGTGCAAATGCATGGGGACCCTCTGTTCTCTATTTTTTTTCATCGGCATCTTCGTTTTATTCTCATCTCAAAATACCAGATCCATTCGTGATTATATCGGTCTACTCCGATTTATTCCACTTTAAAAGTGTACCCAATAGGGTTTTTAGCCCCAATTTAGGAATTCTCTGCATCTGATTTTTCACCGTTCAAGTAAGTCCCTGTTATTAATATTAATATAGGAGTGTTTCTCCTTTTCAAATGTCTTACAGGGTCTTTTTCTCTAATTATATTGATTTCTGTTATAATTTTGTTTTTTTTTTGTGTGAATAAACATATAAAAAAATATTGCACGAACATTTGTAAGGTACATGCTATTGCACGACCATGTGCAGTGTTACGTAACATCTGGGATTGTTATCTGTTTACACACCTTTCCCGCCTGTTTTCTGACGCTTAATTGTTCAGCTGCCTTTACTTACCTCCTTGGCCCTCGGAATGCCGCGTAGAAAAAACACAAATCTTTCTTCAGCAGGCGTTGAAGAAGCACCTGCCTCTGCGTCAGCAGCCGGTGGTGCTAAAACTACTACTAGTAGTAGAAGTACCAGATCTACTAGGACCGCCGCTGCACAGAGCAAAAATGATGCTTTGACAAGTACTGACACTGTCATGCGGGTTCTACCAAACGAAAATCCAAAAGCAGGTGAAAAAACTGTCAGCAGAAAACGTAAACAAACTTCAATTGAATCACATCAAGGCGAGATTTTGCCGCTCACAGAAAATGAAGAAATGTCAAAGCCAGTAACAGCAAAACCTAAACGTTTAAAGAAAGGGACTCTACTTGAAGAGGTGTCCACTTTGTCTACCTTGGATGAAAATGATGAAAGTAAACAAAAACCACAAAGCAAAGTAGTACGAAGCAAAAAGTCAGTTCCTGAAGCAGGGGTCTCTAAGCCTAAACCTAAGCTGATGCAAGAGTCTAATAATGCTTCAGAATCAAAAGCGAATAAAGTTAAAGTTAAATCAAATAAAAAGGATGTACCAGAAGAACAGGTGCCGTTATCAAGTGCTGGACCATTAAAAGAATTGCCCAATGTCTGTACTGAATTAGTCACAAGAAAAAATCTGAGAACCTCAAAGAAAGTTAACGAAAGTGACTTTTCATCAGATACCATCTTAAAGGAAACTGAAAAAAAGATAGCAAACAAGAAAAATATAAAATCAAAGAATTCTGGTGATAACAAAAGCTTGCAGGATGATAATTCAGATGCTCAAAATTGTAAGCCCGATGTCTCAAAGAGAACGAAAGCAGATGCAATTCAGCAGGTATCTGCAGATAAGAAAAAATCTTTAAAAAGTTCTAAAACTGGTGCTCAGAACCTTCACAAAGACAATGATGTTCACGTAGAGTTAAACACTTTGAGACCAACGAGGAATTCACCGAGAATTAAGAAGGAGATGTCATTTAAAGAAGAGTCCAGTGATGATGATGATGATGCAAACAAGGATGATGATGATGATGAGTGGGAAGATGTTGACCCTGATTTTTCAGACTTCAAAACCACTAAGACTCAACGAAAAGCATTTTCATCTGTTAAAGTGCCAGCTAATAAGTCTTTGAAACAAAAATTGACTGCAAAATCAAATTCTAAAAAACATCAAAAGAAAAAGATGAACATAGAAAAGAGTAAAGCAAAGAAGGCTAATAATGCTGATGATGATGATGATGAAAAGTCATATGTTTGTGAGGATGAAAATGAGGAGAGCTCTGAATCCGAAGCCAGTGATTGGGAAGAAGTGCCAGGTTGGTTCTTTTTAATGACAGTTTTCTCAATGTTGCAAAATTTTTAATTAATATTAAACGATTTTTATTATAATTTATCTAAATTTTTAAATAACTTTGATAATGGTATGCATTTTATTATCACTGCATTTCCATAGATTTAAAGATTAAGTTTTAAAAATTTTGTTTTGTATTTGAAATTATTTTACTGGACAGAAATGCTTAAGTTTTTAATTTACTCATTTGAAGAAATACTTTTTTTCTAGATCTCTTGCTTCATTCACCTTCAAGACAAAGAGCCATACAACCAGTTGAAGTGACAGTCTTCAATAAACGGGGGTGTGTCTCGTTTTTTTTCTTTTCTTTTATTATAAAGCCTTACATTTTATTTAACCTTACATATCTTAGGTCAAAAAAGTCTAAGATTGAGCAGGCGATGGATGAGATAAGAAGAAGGATTAACAGGAAGCTGATAATTTCTCAAAATGATGCTCATAAGGTTTCAATTTGTTTTAATTTGCATTAATTTGATGTTTTAATTTAGATTTTTTAGATATAAATTAATATCAATAAATTATTTGAAATAAATTTATTAAAATAAATTCCTCTTTATTGTTAAGTTTTCAAAATTCTATGCTGGGTGCATTAACTCAATCTCTTTTAGATTGACGATAGAGAACGGCCTTCATCATTCAATTGTTTTATAATGAAATGACATGACAAAATCTTGAATAATAATAGCATGGCATTTTTGCAAAAAAAAAATCATACGCATCCCTTGTTTTTTTCAATCAAATGTTGTTGAAACAAACTCAATCCAGCTGTTTTTGGAATGATAAGGGCTGAATCAAAATAATGTAGTTAAATTAACTACAATTTTAAAATTAAAATCACAAAAGTAATGAAGATGCCATGTATAGTTTTAGCATTGTCGGAGCAAGCACACTCATCTGTTATGTTATCAAATTTATAATTTATACAAATTTAGAATTATTATGAATTTAGAATTAATACGAATTTAGAATTAATACAAATTTAGAATTAATACAAATTTAGAATTAATACAAATTTAGAATTAATACAAATTTAGAATTAATACAACAAGTACGAATGCTACTTAGTCAAACCTGGTTCTTATTTTAACACATTGAGAAAAAATGGTCTTTAACCTGAAATAAATCAAAAGCCAGCAGACTTTGTCAGAATTGTCAACTATTCAGCTGGCTATCTTGTTATTTAATTATTTTCCTAACAAATTATGTTTCTTTTGATTGGGAATTCATCGTACAGGTCCATCTGTTGTGCTTCATATCTCTTGGATTAAGGATGAACAGCATCGGCAACAACCAGCTCTTCAAGAGTTGCCTTCTTTCCATCTTTCCAACAAAATTGTTGAAGAAATCATGGCCAGCTTCTTGCAAATTAGAAAACCTTGAGGAAATTAGAGACTGGTTTCTTAAGACTGTTGCTGTGGAAGTCTTGCCAAGCAGTGAGAACATTGCACGAGTAAGAATTTTAATTTGCTAACAAATTGAGTTTTTTTTTTAAATGTTTTTAAGCATCAACTGATTTCGTTTCAGTACAAAGTCATGGCTGACGTAATTCTGTTAAGGAAGAAAACTGCTGTTTCGGAACTTGAATATGCATTGGTTTGTTTTTGATTAATTGAGAATATTTATTTGATTTAATAGTTGAGAAAAGATTCCATTCATAAAGAATGTGATGAGACAGTCATTCTGATATGCATTTGTAGATATGGGTATCAGAGATGAGATTTTTCGTTGATTAAAATGTTTATTGAATTAGCATTTACGACAATACAAGTGTCATTAGGTATTTATTCCTTCTTCTGTAATTTAATTTCAAAATTTGTTCTTTGTCAGATGTTCATTGCACTGTGCAGGTCGCTCGGATTGGATGCTCGTATTGTCCACTCCCTCCAACCACTGACTTACAAAGCATCAGATGTGGCAAGTTTAAGATAATTTTGTTCTTTAATGTTTTGGTTTTTTTCATTTAAAATCATCTGTTTTATATGAATTTTAAATTATTTTTTATTGATTGCTCTGTAAGTTGTTACAATAATGAATATTTTAGTTTTTAAAAACTGTTTTAGTTGCTAGTTTGTTTGTTTACATGTTGATAATATGATAGAAATTATTTCGATAAAATCAGCTCAAACCAAGACCTCTGTCTCGTGCATTCCTCGAGAAGTTAGCAGCGGGTGGAAGAGACGATCCGTGTGCCAAGATTGATGGAAGGGATAGGCTTCTAAGTGAAGAAAAAAAGGAAAATGTTGAAACTGTTGCTGAGAACAAGGTTACTTTCAGCGATGTTGACGTCTTTTCCAATTTATAAATATATCCTGATGATAATTTGATTTGTGGAATGACAAAAAGTTACAATATATTCTTATTTTTATTTTTTTTAGAAAGAATCTGAGAAGAAGGAAGATAAAGGACAGAAATCAAAAGGTACAAAAAAGAGGAAGAATTCTGAAAAATCGGACGAAGGTTATGCAGAAGATGAAGAGGTAGAAGAAGAAGAAGAAGATGAAGATGGAGGTGATGAAGAATTTGTTGACAAGAAGTCAAAGAAGAGAAAAACTCTGTCTAAAAAAGCCAATCCAAATAAAAGGTTGACTTTTGTAAATGAAGATTTTATAAAATAGTTTATTGTATAAATAATAATTAGCTTATCTATATATATATAAATGAATGTTTGTATATATGTATGTATATATGTATGTATGTATGTATGTATGTATATAGGTATGTTATTTATGCATTGCTACACCATTCATCCGATCGTAATGAAATTTTCACACAACCTTGAGAGTCAAGTGGAATCAAATATAGAGAAAAAAATTTTGAAATCCGTCACAAAATGAGCGGAGCGGGAACTATATATATATATATATATATATATATGTATGTGCATATGTATGTGTGTATGTATGTATGTGTATGTGCATGTATGTGTGTGTGTGTTTATATATGTATGTATGTATGTATGTATGTATGTATGTGTTTTTTACAATATTTCGGCACTAAATGCTCATTCAAAGTATGTATGTATGTATGTATGTATGCATGTATGTATGAGCGTATGTATGTGTGTATGTATGTATGTATGTGTATGTGCATGTATGTGTTTCTGTGTGTGTTTATGTATGTATGCATGTATGTATGTATGAATGTATGTATGTATGTATGTAGAATCGGATCTAGGGGGGGAACTGAGAGCGAAAAATGAGCGGGAAAGCGACAGGGAACGGATAACGACCGGGAGCGGTAGCGCAAGCGGGAAGGAAACGGGAGCGAAAAAGAAACGCATTAGGTAAACCTCTAAAAACGCCGGGTGCCCCCGCTAGTTGTATAAATAAAAATTAGTTTATTTTATGAATATTAATGAAGCATCCTCAACTTCTATGAGCGCATAACCAATAAAGTCTCCTATCGTATAATCTCAAACCTAAAAAAAATATTTTAGAAATGAAATTTTTGGAAAGATATAGATCACAAGTTTTAAGAATTAACTAATGTGCAATCGTCTGCCCTTGCATGTTCCACGTATTTAGATTTCAGCATGACCAGGTGATAGTTTTGAAATGCTTTCATTTCTTAATTGCAGGGTTAAAAATTCAGAAGAACCTGTTAGCAGCCGTTCTTATGCAACGAAAAATAAAAAACAGAAAGGTATATAAATATCTAGTTATATTATTATTATTTTCATTATTTATATTTTATTTTTTTATTGATTTTAACTTTTTAGTTTTTCTCTAAATTTTTGTTTTAAATTTTCAGATGTTTGTAACTGGTGGGTTGAAGTTTACATTGAATCTTCTTGGATCGGTGAGTTTTATTTCGTATGAACACTCTTTTAGTGAATAATCATAATATTATTAATAATTGTATTTATTATTTATTACTTGTATTTGTTCTAGAATAACAAATACTAGTAACGTAATGAAAATTAAACGAGTATTATTGGGATTGGTTTAAACATTCCTACAAGGGACCATCCATAGAGTATGTCATGCCTGTGAGGAGAGGGGATTAAAAGGGTTGTGACAATTTGTGACAAGGGGGGTGAATTTATGTGTGGCATCACATAAATTAAAAGTTAATTGAAGATGTAAAAAAAGGTGATCAGGATGTTAGTAGCAATCGTATGGAATAGAGTTTACTCAAATGGAACCTGTTAACATAGTTTTTGTGTAGTAATTAAAATAATTATTTTGTATTGTAGTTTGGGAAATTTATAGTTTCATTTTTATTCGCATTTCAAGCCGTGTCAGGAGCCGAGCTAGTTGTCAACACACCTGAGGAAGTGGAGAAGAGACTTACTAAACCAATCTCTTACGTTCTCGGATTCTGTACCGGTTGGTGTTTACATTCTGTTTCTTTTAACGTTTTTCCCATCGATGTGATATAATAAATATTAAACTATTTATTAAATATTGGTTAGCTTTTATGGTTAAAAGTTTCTTAGTTGCCAATTAATTGTATGACAGATACGAACATAAATACAATCATAAATGTTTTACAATTGTTATTTAATTTTTGAAAATAAATCTGTTAATGTAAACTTGTATTTTTTTGAATGGTTTTTGAAAATGTATTTCATATTCAATCATTTTATTGAAAACTAGCGGGGTACCCGGCGTTGCCCGGGGTTTTTCTAATGCGTGTCTCTTTCGCTCCCGTTTCCTTCCAGCTTGCTCTCCCGGTTGTTTTCCATTCCCTGTCGCTTTCCCGCTCACTCTTTCGCTCTCAGTTGCTCCCTCCCCCCTAGATCAGATTCTGCATACATACATACATACGTACATACGTACGTACATACATACATACATACATACATACATACATACATACATACATACATAGAAACATACATACATACATACTCCGTTACCGCTCGCGCTCATTTTCTCCTTTCCACTCTTTCCTAACTTCTTTTAGCCCATAAAACGTAAAATAGATTTGCTAACAGTTGTTTGAAGCCTTCAAACGCTGTTACGTAAACTAAACTTGAATTTTATTACACAAATTACCTTTGATGGTCGTACATAGGCACTTTCGGCTTGGAAAGTTTTTTAGCCTACTTGAGCCGGGAGATCGGAGTTGGGAGTCCAAACATTCTTAACATTTATCCCCTGTATGAAAACTACTTCCTTGCCAAATTTCATCAAGATCGCTCATTTTGTGACCGATTGCAATTTTTTTTTACAAAAACCTCCCATTGCCTCTCAAGCTCCACTACGATCGGATGAATGGTGTAGCAATGCATAAAGGACATCTATACTTACATACGTAATCTCATTTATATATATATATATATCGCACTCCGCTCATTTTGTGCCCGATTTTAATTTTTATTCACAACTTTCTTTTCCTGTATGAGAACTACCTTCTTGCCAAATTTCATCAAGATCGCTCCAGCGGTTTGGATTTCTATAAGAGACAAGCTCACACACGCACACACAGACAGTCATTTTTACCAATGCTTTTATTAACTCGTCGGCTCTGTTTCTCTGTCTGTTTCTCTGTCTGTTTCAAATCTTGCAATCAATTTTTGAGTCACTTCCTGATGATAGATTTTTTTCAAATTTTGCATACATGCTCAAGATAGAAGACAATGCAATATTCAATTATTAGTTTTACAATAAGTCAATTAATTTAGTTAATTTTCTTGAGGATTTTATCGAGGGGTTTCTTGAGGATTTTATCGAGGGGTTTCTTGAGGGTTTTCTTGAGGGTTTTCTTGAGGGTTTTCTTGACCACAAAACGCTAACCGTCTGGCAGACTATTTTACCAAGTTAACACGAACCACACTCACTGACCGCGATTCTCAAGCGTGTACGAAATTTTCATGAAAATAGTTGAGATATTTAAATTCGATGCTTTTTGATGATATTTTTATTATTATTACCAATGCTTTTATTAACTCGTCGTCTCTGTTTCTCTGTCTGTCTGTTTGTTTCTCTGTCTGTTTCAAATCTTGCAATCAATTTTTGAGTCACTTCCTGATGATAGATTTTTTCAAATTTTGCATACATGCTTAAAATAGAAGACAATGCAATATTCAATTATTAGTTTTACAATAGGTCAATTAATTTAGATAATTTTAATTAATTTCGATATTTCGATATAATTAAGATATTTCGACTTTAACATAAAATAAAAGAGTAATATAAGAAAAAATTGATTGCAAAATTTGTGTTTTAATTACATATAAGAGCATTGGTTTTAAAAATTCGTTTTTAATTTACTTGTTATATATATAGATGATTGAATAGGATTGTTTATCAATTTCACTTCGTGGAAAATGCGTAAAGTTAGCATTTTAACTGAATGAAAATACTTTTAATCATTACATATTGAAATCAATTTTTTATAAAAATTAATTTAAATATTAATTAATTAATTTTGTACTCAGAGAACTTCGTGAAGGACTTGACTCGTAAGTACGACAGCAACTGGTTGAAATCGACCAGTAAATCTCGTCTGGATGAAACTTGGTGGAACGAAACGCTCGTATTCTTTGCTGATAATTCGTCGGATAAGTCGCTCGAAGAAGATATACTTATTCATGGTTTTTATTTAAATATTTTTTTAAGTTGAAAATTTTTTAAAGTGTTTAATCTTATTATTTTATTATTCTTAAATAATTTTAAAAAAATTAATGTTTTATTCCTAGTTTAAAACTTTATAATAAACATGAAATGAATAAAACTTTATAAATAACTTAAACATTATCCGACTTTATTAAGTTTCTTTTTTAATTCATGTTTGATTTAATATTTCATCAAATAAATGTACAGACGCTCTTTTAAAGAAAGGTTTTCCGACATCAATATCAGAATACAAGAATCATCCTTTGTTAGCTTAGATGTTATGATTTTAAAATTAACTCATTTTGAATAATAATGATAATAATAATAATAATATTTAATGAAATATTAATCAAAGGTAATTATGGTTTTTTTACAACTTAGATATGCCTTGCAGCGCCATCTGTTGAGATACGAGGCCATCTATCCGCCGACCGCTGTTGTGTTAGGGTACGTCAAAGAAGAGCCAATCTTCGCGAGAGAATGTGTCCACACTGTAAGACGTTCATTCTAAATTTTTATTTTGGAATTGTTGGTATCCGATATGTATGAAGTACATCCATTGTTGGTTACTAATTTGTATGAAGTACTCCATTGTTGATTGTTGGTTACTAATTTGTATGAAGTACTCCATTGTTGGTGTCCAATAGGTATAAAGTACTGAAGTACATCCATTGTTGGTATCCAATATGTATGAAGTACATCCATTGTTGGTATCCAATATGTATGAAGTACATCCATTGTTGGTATCCAATATGTATGAGGTACATCCGTTGTTAATATCCAATAGGTATGTAGTATATCCATGGTTGGTGTTCAATATGTATGAAGTGCATCCGTTGTTGGTGTACCATATGTACAAAGTACATCCATTGTTGGTATACCATATGTACAAAGTCCATTTATTATTGGTGCACCATATGTACGAAGTACATCCGTTGTTGGTGTCCAATATGTATGAAGTACATCCATTATTCGCTATCTCGCCTACATTGTTCTCAAGGATATTTGTTAATAAAAGTGTGGCTGACTTTACCACAGCCGAAGTTAAGAACAATCCATCCTGCCATTATAGACACAAAATTGAGGAAATTACGCAGGGATAAAAATAACAAATTACAACTGTATATTTTTTAGTGAATTGAGTGTTATTTAGAAACAAATTGGAAATAAAAATATTTAATTGGAAAGATGTTTATTAACAGCTGTGCTCAAAAGAGAAGTGGTTAATTGAAGGAAGAAGAATTCTTGTTAGTTTTCTTACTTCTATTCATTTTTAAAATTATTTTAACCTTTTCAAGTCATTATTGTTTATCATTTTATGAAGTACAAATCATCATTTTCAGTGCAAACTCCTGTATAGTTCACACATGTCATATAGATATAAATAATTTTTTATTTATTTTTACAGCCAGATCAAGAACCATACAAATTTGTGAAATCGTTGCCAAAACCAGTAAGTGTGATTTCATAGTAACTGGTTTGATTCTGCTAACTCTTCGAATGCGTTTTCGTTACTATTTTTCTTTCGGTTGACGGGAAATGTTCATTAATTAATTAAACATGTTTATAAATTTTCATTTCAAGGTAAAATGTTCATTCATTAATTAAACATGTTTATAAATTTTGATTTCAAGGGAAATGTTGATTAATTAAACATGTTTATTAATTTTGATTTCTAGGGGAAATGTTCATTAATTAAACATGTTTATAAATTTTCATTTCAAGGGAAATGTTGATTAATTAAACATGTTTATTAATTTTGATTTCTAGGGGAAATGTTCATTAATTAAACATGTTTATAAATTTTCATTTCAAGGGGAAGCAGAAGAACGAACCACGAGAAATGTTGGGACTTTTCGGAACTTGGCAGACCGAACTTTTCATCGGTCCGGAAGCTGTCGATGTACGATATCTTTTTTTTACAAACTTTTATTTAGGTTACAATCTCTGTTTGTGTGTGTGGCTTTCTCTGTACACAAATCTTGCAAGTGAAATTTAACCAGCTTTTTGACTAGCTAGAAAGCTGAAACTTTCAGCATAGCTTTACATTGGATGACAATACATGATTTAATTTAAAAAAAAAATTTGAACATCTTTCTGATTTCTAAATCAAGTGTATTTGAAATTAAAGTTTGTGTTAAAAAACTCGTTCTTTCCTTTACTTGTTTGTTATTTATTTTGGAATTTCAAAAAACAAATATCGTTACTTACTATTTCTAATATATCTTACCCACACAGGGCCAAGTTCCGAAGAACAAGTACGGGAATGTCGACCTGTTTAAACCGTGGATGCTCCCACAGGGGACTGTTCATCTCAAAGGTTGGTGGAGGTTTTTGGGTTTCAGTAATAACCTGATCGATGTTTTTAAATGTGCCAATGTTTATCTTCCAATGCTTAACCCATTAACGGTTACGGTTGCGAAAACGCAACGTCATTTTAGTATTTTTGTATAGTAGGGTTAAATATGTTATAAATAATAATATGAGAATAATGTGCGGTATTCAAACAAATAGAAGGCTAGAATCATAGGCAGCCTCAAGCTGTTGCCAGAGATGAAATATTGTGTTTTGAGCTGTTACGATAATATTATTAATATTAAAGCAATGTTTATTACCTGCAGTTTTATTTCAGTTATTGACAGATGAACATAAAATGGCTTTATAGATATTATTTTATTAATATTAAAAGTTTGATATTATGTAGCCATGTTCGATGCCTGTCAACAGGCGTCTATCTATTGATCAAAGTTCATGTCGTCACCAGGTACTTACTATGGCATGGCCAAAGCTGCAAGAAAGGCAGGGATAGATGCTGCTCCAGCTATGGTTGGATGGGAATTCCACAAGGGACTGAACCATCCCATGTATGTACCTGTTGATTTTTGAATAAATTACAAATTTATGAGATGTGTAATGTTTGGCTGTGACTGTTGATGACTTGTTGTTCTGAGCTGCTATTAATTAATTGATAAATTTTGATGTTATTGTTGTGCACAGATTGCAAGGCTGGGTGGTTTGCAAGGAGAATGTTGATGCATTGTTGAAAGCATGGAAGGAGGAACAAGAGTTAGAAAAAGAGAAACAAGAAGAGGTGAGAATTAATTTTAATAAATTATGCTAATGTGCTGGGAAGTGATTGAAATAAATTATGTTGATGTTGCATATGATAATTAGTAGAAGCATTAGAGATAAGCCTTGAAAAATTACAGAAATTAATTAGTGACAATTGCAGCGCCACCTAACAGCGTAATTTGAATTTCTAACATACATGCATATTGAGATGGCAATCAAAGAAAATTTTGAGAGTTCAGTGGTTTTAAGTAAATTTCTAGTTTATTTTGATGGTAATCGAAGTTTTAATATAAATATAGTGCTGCTTATTATATTTAAAAAAAATGATCATTTTTAATGTTTCCATAATTAGTATAACATTCTACTAACTGAGAGTCAACACGCAAATTAAAAACGAGCATAAACTCAAAACTTAATGTTACATAATACATTTGAGCAAAATAAGCATTTCCAGCATGTCTATACTCAATCAAGCCTTCCGTTTATTCATACTAAGTCTACAACTTTAAATAATCTTTTACTGGGTGAAGTAGTCGCAGGTTACTAAAGACTAACTATCTCTTTTTTTTTTTGACATGTTGGGGGCACCAAGCGCGCTTTTCTTTATGTAACTAACATTTACAGATCTTGCCTGTTTCATAAATTTCCTTTTGCAAATCCATTGTTACTCATCATTTTAGTCGCTTAATGAAATAAGTTAAATTAAACAAAAAACAGGCTCTCAAAAAAGCAAAATAAAAAGAAAGTAAAAATAGCAACAATTCTGCACGTTAGTTTTGAAAGAATCACAACAACGATATATAAAATGCAAAAATTAATTTTTACATTTTATTTAGCGCTTTTTGTAAACTCTATAATTTCAAATCGACAACAAAACAGCATGCTCCTGTAAAAACTAAAATAAGGAGAAAGTAAAAGTAGCAGCGATACTGCTGTGTGCAGACTTTAAAAATTATACATTAACACTGCAAACATTGATTTTTAGTTCAAAAATATTCCAGTATTGATAGTGAAACTTAACATTGGTGAACATTTTAAGGTTTGATTGGATTAAGATTAACATAACATAACAAACATAACGTTTATTTTTAAAGTGAATCAGAACAATTAATAATAATCGTGTGTGAGATCCACCATCAAGCATTTAAAAACCATATTTAGATAATTTAATTTTAAATTCTTCAACAGTTTCAGCATTCATGACTTCATTCTCCAATTTATTCCATTTATTCAAAACTATTCAATAACAATATTTAAACACTGCAAACAATAATTTTTAGTTGGATTAGTCATGGGTTCGTTGCGGGTTTGGTTCGTTACAAGTAAGACAGAATTCGGATTCAATTCGGTTGACAGCAAGTTTCGAGTTCAATGATATCAATGCATGGCTTTAGTCAGGGTTTTATGTTTCTGCTTCAATGCAGAATAATAAATAACAATAACATTAATAATAATAATTGAGTTGTTATGAATTCAGTGATATGTTTTTTTAAATGGTTGATTCGATTGGGGCATGCAAGCAGGATTCCATGTGGTATTCATCCATGTCATGTCTGGTTTAGTTTTTACTGGAAAATTTATTTATGTTTTTAAGTGAGACTCAGTTAAAGTGATTTTTTTTATTGTAATAGAAAAGAGAGCAAAGAATTTTAGACAACTGGAAGAAACTTGTGAAGCATCTGATGATAAGAAATCGATTGAGAAAGAAATTGAACATTATGGTCAGATGTGTTTCATTTATTTCATTTGAGGAAAATATTTGTTATTAACATTATAGAATAATTATTACAACTTTATTAAAATTTTAACTCAAAATATCTTCAAATATAAGTTAGGTGATGTAATTAAAGTTTCTTAAGGGCGTGTTTTCTGAAAATGTTAAGATGACATTCGTCAATGTAGTGATGATATTCACCGATATAGTGAAGATGACATTCTTAATGAATGATAAGAAATCGATGTAATAATAATGTAATGAAAATGAAATTCATTTATATAGCGATCAGCATATAATTTGAATTTTTTAAATCTTGTTTGTTTGTTAGATGGTTTAGTTTTTGACTTAACAACTTTAAACTAAAATTCAAAGATTTAGTTGAAAATTTAAATAGCTTTCTCTGTTTTTCAGAGCATTTCTGAAGCAGCAAAGAAGGCATCTTCCCAGCCGAAGAAGCGAGTACAAGCAGAGGATGGGGAGTCAGATCCAGATGAAAGCGCATCTTCATTCAAAACTGTCTCAGAGGCTTCCTCTCTGAGTAGCAAGGAGAGTAATGTTCCAAGAAAGAAGAAGATGAAACTATGAAGATCTTGTTTTTCCGCTAGCTCGAAGAACTGTTTTTGATGCAATGTATTTGTATTTGTATGTTTGCGCATGCGGTTGAATGTGTTTTGTATGGTTGTAATTAGGAGAGAGATCTGTTGTTTTTGTCATGTCGTTTTAAACCGGTGGCATTCAACTAGCTGAATTTCATAATCATTATTTTTTCTCAAAACTTATTTTTGTTTAGTATTATTTCTGGACAGGTTTTTACACAATTGTGCTTTCTTAAAAGCTCGAGCATGGTGTTTTTCTAGAGCAAAAATTTGTTCCCGTGTTTTGCTTGCAATTTTTCAATTTTGCGTTCAACGACCTTAAGGGTAGCAATTAACTTGAATCTTGTTTTCGTTTCAAATAAATTTGTTTTCACGTGTAATATTGGGAGAATTCATATTTAGTCTCTACTACGGAAGCTGTCACGAAAACGCTTCACGGATATAAATCACGTCACAATTGAAGAGGAGGATGTCATTTACGTATTCACTATTCACATTGCAATTCGTGACAATGAACAGTAATATTAGTAATTAGTGAGGGATACAACATAAGCTTAGAAGCCAATATTACGAATAAAAAAATATCTTAGACTTATAAAGCGTGAGATATCTAATAATTTTATGAGAAGTAAGCTTGCAGGTACCGCAATGTAAACAATGTGCCGATGGCTCTGAGCTGAATTTCGAGAGTAGCTTCGTACCAAAGGTTGATCGTTGATAACTGTAAACGTAAACGAATATGCCTTTTTAGCGATTCGTAACGTTAAATCTTGAAGTTATTTATAGCACAATATTTTCTCGAATTATAATTCCGGCTTAGTACTTCTTTCGCGCTGACTCAATCAAATTATATCTCACGTTTCAGAAATCTCTTGATTCTGACAACTCTTTTGATTCTATTCGTAGTATACTCTTTCCGAAGTGAGTATAAGACTTTATTTCTTACTTTGATTGCGCTTTCACATTCATCATTCCACCATGGCACTGGCCTAAGTCCTGATCGTCTTCCATTTTTGGTTGGTATTGATGCTATGGCTGCTTTGTTCAGACCTTGCGTTAACATGTTTGTTGCTTCGTCAACATTTGTGAAAGTTTGGAGTTCATTTAACATTCCTGTTGAAAGCCGTTGGTATTTGTACCAATCGGCTTTCTCCAGGTTCCATACCTTTCTGTTGTTTACCTCGTAATTGACCTTTTTATTTAGTGTGATCAAAACCGGGTAGTGGTCACTGCCCAGATTTTCATCTAACACCTTACACAAGGCCTTTTGAGATAAAGAAGGAGAGCACATTGCTAAATCTATAGGAGTTGTCCTTCCGCTGGGAGTCAAGTGGGTACCTGATCCGGAAAAAAGGCAACGAGGCCATACTGATCTAACAATTTCTCAATTAATTTTCCTCTATTTATCTGAAGTTTCAGCACCAAAAACAACAGAGTATGCATTGAAGTCACCTAATACAATTGCAAAACGGTCTTAATGAAGTAAAGCTGTTCTGCATGGAATTTGATAAATTCAACCCTCCGGAAAACCTCATACCTCCACTTATTTTTATTAACCCTCCTCCACAATCCCAAACTGACGTGTCAATGGATTTGTGCAATGAAATCTTTAGATTCTATAATCATTATCTTTTTTTGCAATTCAGAAATCTTTTGTTCTTGAAGGTGATTGTGAGATCGATAGTCAGCATCAATGATCAAACGTTGGTGCTGATATTGATTTCTTTCGTTTTTTATAAATGACACCGTCGTCAGGACCCTTTTGAAGAAATTACCCAGACATCCCGGTTTTTTGAATTACATCTTCCTTAAGCTGATGCCAATTCGGAAGAAAGTTCTTTCTTTGGGAACTTCTTTTGTACCGGCAGCTACTAGGATTCGTGAGCAAATTATTAGAGATAGGATGTCTAATTTAACCAGACAAGTTAGGTTAAAAGATTTTTTCATGAGGCACTCCACTTTGTGCACTTTTCAGAAGGAAGGTGTTCCTTCTTTTATAAAAGCAATTGAATTCCTGACGACAAAGATATATCTAGATTTAATTTAAATGCTATTCAAGATGTTTGTCAATCTAAAGATGAGATCTTGCAAAAATATAGGGTGGCGCCTGGATTTGCTGCTACTGGTAGTAGATCTAATTTGTCGTTTGCGGAGTGGGAAGCTGCAGAGATGTAGTACTTGGTACTCGTACTCGTACTCGAGTACAACTCGAGTACCGTTTTCAAGTACTCGTACTCGTACTTGTACTCGGAACCTTGGTACTTGTACTCGTACTCGTACTCGTTATTCCACTCAGTACTCGTACTCGTACTCGTTATTCCACTAAGTACTCGTATTCGTACTCGCATATGCGACACCTTCTCTAAGAAAAGTTTGCTTGTTTACTAAACAGTTGTTTGGGATAATATTTCGTTTATACTTGCTGAAATCTAGTATACAGAGATGTAGTACTTGGTACTCGTACTTGTACCGTTCATCTGGGTCACCCCCACCAGCCAAAAAGTCAAAGTTGTTTCACAAGTATTCATCGGCGTTAGATGACACCTGCTTTGATGTCGATGCACAGTTGACCAGATATATTGAGATGAGGATCACTGGTGATGTGGATGATGCACTAACGTTTTGGCAGAATCATTCCAGTGACCTTGACAAACTGTATCACCCAGCACTTCGTGCCTTAAGTATTCCAGCTTCAAGTTCACCAGTAGAACGTGTGTTCACTGTGTTCAGCCACGGCGGAATAATTTTAAGACCCCATAGGGTGTCGGACTCTAAACTGTCGTCGCTAACTTTTCTGAAATGTAATAGTTTTTTGATGTAGAATAAACTATTATTTTGTTGACTTTAAAAAGTACTCGAAAAGTACTCGCTAAAAGTTTCTTGTACTCATACTCGTACTTGTACTCGAGACCTCAGTACTCGTACTCGTACTCGTACTCGATAACTTGATACCATGGTACTCGTACTCGTACTCGTACTCGATACCATGGTACTCGTACTCGGACCATAAGTACTCGCAACATCTCTGGGAAGCTGTTAATTTGTTAAGGAATGACCAGAATCTCATTATCCGTAAAGCTGACAAAAGTTATATTTTTGTATTACTTAATAAGGATGACTACATTTCAGAAAGTTTGCAACAGTTAAGTGATTTTAGATTTTATTCTCCTATCCGTAGTGACATTAAGGCTGCTGAAAAGATTATAAAAATTCTTGAATTAGGTCTTAAGAATAATGTAATCAATAAGAAGATTTTCGATTACCTCAAGTCTCCAGCAAAACCAAAAAAAAAAAATTTTTATACCCTTCCCAAAATTCATAAAGAAAAAGAAAAGTGGTTTAATGATAGAACCCCACCAGGTAGACCTATCATTTCGGATATTGGCTCAGTCGATAACCACATTAATGTTTTTTTTGACTCTAATCTTAAGTTAGTTGCTAGGGGTCTTCGGTTTGTCCTTAAGGATACATACCACCTTATTGATAGACTGAAGACTTTTACTTTTGATGGTTCCCTTTACTTATCACTGGTGATGTTTCTTCTTTATATACAAATATGGTTAATTTGAGAAGTTTATCTGAAGCTAAGAAAAAACTAAGTTCTTACTCTGATAATGAAAAACAAATTTATTTTCTTATATCACTTCTCAAACACTCATTGACTCATAACACTTTTTTATTTAACAATAGGAAGTACATTCAAACAAGTGGTTGCGCTATGGGTAAAGCTTACTCACCTACCCTTGCTAATATATATTTAGAAGAACTTGATATTTTTGTCACCAATAACCAGCATGTTAGCTTCTATGGACGTTATATTGACGACATCTTTTTATTTTGGAATGGTTCTTTAGATAATTTTATTTTATTTTCTAAAGAAGTTAACAACCTAATTCCGAGAATTTCAATTGAATTCTCTATAAATGGAAGTGAAGTTAATTTTCTCGATTTATTATTATACAAAACCTCAAACAAGATACATCACCATACTTATTTCAAGCCAACTAACTACTTTCAATATCTTCATCCCAGGTCACATCACCCCACACATGTATTCAAGGGAATCATTAAGTCACAATTCATCAGGTTTGCAAGATTATCTTCCAATATCAAAGCTTAAGACTCAACTTCTCGTTTTTTCATCCATAAGATGGTAGAGAGAGGATATAATCGCAAAAGACTTAAAAAACACTATGAAGAAGTCCGTAACCTTTTTTCAAACTATGTGCCTAAAGAAAAAAAAGAAAGCCGACTATGACCAAACCTTTTTCTTTGTAGGTAACCATGGTCCAAACGCCATTGAAAGTTTTTCTAATTTTAAGAATATTATTAGAAAGGTCTCACATTTTAAGGATGCCAAATTCATTAAAGTAACAGCATCTGACAAGAATTTACTTAGAATTTTTTTCAAAAATCTTTAATAGTTCCGTATCTCAACCCACTCTTAAAAAAACACTTTATCCTACTCTGTACCAAAAACCCTACCACAACCAGCGCCTTATAAAATTAAGGTTCTAAAAGTTTCAAAACTTCCCATTTTGTAATTATCATTTTCTGTTTCTTTACAAAATTAAGTATGTTTGTTTGTATGTATGCATATGGGTTTATATATTATTTTATTTTTCTTCATTATTTGTACATTTTGTTTTTGTATCTTTATTTATTACTAGCGGGGTTACCCGGCGTTGCACGGGGTTTTTAGAGGTTTTTCTAATGTTTGTCCCTCTCGCTCCCGTTTCCTTCTCCACTTTCCCGTTTTCGTCGCGTTCCCGGTCGCTTTTCCGCTCTCGGTCGTTTTCCAGCTCCCGGTCGCTTTCCCGCTCAGAAGTTTTGTTATAGATTTTCTCTCTTGCTCGCGTTTCCTTCCAAGCTTGCTCTCCCGATTCCAGTCGCTTTCCGCGTTCCCGGTCGCTTTCCGCGTTCCCGGTCGCTTTCCCGTTCCCGGTCGCTTTCCCGTTCCCGCTCACGCTTGCTCTCCCGTTCCCGGTCATGCTTGCTCTCCCATTCCCGGTCACGGTTGCTCTCCCGTTCCCGTTCCCGTCCCCGTTCACGCTCATTTTCTCTTTTCCATTCTTTCATAACTTCTGTTAGCCTATAAAACGTAAAATAGATTTGCTAAGACTATATATATATATATATGAATGTTTGTGGGTTAGTTTGTCTATTATAGAAACGGGAAAGCGACCCGGAACGGACAGCGAGTGGGAGCGGGAATGCGACACGGAACGGACAGCGAGCGGGAGCGGGAATGCGACCGGCAGCGGGAAAACGACCGAAAACGGGAAAGCGAACAGGAGTGGGAAAGCAGGTGGGAAAGGAAACGGGAGAGAAAGAGACAAACATTAGAAAAACCTCTAAAAACCCGGGCAACGCCGGGTATCCCCGCTAGTACATACATAAACACAGACACAGACACACATACATGCACATACACATACATACATACACACATACATACGCACATACATATATATATAGTTCCCGCTCGCTCACCCGCTCCGCACCGCTCATTTTGTGACGGATTTCAAAAATTTTTTCTCTATATTTGATTCCCCTTGACTCTCAAGATTGTGTGAAAATTTCATTACGATCGGATGAATGGTGTAGCAATGCATAAACGCCATTAACATATATACATATATACAAGCATTCATTTTTATATATATAGATTATGTATATTATATGTATATAGCCAGTTTTGTATATATATATTTTTATGCAATTTTATTTTTTATTTATTTTTTATATTTGCGAATGTATGTATGTATGTATATATGCATGTTTGTGCATATATATGTGTTTATATTTATTTCTTCTATATATATTTGTATATATATATATATATATCTTTATATATATATGTATATATATTGTATTATATATATATTTGTATATATATATATATATATATGTTTTGTATATGTATGTGTATATATATGTTTGTTTGAATTATATATATATATATATATATATATATATATATATATATACATACTATTATATTAATATATATATATATACATATAAATATACATACATAAATAAATAAATACAAACATTCATTTATATATATACTAGCTGGGTTACCCGGCGTTGCCCGGGGAATTTAAAGGTTTTTTTATCGTTTTTCTCTCTGGCTCCCGTTTCCTTAACCGCTCGTTTGCCCGGGCATCTTTGCATCTATTGAAACATTTATGCAGATACTTTTGATTTTTAATTAAAAGAAATACAACAAACACATACAGTCATTTTATTGCAAAGCTTTCTGATACACAATGTTTTTTGTTTTTCCATAAGGTGCATTAATAGTTATACTATTATACTTAAAATACATTAATATACATTGATATACTCACTCACAATAAATTTTTCAATTTTCTTGTCTGTAAGCACAAAATAATATCTGTTAGAGGTTAGAGTGGTTAGATTGGTTAGAGTGGTTAGACTGGTAGAGCGATAATGATAGCCTGACACACAACGACCGAAACAATTTACAATTTAATATATACACAACAATAATTAACAATTAAATAATATAAAAATAGTAGCCTAAGTAAATAATATAAGAATAGTAGCCTAAGTTTTTAAATTACTTTGATTTCGAGAAACCGAGACGATAAACAGCGAATGTAAACAAAACATAGCTCTGATACAATAGCGAAAATATTTAAAAAAATTAATTTTCTAAAACATTCAAAAACATTTGAACGATATACAGTAATTAAAAAAATAATAGTATAGTATATAGTATATTATATATTACTTTTGATATATTGATATATTGATATAATTGATATAAGTAAAATAATACTCACTTTTGATTTTGAGAAATCGCGACAACCAACAACGACGGAACAGAAGTAGAAAGCAACCCTAAGCTCGTTAAGCCGCGATATAATTGCATAGATAAAATATTTCTAAAAATTAATTTTCTAAAATTGCATAGATAAAATATTTCTAAAAATTAATTTTCTAAAAACATTCAAAACAAATTTTTTAAATAAATGAGATTATTTGTTAGGTGGTAAATGTTTATTATGTAAAATTTCGTGCAAATCCCTTCATTGGTTTTGGCGTTATTAATGAACATACGTTGCCTTTTATATATATAGATATAACATTCATAGTCGAGTGTTGTGTTCAACATACCCCAACAAAAGCGCTTAACAACCACTGTTTTTTGACGGTGGAAGTGGCGCAGATGGTAAGGTAGTTGGCATGATGCGAGGCGGTGTTGCCGATCCGACAGTCGTGGGTTCGAGTCTGAAGTTGAGACATGTATATTTGCGTTATTTCGTGGTGGATTGTACGCCATCCAAGTTTCTGATATATGTGGCTCGTAAAAACATATCAACGCTATGTTTCCTTATAATATATATATATATATATATATATATATATATATATATATATATATCTTTAAATGAAACATTTATATTAAAAAAAGGTTACAAATTTTTTCTGTGTTCAGAATCCTTACTGCCAAACTAGGTTTTTTACTAAATGTAGCGGAAAGGTTTCTTCTGAATAAAAAATCCGAAATCGATCCCAGGATTAACCAAATTTTATTGAAAAAAAATTGCTATTTTGGTATAAATTTACATTTATGGATCTTGCCATTTCTAACTACTTCAGTTGTGATGTCAGAGATGACTCCTTGTTTGACATCGTTATCACTGGTCTTGATGACGAAAAATCGGTCAACGACAATACGTCTGAGATTGAAAGTGTGGGAAACCCCGGCAGGTATTTTCTCCTCAGTGTGATATTGAAGTACAGTAGATATTTTTGCTTTATATATATATGGCAAATGATGGTAAAGAAACCATGAAGTAATTTTGTAGATTTCTCATTCTATATATAGATGTGCAACTTTTTTTCAGGTTTACAATTTGATCCGGCGTAAATAATTTGTTTTCAATTCACATGTAATGTCATTTGGAAATGAAATTGGTATCCCTCTGAAAAAGTTAAAATAAAGCGTAAATTACCTTAAATATGAAAGTAAATTATTTTAAGTATAAAAGTAGATTACTTCAGGTATCAAAGTAATTTACTTTGAGCCTATAAAAGTAAATGACCTTAAATATAAAAGTAAATTATTTTAAGTATAAAAATAAATTATCACAACATATTTTACATGCTTTTTATAATGGTCTCAAAAGCATGGAGTCAGTCAGAGAAATTAAATAATTAAAAATAAGTCAAAATTAAAAAAAAACATAGTAATATAGTGTTTTAAAACAAAAACGTTTTTAGTTTTTTTTTCTGAAAGCCAGCAGGCCGAGACTATTGTCGCGCAAATCAGCCGTTAAACTGTTCCAGACCAGTGGGCAAGAGACGGCGAATGCACGACGAGACAAATTTTTAGTACCAGTTTTTGGCACAACGAGTCTGACTCCAGCATCAGCTTCCGAGCGCAGATTCACACGTCCAGGAATGAAGCCGACACAGCATCTAGCAAGATATGGTGGAGCGGCGCCGTGGAGACAACGGTAAGCCAACAAGCATAGTTTGAATTTAACTCGAGCTGGCATATCAAGCGAGTGAAGCCGGTCCCTCATTGCACCAGAGATGTGACTCGATTGTGGTAGTTGAAGAACAAGTCTCACAGTGGCCTGAAGCACGCCAGAAAGTCGATCAAGCAGAAAGGCCGGTGCCCCACCAAGCAGCCCATTACAGTAGTCGAGACTTGAAATAATTAATTCTCGAACAAGAGCATGGCAGGATTCAGTTGAGAGGGTATGACGAATGGATCGCAGCTGACGGATATGGTAAAAAGAGGGGCCAGTTATTTTCGCTTAGCGATAAGTTATACATGCTTAGCAAGGCAAAGTGTCGGATCAAGGATAACACCAAGATCCCGGACTGACTAGGCTGGTTGAACAATACTTTCTCCAAAGACGAGTGGAAGAAAGGTGCATTTTAAGAGGCGATTTGTTGATCCAAGCCAGATGAATTCAGGCTTAGATGCATTAAGTCTCAATCTAATCCACGACCCTACGTCATCAACACAGCGAGTGAAACGGGCCGCAAGAGCGCTGGTATCTGGAACACGGCAGTGATCATATATTTGTAAGTCGTCGGCGTAACTATGAACCTGGAATCCTTACCGCAGGAGGAAATCAATGACATCAGAAGTGTAGAGAAGAAAAACAGAGGTCCCAACACAGATCCTTGCGGAACGCCACAGGTGGTACTAGCAACATCGGAGAGCATACCGTTATTCCTCAATTGCTGAGAACGATCAACAAGGTAAGATATAATCCATTTGAGTACCACGTTAGTAAGTCCAAAAGAGACATCCAGACGACGAATGAGAATGTCGAGATCTGCGCAGTCAAAAGCTGAACTTAGATCCAACAGACCAAGTAGCGTAACCATTTCCCGATCAGCAGCAAGCAATGTGTCAGATGTCACCTTTAGGAGGGCCGTTTCAGTGGAATGCGATTTTCGATACCATGACTGGTTCTCAGAAAGATGATTATTGACTGAGACATTGTTCATAAACTGCTCTCAAGAAGCTTCGAGAGAAAAAGAAGACCAGATATTGGGCAATAATTGAGAGGTGTGGAAACATCTACAGTGGTTTTCTTCAGAAAAGACAGAGGAAAATAACTCTCACCTAATGATTTATTGAATAAGATGGTTATAAAAGGGGCAAGGTAATCAATGAAGTTTTTAACTAGCTAAGTAGGAACAGGATCAAGTTCACAAGTTTTTGTCGAAGTATCACAAACGAGCCTCTTGAAGCTGTCTACGGTTTGTGTGGAGAACTCCAGCAATGGAATACCGTAGAAAACTGAGTATTCAGGATGAGACGATCCAATTGTAGATGCTCGAATATCCTAAACTCTGTCGCTAAAACAACGCAAGAACATATTTGCATCAAGATCATCCCGGACGACAGGAATGCGCTTCCTGCCCAAGACTGCAGACAGCGTTTTCCAAAGCTTCCTGGCGTCCCCACCACTATTCTCAATCATCGTCCGCCAGGAGGCGCTTTGCGTCCGTGAATAGAACTCACTGCAGTTTTTTAGTTAATCAAGCCAGTGCTTTCGATCAGCCTTGGATTTCGTACGCCGATATTTTCTTTCTAAACAACGCGTTTTCTTTTCTGAGAACGACAAGCAGCGTCGAAACACGCGTGATCGGGCGAAATCGTTTAACAATGTTAATACACGGAACATGACGATCAACAAGAGAGCAAAGTGTAGAGAAGTAAAGTTCTGCCAACTCGTCCACAGATTTATTTTGAAGGTCTTCGTACGATGAACAAAGCGCACTAGATATCAAGTCACTTCTGAAACTATCAAGATCCATTTTTGCGTACATACGCATTTGTTGTATCCCCCCTCCCTCCCCATACGCATTCATACTCCAAACATTCATTTCGTACAAACACCCCTTCCCCCCTCGGTGCGTACGTAATATATGGATGACCCCTATGTATAAAATTCGCGGTGTTAATTAATCTGCCTAATTGCTAATAATATAATTTGCATGCCATTTTATACAAATTTTAAAAATCTCACCGTTGACTTTATCAATAACATTTTTCGGTAAATTGAAAATTAGCATTTTCTCCGTAATATCGGACATTTTTTTATATTGAGTGGTGTATCGAGATTAACAACAAATTTCGTAAATTGGCGGATAGTGATATTAACTGGATATTTAATGTTATTAGATACGTAGCTAAATATAATTTAATTAAAATTAGATAATTTTGATTTTAATTGAATATTTATTTAAATACATAAAATAAATAACTATTTTTCAAATTTACTATATCCATAGAATATATCATTCTGATTTGTCTTGTGTTTAATGTTGCAAAGTACATAAACATTTCTAATTTTTTTAAAGTATATTACAACTTCTTAGATTACAAATTTCTAATTTATTTTGTTTCAACTGAAAGATGGAATTTGTTTACGGTATTTGTAAAGTATTTACCTCGAACAATATTAAAAGACTGTTGTCACATATGAAAATATACAACATAAATCGAAAAAGTTCCATACTGTATGTGGCCTTCACAGCTGTAAAAATATATTTTTCACCTATCCATCCTTTATCGGCATGTACTCCGCCATCATAACTATGATGATAAGGTTAGCGACAAAGCCACATTTTCAGGAAACAATATAATAAGGATAGAAAATAAAATCAGAGATTTTCCTGTTGTCACGAAAATGGAACCTATACCTGATCCAGAGTTTTTTGCAGCAAATTTTATATTGTCCACTAAAGTTATTGAAATTTGGCACACTTAAAGAAGATAATCAGCCCAGAGCTGTCCATGGGCTGGGTTGACCCATGGGTTGTATTGGGTTCGGTTGGGTTGGGTCGAGAATTTTCAATCTGTTAGGCGGTTTTCATTTGATGCTTGAATATAAATACAAACAAACTTTTTTTTACAATAGTTTATAGTCCTTTACACCAAGTGTTTTAAGACTGATATAGCTGGATTGTTTCTTTTAATTTGACTGCAATGGCTTGACTGGTTTCGCCCCTATCATTATAAAAATCAAGAAGGCGATTTTTTACACTTTCTTTGCTTACAAAGTACCTAAGAGTAATAGGAAAAAGTTTTTATTTTCTTTATTAGAAGTATCTGAACCAATACTAAAATAATTAGCTTCTTTCAATTTTGTAACATCTATTTCCTGGGCTTTAGGTCATAGAATATTTTTTATGTAGCTTGTTGCTTTAGTGCGACCACATGATATTTTCGTGGCTATTAACGAATCTGGACACAGTTTTGCTAACAATTTGTAACAACAGTCTTGACTGGCATAATTATGGTGATGCACAATCCCGTGATAGGTTGCAACCAATTCCGACAAAATTATTTTGTTTTCATCAGTTGTATTTTTACACAAAAAATGACGAAATTGCCTTATTTTCTTTCTGTGATGCAACACCTTTTTTATATTTCGTCGATTAGGAATGACTCGTCACTGCTGTTTTACCTTCATATTTAACAGAAAATGACGCGCGACAAATAGAACAATAAGCGGTGAACTGGTCAACCTTACTCAGCCAGGTTAAACCGTCTTTCGACAACCACTCTGACCGAAATTCACAATAACGCTTTAATTTTTTTTTTTGGTGGAGTCAACGAGCTATAATTTTTAGGTGAATTTGTTATTTCGGGTTTAGAAAAGCTAGCAGACGCCATGTTTAGCAAATCGACCAATAATGAAAGCAAAGATAAAACAATTTAGAAAACTAAATAATGTCATGTCACCGTTCTTTGTTATTAACTTGAAATTTTTTTCAATAAATATGTAAATATTTTATTTATTTGTATAACATACTTTTATTATTATTTTCCTGGACGAAACCAATTAAACACGAGACACGGGACACCGTATGCCAATTCCGGGACTGTCCCGACTAAACCGGGACGGTTGGCAACCCTCGGTGTGGTAAAAACTAATCGACTTTTCCTCAAAAAAATCAATGATCGGTGGGTAGTTATTTTCTGCTTTAGATTAAGACAACACAAAATAATAAAATCCCATACAGAACTAGTACGGAAAGTCGAGATGTTGGATCATCAACCAGAGCCTTAGATAAATACCAAATTTGATACATGAAGCCTGAAGGAAAAACCTATAAACTTTTTTTAAAAAAATTCAATAACTAGGGGTGGGGTAAAAACTAATTGACTTTTCCTCAAAAAAATCGATCATCGGGGGGCGGTTATTTTCTTCCAAAATATCGATGATCGGGGGGCGTTATTTTCTTCGAAAAAAGTTCATGATCGATGCAAGCACTCAAGGCCGGCTGTGAAGTTAATGTAAGAGATTTAAAAATAAAATTTGACAATCATTCGGCTTATTTATTTTTGAATTAAAATATTGTTTAGAAAAAATTTTTATTTTTAAACAAAATAGTTTTGTAAAAAACCATAGACAATAATATAAGTAGAGTTTTGATATCTAATTAACTAAATATGTCTTTACAAAAATCAATGAATATTTTTGACTAAAATTATTGTTCGGGAAAAAAATTGAAACTGTAAGCAAAATAGTTTCGTAAAACACTATAAAATATATCTCAGAGACAGGTAAATTTCTACAATATATTCCTTTTGAAACTATTAAAACACCACAAAATATAAAAATCTCATAAAAAACTAGTAGTCCAGATGTTGGATCATCAACAATAGCCTTATTTAAATACCAGTGTAGATACGCCATGCCTGAAGGAAAAACCAATGAAAAAGTGCAAAATGGTGGACAATTTAGTTCTAATATAGTAATACCTAAAAGAAAATAAAAATAAACAAAAAAAAACAAAAAATACACAAAGCCTGACATTAGAATTGGAAAATAAGCTGTTGTTAACAGTGAAAAAACACATATCATCAGAATGTTAGCATAAAATAATAAGGAATAATTTGCTTTAAAATTGATTATACTTTGCCTACACATAGGGCACGTTTTGTTTTCTTTAGTCCATTGATTTAAACATGAATGACAAAACAAATGGCGACACGGTGACACAACAAATAAACCTGGTTTAATTTTTTTTTCCAAACAAATTGGACATTCTTCCCATAAAAAGTTAACACATCCTCTAAGCTTGGATATTATTGTACTAATTTTTTGTATTAATGATTTCATGCTGTTTTGAAATGTTAAAAAATTTAGTTAAACTTTCAGCAATACATAGCTAGTTTAGTTACAATATGAGAAACAGTATATATATATATATATACATATATATACATACATATATATATATATATATATATATATATATATATATATATATATATATATATATATACATACATATATACATATATATATATATATATATATATATACCTACATATATATATACATATATATATATATACATATATATATATATATACATATATATATATATATACATCTATATATATAAAAATGAATTTATATATATATATACATATATATATATATATATATATATATATATATATATATATATATATATATATATATATATACATATACTAGCAGTGCCCGTAGCGGCTTCGCTCGCATGAAATTAGAGAATTTGAACCATGCATACATAGTAGAGCACTGCACGGATCAATTTTTTAGGTCACGGCTCGGCCCGTCGACAACTTGGCCCAGCCCGTTTCAAAAACCTTAATTCCTGGCCCGGCACGGCCCGTCTAATATGGGCCCGGCCCGTTTTTACAGGCCTAGAAGTTTTATACACTTGATGAAAAACTTCGGCCCATCCCACCTTGACTTCAGGTTTAGCCCGGCCCGTCTGAACACCCTAAATATTTGGTTAAAAATCTCGGCCAGTCCCACCTTGATTTAAGGTTTGGGCAGAGCCATATGAAGACCCTAAAATAACGGCTTGGGCCGTCCGTCCGGTGATAAACTGAACTCATCTACTTTTAACCGGCACAAAACCTCAAAATACTAATTTTCACATCTGTAGCACTTATAGTTTTTGAGTAGCAGTTGTTTTAAAATCAAATAACCCCTTTTCCACTTCACATTTGAGGTCCTGGAAACCAAATTTTCAAAAAATGGTGAAACACGTATATCATTATTTTTAGAGTAGAAACTAAATACTAATTTCACTTTTGTAGCATTTACAGTTTTTGAGTAGCAGTTATTTTAAAAACCAAATAACCTTATTTTCCACCCCACATTTGAGGTCCTGGAAAACAAATTTTTAAAAAATGGTAAAACACGTATATCTTTATTTTTAGAAAAGAAACTAAATTCTAATTTTTACATCTGTGGTATTTACAGTTTTTGAGTAGCAGTTACTTTAAAAACAAATAACCCTATTTTCCACCCCACATTTGAAGTCCTGGAAACCAAATTTTCAAAAAATTCTAAAACACATATTTCATTATTTTTGGAGTAGAAACTAAATACTAATTTTTACTCCTGTACCATTCGCAGTTTTTGAGTAGCAGCTACTTTAAAAACCAAATAACCCAATTTTCCAACCCACATTTGAGGTTCGGGAAACCGAATTTTAAAAAAATGGTGAAACACGTATCTTTTTATTTTTCAAGAAAAATCCATATACCAAATTTCAAAATCTCATTTTTGGTTTTCCAGATAAACATTGTTTTAGAAAAAAGTTTGTTTTCCAGTTTCTTCCCCTCAGGAGCAAAATTTTCAAAAATCCTTCCTTAGTGGATGCTTACGCAATAAAAGCAATATAAGTTCCAAATTTCACGTTCCTAGGATGAGGCGTTTGAGCTCGGCGTTGATTATCAGTCAGTCAGTCAGTCAGTCAGTCAGGACATGTTCTTTTATATATATAGACTAGCAGTGCCCGTAGCGGCTTCGCTCGCATGAAATTTGAGAATTTGAACCATGCATACATAGTAGAGTACTGCACGGATCAATTTTTTAGGTCTCGGCTCGGCCCGTCGACAACTTGGCCCAACCCGTTTCAAAAACCGAAATTCCTGGCCCGGCATTGCCCGTCTAATATGGGCCCGGCCCGTTTTTACAGGCCTAGAAGTTCTATATACTTGATGAAAAACTTCGGCCCGTCCCACCTTGACTTCACGTTTAGCCTGAACACCCTAAAATCACTAAAATGTCTATATACTTGGTTAAAAATCTCGGCCCGTCCCACCTTGATTTAAGGTTTGGGCAGGGCCGTATGAAGACCCTAAAATAACGGCTTGGCCCGTCCGTCCGGTGATAAACTGAACTCATTTACTTTTAACCGGCACACAACCTCAAAATACTATTTTTTACATCTGTAGCACTTACAGTTTTTGAGTAGCAGTTATTTTAAAATCAAATAACCTTTTTTCCACCTCACACTTGAGGTCCTGGAACTGGAAACCAAATTTTCAAAAAATGGTAAAACACGTATATCATTATTTCTGGAGTAGAAACCAAATACTAATTTTTACTCCTGTAGCATCTACTGTTTTCGAGTAGCAGTTACATGAAAAACCAAATAACCTTATTTTCCACCCCACATTTGAGGTCCTGAAAACCAAATTTTAAAAAAATGGTAAAACACGTATATCTTTATTTTTAGAATAGAAACTAAATACTAATTTTTACGTCTGTGGTATTTACAGTTTTTGAGTAGCAGTTACTTTAAAAAACAAATAACCCTATTTTCCACCCCACAATTGAAGTCCTGGAAACCAAATTTTCAAAAAATGCTGAAACACGTTTTTCATTATTTTTGGAGTAGAAACTAAATACTAATTTTCACTCCTGTAGCATTCACAGTTTTTGAGTAGCAGCTACTTTAAAAACCAAATAACCCAATTTTCCAACCCACATTTGAGATCCGGGAAACCGAATTTTCAAAAAATGGTGAAACACGTATCTTTTTATTTTTCAAAAAGAATCTATATACCAAATTTCAAAATCTTCTCATTTTTGGTTTTCGAGATATACATTGTTTTAGAAAAAAGTTTGTTTTCCAGTTTCTTCCCCTCAGGAGCAAAATTTTCAAAAATCCTTTCTTAGCGGATGTTTACGTTATAAAAGTAATATAAGTTCCAAATTTCACGTTCCTAGGATGAGGCGTTTGAGCTCGGCGTTGATTATCAGTCAGTCATCTGTCAGTCAGTCAGTCAGTCAGTCAGTCAGTCAGTCAGTCAGTCAGTCAGTCAGTCAGTCAGTCAGTCAGTCAGTCAGTCAGTCAGTCAGTCAGTCAGTCAGTCAGTCAGTCAGTCAGTCAGTCAGGACATGTTCTTTTATATATATAGATATATATACATAAGTTTATATATATATATTTATAAATATTTGTATTTATGTGTGTATGTATATATGTCCTTTATGCATTGCTACACCATTCATCCAATCGGAATAAAATTTTCACACATCCTTAAGAGTCAAGGGGAATCAAATATAGAGAAAAAAAATTTGAAATCCATCACAAAATGAGCGGAGCGGGTGAGTAAGCGGGAGCTATACACACACACACACAAACACACACACACACACAGATATATATATATACTAGCAGTGCCCGTAGCGGCTTCGCTCGCATGAAATTAGAGAGTTTGAACCGTGCATCCATAGTAGAGATCAATTTTTTAGGTCTCGGCTCGGCCCGTCGACAACTTAGCCCAGCCCGTTTTAAAAACCTAAGCTCCTGGCCCGGAACAGCCCGTTTGAATTAGGCCCGGCCCATTCTTACAGGCCTAGAAGTTCTATATACCATATGAAAAACTTCGGCCCGTCCCACCTTGACTTCAGGTTTGGCCCGGCCCTACTGAAGACCCTAAAATCACTAAAATATCTATATACTTGGTGAAAAACCTTGGCCCGTCCCACTTTGATTTAAGGTTTGGCCTGGCCCGTGTGAAGACTCTAAAACAACGGCTTGGCCCAACCGGTGATAAACTGGACTTAGCTACTTTTAACCGGCACAAAACTTCAAAATACTAATTTTTACATTTGTAGCACTTACAGTTTTTGAGTAGCAGTTATTTTGAAATTAAATAACCCTCATTTCCACCCCACATTTGAGGTCCTGGAAACCAAATTTTTAAAAAATGTTGAAACACTTATATCATTATTTTTAGAGTAAATACTAAATACTAATTTTGACATCTGTAGCATTCACAGTTTTTGAGTAGCAGTTACTTTAAAAACCAAAGAAACCTTTTTCCACCCCACATTTGAGATCATGAAAACCAAAATTTCATATATCCTTATTTTTAGAGTAGAAACTAAATACTAATTTTTACTTTTGTAGCATTTACAGTTTTTGAGTAGCAGTTACTTTAAAAACCAAATAACCCAAAAAATGATGAAACACCAAGTAACCCAATTTTCCACCCCACATTTGAGGTCCTAAAAACCTAATTTTCAAAAAATAGTGAAACACGTATATCATTATTTTTAGAGTAGAAACTAAATACTAATTTTTACTTTTGTAGCATTTACAGTTTTTAGTATCAGTTACTTTAAAAACCAAGTAATCCTATTGTCCAGCCCAAATTTAAGGTTCTGGAAACCAAATTTATAAAAAAATGTTGAAACACGTATATCTTTATTTTTAGAATAGAAACTAAATACTAATTTTTAAATCTGTGGTATTTACAGTTTTTGAGTAGCAGTTACTTTAAAAAACAAATAACCCTATTTTCCACCCCACATTTGAAGTCCTGGAAATCAAATTTTCAAAAAATGCTAAAACACGTATTTCATTATTTTTGGAGTAGAAACTAAATACTAATTTTTACTCCTGTAGCATTCACAGTTTTTGAGTAGAAGCTACTTTAAAAACCAAATAACCCAATTTTCCAACCCACATTTGAAATCCGGGAAACCGAATTTTCAAAAAATGGTGAAACACGTATCTTTTTATTTTTCAAAAAGAGTCTATATACCAAATTTCAAAATCTCCTCATTTTTGGTTTTTGAGATATACAATGTTTTAGAAAAAAGTTTGTTTTCCAGTTTTTTCCCCTCAGGAGCAAAATTTTCAAAAATCCTTTCTTAACGGATGTTTACGCTATAAAAGTAATATAAGTTTCAAATTTCACGTTCCTAGGATGAGGCGTTTGAGCTCGGCGTTGATTATCAGTCAGTCATCTGTCAGTCAGTCAGTCAGTCAGTCAGTCAGTCAGTCAGTCAGTCAGTCAGTCAGGACATGTTCTTATATATAGATACTAGCAGTGCCCGTAGCGGCTTCGCTCGCATGAAATTAGAGAGTTTGAACCGTGCATCCATAGTAGAGATCATTTTTTTAGGTCTCGGCTCGGCCCGTCGACAAATTAGCCCAGCCCGTTTTAAAAACCCAAACTCCTGGCCCGGCACAGCCCGTCTGAATTGGGCCCGGCCCATTTTTACATGCCTAGAAGTTCTATATACTTGATGAAAAACTTCGGCCCGTCCCACCTTGACCTCAGGTTTGGTCCGGCCAAACTGAAGACCCTAAAATCACTAAAATATTTATATACTTGGTGAAAAACTTTGGCCCGTCCCACTTTGATTTAAGGTTTGGCCTGGCCCGTGTGAAGATTCTAAAATAACGGCTTGGCCCGGCCGATGATAAACTGGACTTCTCTCTCTCTCTCTCTCTCTCTCTCTCTCTCTCTCTCTCTCTCTCTCTCTTGTTTTTCACTTTCTCTCTCCTACCAGGTTTGCCGATTCGACCATCGTGTTTTTTTATATGCATGAAACGTGCCAAGAACGGAAAGCGGGTCGGACGTAACAATAAAGAATCGTTATCTTCCAAGAAGTGGTGTATGGTGGTGCGTGGATGCTTTCTGAAGATGACCGAGCTTTTTTCGATGTCCGTGTCGCTAGCCTGGAAGTGTCCTTTTCAACGAACCGCTGTCCGCAAAAATTAATTCACTAGAAAAATGCGTTGAGGCTCGTGCTGGGCTTGATTAATGTGTGCTAATGGTTGTGTTTCCAAGAAAACAATCCTGGAATACGAAAACAGGCACACATACTCTGACATGTATATATACATACATAAATACATACACACACAAACACACACACTCACACAGTTGTTAACTAGTTTAACCAAAAGTAGTTAATAACTAGTAGTTAACTATTTATAGTTAGTAACTAGCCATCACATTTTTTTCAGTTTGAAAACGCACGATGGGACAGCGGTAAGTCTTTGATTTTTCAGCTTGGGGTTCTGGTTTCAACTCCCGGGTAAGCAAAATCCCACATCGCGTAACTTCCTTGAGCAAGGAGTTCACTCTGAATTCAGTTAATCTGTATGAACAGGTCAACTCAGCCTTTCATCCTCTATGGTAATCAAATGAGTGCCGGTGGTTCCACTAAAGATAAATAAAACGATTGAGGGGCTGAATACGGCCATATATATATATATATATATATATATATATATATATATATATATATATATATATATATATATATATATATATATATACTAGCAGTGCCCGTAGCGGCTTCGCTCGCATGAAATTAGAGAGTTTGAACCGTGCATCCATAGTAGAGATCATTTTTTTAGGTCTCGGCTCGGCCCGTCGACAAATTAGCCCAGCCCGTTTTAAAAACCCAAACTCCTGGCCCGGCACAGCCCGTCTGAATTGGGCCCGGCCCATTTTTACATGCCTAGAAGTTCTATATACTTGATGAAAAACTTCGGCCCGTCCCACCTTGACCTCAGGTTTGGTCCGGCCAAACTGAAGACCCTAAAATCACTAAAATATTTATATACTTGGTGAAAAACTTTGGCCCGTCCCACTTTGATTTAAGGTTTGGCCTGGCCCGTGTGAAGACTCTAAAATAACGGCTTGGCCCGGCCGATGATAAACTAGACTTAGCTACTTTTAACCGGCACAAAACTTCAAAATACTAATTTTTGCATTTGTAGCACTTACAGTTTGTGAGTAGCAGTTATTTTGAAATCAAATAACCCTTATTTCCACCCCACATTTGAGGTCCTGGAAACCAAATTTTCAAAAAATGCTAAAACACGTATTTCATTATTTTTGGAGTAGAAACTAAATACTAATTTTTACTTCTGTAGCATTAACAGTTTTTGAGTAGCAGCTACTTTAAAAACCAAATAACCCAAAAAATGATGAAACACGTATATCTTTTTTTTTGAGTAGATACTAAGTATTAATTTTTACATCTGTGGCAATTACAGTTGTTGATTAGCAGT
>OZ022240.1:30354532-30397032 GCA_963978895.1 Erpobdella octoculata
TAAAACTAATAATTGAATATTGCATTGTCTTCTATTTTGAGCATGTATGCAAAATTTGAAAAAAAATCTATCATCAGGAAGTGACTCAAAAATTGATTGCAAGATTTGAAACAGACAGAGAAACAAACAGAGTTAATAAAAGCATTGGTAATAAAAATGAATGTTTGTATGTATGTATATAGGTATGTTATTTATGCATTGCTACACCATTCATCCGTTCGTAATTAAATTTTCACACAACCTTGAGAGTCAAGGGGAATCAAATATAGAGAAAATTTTTTTGAAATCCGTCACAAAATGAGCGGAGCGGAGCGGGTGAGCAAGCGGAAACTATGTATATATATATGTATGTGCGTATGTATGTGTGTATGTATGTATGTGTATGTGCATGTATGTGTGTCTGTGTGTGTTTATGTATGTATGTATGTGTTTTTTACAATATTTCGGCACTAAATGCTCATTCAAAGTATGTATGTATGTATGTTTTGCTGAGATGTTTGCAGTGATGCGTTAATAAGTTAACCGCATTTGATGCAAAATACACTATATTGCAGGTGTGTTGATAGATACCCAACATTCCCAATTTTGTGACTATTCCTGAATACGCTGCTTTAGCCAGCTATGTACCAGAATAACGGTTTACAGGCTTATAAAGTTCAAAAAGGTACATAACTTAGAATTTTTCAGTAAGGGGGGAGGGCGAAATACGCTGCCTTATCTAGCTAAACACTACATAACAGTAAAGTTCAAAAAAATACATCTCTTAGAATTTTTCAGGGGGGGGGCGAAATTCGCTGCCTTATCGAGCTATGAACTTGTATACAGGTTCGAAAAAATAGGTACGTATCTTAGAATTTGGGGGGGCGAAATCCGCTGCCTTATCCAGTTATGAACTTTTATAACGGTTTACAGGCTTATAAATTTCAAAACATTACATGTCTTAGAATTTTTCAGGAGGGGGGCGAAATCCGCTGCCTTATCCAGTTATGAGCTTGTATAACGGTTAACAGGTTTATAAAGTTCAAAAAAGTAAGTACATATCTTAGAATTGGGAGGGGGCGAAATACGCTGTTTTGTCCAGCTATTTACTTGTGTAACGGTTAACAGGTTTATAAATTTCAAAAAACTATATATCTTAAAATTTTCCAGGGTGGGCGAAATATCTTATAGGGGGGCTTTCCCCCCCCCTCACCCCACCCTCCGTAGTTGCGGGGCTGCGTTGTCGTCAATAAACTCAAACTGTTGTTTAAAGTTAAATTCTTGCAGTCAAAGCAGTGCTTTAAGTCGGACAAATCTTTATTCTCACCATAAACAGCATAGAACTTTGCTATCAAAATCTATGAGTATTTCAGCTAAAAATTCTTTAATGATTAAATGTGTTTTTTATTTTCATTGAAATAATCGCAAATTTATAATTACTTACAAGTTTTTTGCAATTCAATTTTTTTCAACATAAATTTCAATTTTTTTCAACGATCCCTAAAAAACAACACATGCGAGTTTTGAAAAAAACCCCCAAAAAAAACTTCAGAATTGTGTAAATAAATGTGAAATCTTCAGGTTGGGGCAACTGCTCTGTCTCAGATAAACTACACAAATTAGCTCAAGCTCCAGAAGATCTGGAAAAGACGGCGCCGGATTGTTATAGTAAATGACACTTTCTTAAGTAGATGAACATATACATTTGTACACACTTTTATTCTAGTCTACTTGACTTCTCAATTTAATGCATTTAATTTAATACTGTCTTAATATAGCACAAAATAGTTAAAAGCAATTGATTTAAATGAAAATTTAGTGCATCTTCAAGAGACGTCTAATCTCTGCTCAGATGTGAATCTACTTCGTATCCTTCTTGGAAACTGTTTACTTTCTGAGTCGATGAGGTAGATGGGAATCTACTTCGTATCCTTCTTGGAATCTGTTCATTTCCTGAATCGATGGTGGTTGTGACCTCCTGGAATGAATTGGTACAAGTAAAAATATAAAGAACCCTTTTTAACAGTGTGAAGTTGATGAGATTCACAAACCTTTTCATATCAATTCATCATCAATCACCTCATCATAATTAGCACCAGGAGTGATAACACATCATCATCATCATCATCATCATCATCAACATCAATTTGATTAAAATCAATTGCAACAACTATGTTAGTTTAAATATAAATTTTTACTTTGATATCATTGTTTGTTTGTACACTCTCCATCTTTTCTTCTAGCTCTTTGATTTTTGCATTTGCAGACTCAAGATCCAACTCAACTTTCATCAACTTTGTCTCTCTTTCCGCCAGCGAGTGTTTAGCTTCTTCAGCTATCAACCTTTAGAATCAACAAGCAATTAATGATTAGAATAAAAAAACAACTAAGATCCTAATGTAATAAATATCAAAAAACAAACTTCATCTGAGCTGCATCGGCCTTATGTTGTAAATTCATGCTGTTGAGATGCTTGCTCTCTCCACTTCGTATCGGACGACGTTTTGATGATGTTTTCAAGCTCTGGAGTTGCTTCGCCCGAGCTTCCTCTTCTCGTCTTCTTAAAACATAATTGAACAAATCTTTAGATTTAGGTTCAATGAAGCATAATGTAAATAAACAAATATTAAACTAATTGATATTTTGATTGACAATTAAATATGATAAGGTGTATTTATATATTTTAGTATAAACCATTAATTATTAATAATTATAAATACAATGGTCAATGGTCAATATTTATTCAACATCTGTTAAAAAATACAGATATGACAATGAGCAATAAGTAATTTAATGATAAAAAATAAAATGAAAATGTAATAATAAGCAAATGTTATGTAGTTAGTACTAAAAAATTAATAATGAATTAATACAAACAAACAAAAATAATGTAAAACCCACTACAGCTAGATCGGATTTCAGCTCGGTGAAAGTATGGTAAATTTTCCCTTCATAATGAATTGCTTCAAAAATCTCCTGCAACTCAAATGAACCAGATTGATAAAATACAATTCTACCCACATGAGAATAATTCCTTATTTTTTCCTTACGTAATATAGAATACCGTCACAATATAATTCAATTTCTTACATGTTATTAGCAACAACAAACATTAGTAAACTAAATAAATATATAAATAAATAATTTATTTTAAAAAAATCACACTTAATATTTCTCAATTAATAGATTCATAAATAATTTATTAATATAAAAAACCTTATATTTCATATAAATAGAGAAACCTTATATTCCAATCAAGCAAGTATTTCATCAATGAAATGAACCAAAATGGACGACCAATGAAAATGGTGGTACGAAATTACAGAACAGAAAAGTAAAACGAAACCTCTAGTCGTTTATGGAGTCTAATATTTTCCTTCTGCTGGTTTGCAGCCGTATAAGTCAGATGTCTTATTTCCTCCTCCAGCTCATTCAGGTTAGAAACCAAATCTTTGTTCCTCTTAACATACCATTGCAGCGAGTATTCAGCCAACCTTTAGGATCAACGAGTAATTAATGGTTTAACTCCCGGAAACATTTGAAATCCGAATATACCAAACATCTATGAACTGACTTCATTCGAGTATTCATGATTTTCAGACGTTCCATCCATGTTTCATCGGATGACAGATCGATGACGGTATCATTCCTCGTTCCTGGTCCAATCGAGCTCATTTCCACTGACTTTTATGAGTTAATAATTTTAAATAAACAAATCCTTGACTAAGTGTGTTAATTAAATTAAACAAATTGAAGAAATTAAAATTTTTTAAAAATACAGTAAATATAGAGAACACAAACAACACCTGTTGGTCGTTTTGATTCACGACGTGATAAGGCAATAAATCGATGACGGTATCATTCCTCGTTCCTGGTCCAATCGAGCTCATTTCCACTGACTTTTATGAGTTAATAATTTTAAATAAACAAATCCTTGACTAAGTGTGTTAATTAAATTAAACAAATTGAAGAAATTAAAAATTTTTAAAAATACAGTAAATATAGAGAACACAAACAACACCTGTTGGTCGTTTTGATTCACGACGTGATAAGGCAATAAATCGATGACGGTATCATTCCTCGTTCCTGGTCCAATCGAGCTCATTTCCACTGACTTTTATGAGTTAATAATTTTAAATAAACAAATCCTTGACTAAGTGTGTTAATTAAATTAAACAAATTGAAGAAATTAAAATTTTTTAAAAATACAGTAAATATAGAGAACACAAACAACACCTGTTGGTCGTTTTGATTCACGACGTGATAAGGCAATAAATTTCTTCGTGCAAATTTTTCACGTATTTTTTGCCAAGCATTATGTTTATTCAAAAGGTCATACAAGCCATTAAGTGATATCATGGCACAAACAAACAGCAAAAAAATCCACAAATAAGCAAGAAGATATAATCCATTGCAGCATAAGTTTAATTTGAACAGTAGTTCGACAATAATTGAGATGAATGACACCAAGGCCGAAAGTATGACAGTAGATCTGAAGAAAAAAATTCAAATTAAATAACCTAATTAATATTGGGTTTAACTACAGGGACACGAACAATTCATTATTTTTTAAAGTTTGCAAACAAATTTTCTAATTAAAACGCTAATTTTGATGCAGAACTTAGAATTGGTCAAAACAGGTATGACTTTAAAAAACGTGCCTGGCAGCTTGCCAGGTAATTAGGACACTTGCAAGCGCCTATCGACAACCAATAGGGCTTTAGCCAAAATGAGGACACCGAGAAAGTGACCATAACAATTTTTGTTAATAAATAATAATTTTGGTTTCTTTTGACTTGGACTTGAATAATCTAATGCTAGGTTTACTATTGGTTTCTAGGAAGTGGAGCTCTAGTCATAAAAGTCAGCACTGTCGGCGTCGGTTACGCTGTAGTATAAGAGTGCACATCAGCACACACGAACATAGACGCACACATAGGATAGGAGAGTACTGGATATGCAGTCCAGCTACATAATGAATATTCTTATTAATTTTAAAATCTGGGCGACGCACTGACGCACATAGGAAAGTTTGATAGAGCTAAGCCTGGGTGGATAGCGGGATGCACGTATATATATTGTTAATGAGGTCCGAGAATAAAACAATTTTCTTTTGTCTCCTGTTAACTGTTTGAAAATGATTGAATATGATTGTTTATCAGTTTCACTTTGAGGAAAATGCATAAAGTTAACATTTTAAATGAATGAAAATACTTTTAATTATTACATATTGAAATAAATTTTTATAATAATTAATTTAAATATTAATTAATTAATTTTGGCTTCAGAGAACTTCGTGAAGGACTTGACTCGTAAGTACGACAGCAACTGGTTGAAATCGACCAGTAAATCTCGTCTGGATGAAACTTGGTGGAACGAAACACTCGTATTCTTTGCTGATAATTCGTCGGATAAGTCGCTCGAAGAAGATATACTTATTCATGGTTTTTATTTAAATATTTTTTTAAATCGAAATTTTTTTTACATTATTTAATCTGGTCATTTTCAAATACCTCTTTAGCAATGTTTTTCAGAGCATTTCTAAAGCAGCAAAGAAGGCATCTTCCCAGCCGAAGAAGCGAGAAGAGGATCAGGGGTCAGATTCAGACGAAAGCGCATCTTCATTCAAAACTGTCTCAGAAGCTTCCTCTCTGAGTAGCAAGGAGAGTAATGTTCCAATAAAGAAGAAGATGAAACTATGATCTTGTTTTTCCGCTAGCTCGAAAAACTGTTTTTGATGCAATGTATTTGTATTTGTATGTTTGCGCATGCGGTTGAATGTGTTTTGTACTATGGTTTTGTATGGTTGTAGTTAGGAGAGAGATCTGTTGTTTTTGTCATGTCGTTTTAAACCGGTGGCATTCAACTAGCTGAATTTCATAATCATTGGTATTTTCTTCTCGAAACTTATTTTTGTTTAGTATTATTTCTGGACAGGTTTTTACACAATTGTGCTTTCTTAAAAGCTCGAGCATGGTGTTTTTCTAGAGCAAAAATTTGTTCCCGTGTTTTTCTTGCAATTTTTCAATTTCGCGTTAAACGACCTTAAGGGTAGCAATTAACTTGAATCTTGTTTTCGTTTCAAATAAATTTGTCTTCACGTGTAATATTGGGAGAATTCATATTTAGTCTCTACTACGGAAGCTGTCACGAAAACGCTTCAACGAAGATAAATCACATGTCACAATTGGAGAGAGGGACGTCTCATAAGATTGCAATTCGTGACTCAATGAACAGTAGTAATTAGTGAGGAATACAACGGAAGCTTAGAAGCCAGTATTAAGAATAAAAAATATCTCAGACTTATAAAGTGTGAGATATCTATTAATTTTATGGGAAGTAAGCTAGCTAAACAAGGATCAGTTTTGGGACCAACATTATTCTTAGTTTACATCAACGACTTAAACGATGAAATTAAGTCAAGAATTTATAAGTTTGCTGATGACACAAAGCTGTGCAGGGCAATAAAGACTGAGGAGGATGCTGAAGTGCTCAGAGATGACTTGAAAAAATTATATAAATGATCACAGGACTGGCAGATGTTATTCAATTTAGAAAAGTGCTCTGTCATGCATATGGGCAAGCAAAATCAAAAATGTAGGTATGAGATGAACGGCACAACATTGAAGGAAACAACGGAAGAAAGAGACTTGGGTATTCTGGTGCATAATAGTGCCAAACCATCAATACAATGTGCTAAGGCAGCCAATAGAGGGAATCAGGTGCTAGGCAAAATTAAAAAAACTATGGTGAGCAGAGACAAGGACTTAATTCTAAAACTGTATAAGACACTAGTAAGACCGCATTTGGAATATTGTGTCCAGCAACAACGGATCCAGGGGGGGGGATGAGGGGGATGCATCCCCCCCACCAGCCAAAAAGTCATGTAATGTAATTTTTTGCAAATTCGAGGATTTTTCATTTAATAGTAGGGGGCTGTCTATATATCTATGTTATAATTCTATATTGCTAATTTTTTAAAGCATTCCAAAGATGGCGCTACTCTACCGATGCTGTCAATTCAAGTTTAAATTCACTTTTCATCAAAATCTCGCCATATTGATTCGATTTGATTTCTGAAATTTTGCGTTTTCGTGCACTATTATTATACACTCAAAGAAATTACAAATTTTGTTAATGATTCTGCAAAGAGACGCATCATAGTGGCAGAGGCGCTTGGAGAACATGGTGGAAAAGCATTAGTGACACTGTGTGAAACACGTTTTATTGAGCGTCATGATGCAATCATTGTCTTCCATGATCAATTTCAATACACCCTAGCAGCATTAGAGAAAATTGCACACATTTCAACAGATAGAAAAGCTGTAGATAAGGCACGAGCATTTGCAATAGCCATGACAGATCCAGCATTCATTGTGGCTCCATGTTATGCTAAAAAAGTTATGGCAGAAACAATGATTTTATCAAAATCATTACAAACAGTCAACCAAGATTTGTTTGATGCACTGGAGTCAGTAAATTGTGTTGGCGCAACATTGGAAAAATGGCGTAAAGGATTGGAGTCTGAAGACAGTCATATTTCAGAGAATTCTGAAGATGAGACAGCTGTGTATGAATGGGAAGATGAACCATATGGAGCATTCTTTGCAGCAACCAAATTAGGCATAGCTGCTGAAATTGATATAGTACTGCCCAGACTGGCAGGCAGACAAACTAAGCGCAACAATGTACCAGCTTCAACACCTTCCAATTATTTTAGACGAGCTGTATGGTACCCATATCTCGATGCCATACTTCAAGCATTGAAGGACAAGTTTTCAGCACACCAGATGACAGCAGTCAAGCTGGTGGCACTTATTCCTTCAATGATTGAAAAAAAGAAATGGGCTGATATTGTGGACAGCTGGAGGATGTATCAGTCGGAGCTGGCTTCTGAGGAAGAAGTACGAAGTGAGTTTTTTGAGTGGAGAACATTCTGCCTAAAAATGAACAACAAGGATCGACCTGTGGCACCACTAAAAGCTCTCGATATTATCCCCAGTCGATTTGTCAACATGAACATTCTATTGCGAATTTTCTGCACGCTTCCAGTGACGACATGCACTGCTGAACGTGCATTCAGTGCTCTGAAGATCCTTAAAAACTATTTGAGAAATAGAATGACAGACGAAAGGCTTACAGGACTAGCTTTAATGTATATTCATCCAGATGTTGAAATCAACATCTCATCAGTGATAGACAGATTTGCTAAAAAGAACCGTAGGATGGACTTCACGGCAAACTGATGAAAATTATATGTATTAGCGCCTGTTTTTGGTTGAAGGCACTTGACATTATAGTTTATTTTGTACCTTCTTTGTTTATCCAACATAATTTATAAATAGCCTGTGTTTATTTTCGACATTTAAAATTTTTAAATTACTGTTTTAACATAAACTAATTTTAACTTTATAGTTTAGCAAAATAATATACCTAAGTGCAATAAGTTCTTAAAGATTCCGAACTTATAAAACAAAATCCAAGTTTAATTTAAATTAGTTTTTAAAGTATATAATAATTTTCTTTGTTTGTGAATATACTATAAAGGCGATAATCTGTTAATATTGTATGTTCTTGTTCTTGAAATGCCTTGTGTTTTATTGCATTATGCAATTTGACTAACTTTTACTGAGATCTTCACAACCACTGTGAACCACAACTTCCACAAATTGTGGCTGTCCACAAAACAAACACAAAATTAAAAAGTTTTGCTAGTTTGTAGTTCAGTTGCACATAAATTGACATAATGATTCTTTCCACTTTAATAAACTCAACATTCTAAGCTGACAAATCTATTATTTTTTCCTTTCTTTGTATGCACATTGTTGCTTGCCCGTGTGTTTTTGTTTTTTCTCCTACCCTAGGAGAAAAAATCCTACAGTCTACAAAATAAGACTTTGAATTCATCTGGATCGCTCGTTTTGTCTGACATCATAAGAATTGTATACTTGTTTTGATTTGATTTAGGCTATTTTTATAAGCAATTATTTAAAAGATTTTAGTTCAATGTATGCGCCAAATCGCACCATTTCATAGTCTTTGTAAAAAAAACCTTGGAGAGGGGTCACATCTCCCTACCCAAACCCCTCCCCTGGCTTGGCACTGCGCCCCTCTTTAATGTTGGTTCATCCCCCCACCAGAATTTTCTGTATCCGCCCCTGGTGTGCAGGTGTGGAGTCCTTCACTTAAACAAGACATTAATATTCTAGAAAGGGTACAGAGGAGAGCTACGAAAAGAATTAATGGAATGCATGGTTTAAGCTATTGAGAGAGATTGTTGAGGTGTAGGCTGACGACACTTGAGAGAAGGAGAATAAGAGGAGACTTAATACTAGTGTATAACATATTGAATAATGGTCTTAATCTTGATCCAGACAAGTTCTTTACTAGAGTTTCCAACAGAAATACAAGAGGTCATCCGATGAAGCTTTACAAAGACAGGACCTTTGAAACGTACGTTTTTTAGCGCAAGAATCATCAACGAGAGCAAGAATCATCATCAACCTAGGTGATAGGTTAGCTGAGTTGGTAGAGCGTTAGCCTTGAATGTGAGAGCTCCACGGCTCGACTCCTACTCACTGCCTAGTAGCCCATGTCAACGGAAAACTTAGCGGGTAAAATCGTTCTCTCCGTGGGGCATGTAAAAGAACAGCGCTTTGAACAAAGCGGAAAAGGCGCTCAATAAATTATCAAACATTTACATTACATTGGAATAAACTAAAAGAAGATGCTGCAAATGCTCAGACTTTGAATGAATTCAAATTGAGACTTTCTTTATGTAACTTTTAGTTTTTAAAAAAGTAGTGAATATTATACAGTCATTTTTGATTCCTTATTCACTATAATAAAGTTATGTTATGTTATGTTATGTTATGTTATGTTATGTTATGTTATGTTATGTTATGTTATGTTATGTTATGTTATGTTATGTTATGTTATGTTATGTTATGTTATGTTATGTTATGTTATGTTAAACAATGCGCTAGCGATTGGTAGGATTGATACCTCACCTGAATAGGTGAGTCGTTCATTAGCAGGACCGAAATGTAAACAATTTGCCGATGAGCTGAATTTCGAGAGCAGCTTCGTACCAAAGGTTGATCGTTGATAATATCTTATAGCGACCTATAATTTTTGTTGTTATCTTTTTTAAGTTTGGACTTGTTTTTATCTGAGCTTTTCTACAACTTGTGAGTTTAAGTGATTTTTCTAAAGCTTTTTTCAAATTATTAAAGTTTACTTTAATAGATGGAGACAAACATTGGTTTACATTTTACCATGCATTTTTAAAGGTAAATTGTTTAAAAAAAATTATACCCAAAATGATGATGATTAATATATGAATAAACTGTACCTGTACTTATATTTCAAAAAACTAAGTGGATGCTTATCAATCACATCACATATAAAGAAAAACTCTTTTGGATAAATATGACACTAATTATATAATTTAAGTTTTATAATACAGTTTTTAAATAAAATTTCAGTTTAAAAAAATGGATCAACTGAGAGATGAAGCCGTGAACGAGGAAAACATAAATTTTTCTTCAGCAAGAAATGTTTTTGAGAAAAAAGATATTTCAACTTCTAAGATGAAATCAGAGCCAAAAAAATCCAAGCCACAGCAGGCTTCTTCTATTAAAATAAAAGAACCTGAAGTGAGAAAGGAACAAGTCAATAATGTCATCATATCAACTGCAATTCTAAGAAACAATCGCCCCAACGGTACGACATCTGGTAATCACACTAGCAGTGGAACTGACTCTTCGGTCACTCGAACAAGTTTTGTTCTGAGGACAGGAAGTCAGCCAGCTAGCAGACACCTGCTTGTTTATAAAAGTTCATCATCATTGTCATCACCATCATCTGATTCTGTTTCACAAAATGCAAGTCAGATAGTTACGGCTCAAAAAGATAGTATATCCGTAAAAAAAGGTAAAACAATGAAGCCGTATTATTTTAATATTGAAATGAAACATTTATATGTGAAATAACTTTTTGAATTTTGTCAATAAAATTATAATAAAAATGAAAAAAAACAGATACACCTGTCACCCAGCAGATGGCATCTTCTAACAACCAATCAAGCAAGACAACATGGTCTAAAAATAGAAACTCATTAGAAAGTTCGACAAACACGAATGCAGTCAAGAAAGAAATTTCTGCCATTCAGAAAGTCCAACAACCGAAGGTGAAGGATGGAAATTCAGGTCAAGTGGACCAGAGGCAACTTCTCATGAGTTCGATTGCTAGATTCGATGAAAACAAATTGAAAAACGTCCCGAAGCCGATAGAAAGAAATATTTTTTTAGAAAAAGAATCCATTACAAAATCATCTGGAAATGCTCTTGTTAATGAACTCCTTCAATATAATAAGAACAACTCGTTACAAAACAAAACTGAAATTGTTTTTAATGATCCAAGCGATGATTTGACCAGGAAACAATTGCCTGTCCACAATTCTTCTATTTCTTTTTGGAAAAACTTATCTTCTCAAAACCCACCATCTCCCCAAAAAATTCCATCTCCGCAAAAAACACCATCTTCCCAAAATATACAATCTCCCCAAAAAACACCATCTTCCCAAAATATACCATCTTCCAATGAAACACCATCTTCCAATGAAACACCATCTTCCAAAAATATACCATCTTTCAATGAAACACCATCTCCCAGAAGCACATCATCTCACCAAAGCAACAATAAACCAGAGCCACCTAAAACATCAAATCTTGTAGCAACTTCAACCAATTCCAATTCTGAAACAACTTCAACTCTTCGTTTGACATCAGGACAACCAGAAGTGGTTACATTAAATCAACCAATAAGAAATAAAGAAAATAAAGAGGAAGATGAAGAACAAGTGATGGAGAGATTGTTCCTCAAAACATGGGATCCTGTAAGGTTTTCCTTTATCAAAATGTATGTATATATGTATGTATGTATGTATGTATGTATGTATGTATGTATGTATGTATGTATGTATGTATGTATGTATGTATGTATGTATGTATGTATGTATGTATGTATGTATGTATGTATGTATGTATGTATGTATGTATGTATGTATGTGTGTGTGTGTGAGTGTATGTGTGTGTGTGTGTGTATGTATGTATGTATGTATGTATGTATGTATGTATGTATGTATGTATGTATGTATGTATGTATGTATGTATGTATGTATGTATGTATGTATGTATGTATGTATGTATTTATTTACTTATTTATTTATTTATTTATATTTCAGACTAAATTAGTAAAAGAAATCTACAAAATCAATTGTCATCAGAAAGTATGTTGATTTTTGGAGTTTTTAAAGCCTTTGTGAAGTGGAAGATGTTTTCTGTACAATGATAAGAGCCTTCGAGCAATGTTCTATTAAGTCATATTACTTAATTTATGCATTATTATATGCTCTGAGATACGCAATGCATTATTATATTGCATAAAATATGCAATATTTTCTTAAGACAAAAACTAGCATATTCGAATAATGGAAATTCTGTCCTTTTAAATCATTTTAGCTTTCGATCCCAATAATTTATCATATAAACATTAAAATATCAGCATTTATTTTAATCACAGTTTTATTTAAACAAGTAAGTCAATAGATGTTTTCACAAAAAAATATTGTATTGTCATCTACTTTAATTGTATGCTAAATGTTTCAGAATTATAACTAGTTAGAAAATAGGTTAAAAAGTGATTCTAACTAGTTAGAAAATAGATTAAAAAGTTATTAAAAGATTTCGCATAAGCAGACAACAGACAAGGGAAGCTAACTAAGAGCATGTACACACTAAAAATATCGAAGTTACACTTATTTTGTAGTGAAAACTTTCAATATTTGTAAGTGCAATAAATATAAACATTGTAACAAATTATGTCATTAACACATTAACACATTAACTCATTAACACATTAATACTTGGATGCACTGCAGCCATCCACAAGCAGTAATGGGGTTTTGTATGTCAACAAATCCGGATACATGGAATGCCTTCCCATCAGCAAAACAAAAGATACACTCCTCAAGACATGGAAACAAAGATTTTTCAAAACTCAAGATGGCAGCCTCACGTTTTATGAGGTTTGTATTTATAAAAAAATTTTTTTAGAAATAAAAACTTTTTACTTTAGGATTTTGGAATTTAAAATTGAAAAATGCTAATGTTAATGTTTGTGTTTAGAATCATGTACTAGCATGGAAGCACACACACACACAAACACACACACAAACACACACACACACACACACACACACACACTGTCTTTACGATTTTTTCTATAAAGTACCGCATTATTTCATCAATGGCTTATGCGTAATTATGAAACTTTAAGACTATGTTTATTGATGATTTTACTCATAGGAGAGGTTAAAGTGGATTCCATTTGTAAACAGTGATATGTTTCTATAGAAGGAACAAGCAATTTGAGTGAATGATTGATTGATTCCCTTTTTAGTAATTGTATTACTAATTGTATTATTATTTTGAAGCAGGGAAGAATAATTGTTTTAAATTAAATGTTTTATAATAAGAATTAATTTAAATTTGGTATCACAGTCGGCCATTAAATTATAATTGCTAAATATAATATTCTGATGTTTTATGTATTATTTGAAGGCAGAGGTGAATAAATTAATGAAAATCAATCAATTTTATGCACTCAAACGAGGCTGTAGATAAGATGTACTGAACTCTACTGAGATTGTTAAATTTTAGTTTTCATTATAATTTTAATACATTTATTATTGAATATATAAATAAATATGATTTTTGTTTATTGTTTCGTGTTTTTCACCCACCAGGGAATGAGAGATGAGAAAGAAGCAGGAAGATTGGAGTTGAGTGGAGGAAAAGTTGGAGATATTGGTCCTCGAATGCTGGGCATAGAAGATGGAGTGAGTTCATATTGGTCTTTTTAATAGATTATGAGTAATAAATGTATTGTCTTGATTGTTATCCTAGGCTGGTCATTATTTGGTGGTAAGATGTTCTTCTGAACACGATGCAGCCCAATGGAAGGCTTCGATCCAATCACAGATGAGCGAAGACATTTCTTCTAGATGGGTCAAACCAATCCTTTTAAAGACCCCAGATCTTACTCAGGTGCTACTTCTTGTTTCTTGTGACACATGTCATCATTTTTGGTGTATTTTCTATCTAATAAATCATTTTTATGAGTTATTTTTTATGCGTTAGTGAAAGAAGTTGGCATACATTTAGTGGCAGCATCTTTTATTTGTTTTGCTGACTTGTTGAGTAGATTTTTTCAACATTGTTGACTTGTTGAGTTTGTTTTTTCAGCATTTTTTGCTTGAAATTGTTTTCCATTTATTAAAAAATAATTTCTACATCAGGATTGATCCAGTTTTCTATTTAAAAAGAGTTTTACTATAATAAGTATAAATTAAATTAAAATTAATTTTTCAAAACAGGGCAGAGGAATAGTGATAATTGAAGTTGGTTCTTCGTCTGTTAGGGCTGGAGTATTGCATGATTCTCGTAAGTTGTTTTTTAAACTTATTCTAATAAAAATAACTTTTGGTTTTAATTAATAATGTAGTTAGTCAGTCAAATAAAAAATACCAATAATGCGTATAAATTCAGAATGTTACATTTAGTTGTAAAATTTGCTTTATTATACTAATATTTTAGAACTTAAATTTTTATTTTTCGTTCAGCTGTGCTGCCCACAGTGTACTTTCCAACAATTGTTGCAACAGATTTGGAAACAAATCAAAAGACTTACGGATTTGAGGCGTTGAAACCTGACATCAGATCGAATTCAAATCTTTCTTATCCAGTCAAACCTTCCAGTAAAGTCGATAAGGTATTAATATTTATAGTTTTTGGTGTGAGAATTTTTTTTAAACAAATTTATTTGTATAATTCTAAAAAAAATCTTTCATCTGGTGTTTTTGTTCAAATTAAGTATTCATTAGAGTGGGAAAGTCTTCCTGGTTTGTTCCTTCATGTTTTCAAACAACTGAAACTCGAACCTCACCTGTGCTCGGTTTGTTTGACATTTATGCAAATATAACAGCCTTTCAAAAATGTTTCTACAATCAACCAAATGTTGCATTTTAATTACTTCATTATGTTATAGGTCTTGTTCAGTGCACCGACCAATTTCAACAGTCAGATCAGGTCTGAATTCATGAACTTATTCTTCAACATCTTAAAAGTAAAATCCGCTGCCATCATCAATCAAACGTTACTGTCTTTTTACTCTTATAAAGTCAACACGGGTCTTGTTGTAGATGTAGGAGAGAGGATTGAAATTCTGCCGGTGATTGACGGTTGGTTGAAAAATGTTCAAATTACTAAAAATAAGATTGGCAATGCTTATGGTGATGGCAGAATTCAAACCAGCGATTATTTGACTAATATGCAAAATCTGAACCAATAGCTTTATCAAAACTTATGGCCTAACTAACATAGCACGGTTTTGATTCGTGGAGCTCTGAATATAACACCAAGTATAACACCATCCACCTCATCATTGCACTGACAATAACTGTTATATTATTGAAACAGCTTTTATTTCAATTGGATAACAGCAATTCTGTTAATCAAATTAATATTTATTGTCTCCACATTTCTTATTAAGTCGTGCAATGATGATATAGAGCTATTCGTATTGCAGGCTTTGTAGTAGAAGGTGCTGTTGCAAGATTACCGTGTGGGGGGCACAGAATACGTGAGACTTTTAATTCATTTCTAACCGGTAGAAAGTACAGGTTTTCTAACGATGCCGAATTTCAACTGGTTCGCTATGCATCCGAGAAGGTAAAAATAATTTCTGATTGTATATTATTGATTAATTGCGTGAAATATGATTTTATATTTTTTATTAAAAATTAATTGTGCAAAAGTTCTTAATCTGTTAATTCTCCCATTGTTCTAATTACCATATAAGATTATAAAAAAAAAACTTGAAACTGAATGATCTCTTCATAACTGAATAATGCTGTTACTTATATTTTGCTTCTATAATAGCTTTTGATGGCATCTGCAGTAAGTAGTTGATATCAATTTGAAGTGGCTGATATTCATTGCATAAATATATTTTTCAATAGAAAATAATTGCAAATTTATCATGTGTGTGACTGTAAATATAATTTGAAAAAACATTTCATTTCAAGTTGTGTTACGTTTCGACGAATTACAAAGAAGACTTTCAAAATTGCTTGAAAAACTCCCAGTCATATCGTGCCAGTTTGCCGCTCAATGATTTCGATCTTCCTCCCGAAGCTGCCGAGTTAGAATATTGTTTCTATTTGTTTTATCATTTTCATCTTTTTAATGAGAGTTTTAATTTGTTTTTTTAACCTTTAAAAATAGACCTGTCACTTGCGACTTGGCTCGCTTTCTGAGTACTGAAGGTTTTTTCAACATGTCCTTATGGGGACTTGACAGTCCTTCACTTCCTCAGATGGTGCAGAAAACCATATCTCTTTGTCCTATAGATCATAGGCGGCAAATGTGGCGGTAAGAAATCAAATATTCACCAATTTGTGTAAAAATGATATTTTGCAAAATACTAATTTTGTTATTTATTTTAATTTTATTATTTCCATCAAAATGAAGAAACATTTACCTAAGTGGTGGTGTAACCATGTTGGAGAATTTCAAAGAAAGACTTGAAGCTGAGCTTACGAAACTCGTTCCTTCGCAAGTTTCTGTGCAGGTTTGCATTTTAAATATTTTTTCTTTCACTATCGACCTTGAAATTTTCTTAACACACTAATTTGTATGATTGCTATTTTAATTTCGATGATAGGCTAAACAATATATTATATAAACCTGATAAATATTTGATCGAATGTTTTTTCTTACTGGTAAAACACAAATTCAAAAGCAGGTCCATACTGTCTACTGCTTGGCCTACCTAACATAGAAAAAATATGGCCCACGAAAACAGGTCACGAGTGAAACTTATCAATAAATCCTAATTCCTAATTAGATTTTACTTTTAAAATTTTTGTTTACTTGGTGACAGTGGCGTAGCGAGAGATTTTTGCGCCTGGAGACAAGGTATAAAAATGCACTCCTAGAAATGCCCTTCTGTAAACTTTTCTTCAAAAAATATCTTTTCCAAAAAAATTCCACTTTTTCTTTTTTTTTTAAAAAAAGCTGATGAGGGGGGGGGGGTAGTCGAAAGTGCTTTTCAAAAAAAAATATTTTCCTTCGAAAAGCTCTGGAGAGTAGTCGTGTGTAATTTTCCAAAACATTTTCATCTTCTTGAAGCCTCTTACAAATGGCGTCATGAGGATACAGATGTCCCCCTGCCCCTTGCTACGCATCTGCCCATCGATCTCCGCTTAGCCAGGTGTCCATGTCCAGGCCTGTTCAAAAGCAAACTTTGTTTTCTGCGTGCTAGGTTAGGGTTAGGCCTTAGATCTAGGAAGTGAAGTACCTGGCAAACTCCGCCTTGCTTTTGCAATCCAGTCCCAAGCCTGGAGAAAGGAGGAGGGAAAAGTTAAAAGGATCAAATTATGATCCACGACTGGAAGTACTTAGGTGATTCTGACACAGCCGTTTCAGTCTTAAAACACTTGGTGTAAAGGACTATAAACTTAAACTATTATAAAAATAAAATAAAATAAAAACTACCTGGCAGTGTCACAGGTAATAAAATTGCCTTGATACTGTTTTTCACTTTTTTTTTACTGTAAGTAGCACGTTGTATCTTTATATGTAAGCCTTGTATGTTGAAATTAGCCAAAAAGAAGAAGATGTAAGCTTAACGTGTTCATCCAAATAGGTTCATGCATCGCCTTATCGTTGCCACGCTTCATTCGTGGGCGCCTGCGTTCTTGGAGGCATGGAAGACTTCAAAAGATCGTTCGTTACCATGGAAGATTGGAAGTCCTTGGGACGTTCGTGTCTCATTAATAATGTTGCTTATTAGCGCATTCGACTTCTTGTTACAGTACAGTGAAGCAGACTTGTGCGAACGAATGATTCAAGCAAACATGTCGCTTTAATTTGAACATTGTCCTTGATTCACTTCTAAACATTTTTTTATATTTTGCGTACGCGTGCAGTCAGCCTTCTGATTTTTTTTTTAATTTTGTTGTTTGCGTTTTTAGGAAGTTATATCAGCTGTTATACGAATGCCATTGACAATTTTTTACTGAATTTGTACAAAGTGATTGAAGTCTTATAATGTTCAGTATTTATGAGTATTTTATTAAATGCCTCGACACCGCTTGTTGTTATAACGATCACTGACAATGTTGATTGCTGTCTTATGATTATGTCCAGTCAGATTATATTTTACAGCTTTTATTGTCTTTGTACTATAGTACGTTTCAATTACTAAAGCAATCTGTTTCTGGAGTTTGGGAACAGTTTTGGAGTGAGTTATGATTCCCTCGATCATCCCCGTAGTTCAACAAAAGCGATAGTGGCCACCGTCTAAAACAGCCCACGGATGTCACATGAAAATGCAGTAAGATGTCCACGCATTTCATTTAACATTTAAAATGCGGCGCCATAAGCCATCGAGCCTTGTATTAAGGGAGACACGCGCTCTTACTTGTAGAGAAAGCCGGGGCTTTCATTGATAACTTATCAGATCATAATTTAAAACTGAGCCTGAGAAAACAAAAAAGATTCAATTATTTTCTCCATAACGATTGGATGGCGTGTACACAACATGGGAAACTTTTACTAGGATCCAATTCATATATTTAGCCCAATTAAATTTTTAGCAACTCTCGAATCGTTTTCAGCTTGTTCGATGTTTCATATTATAGGTCAGAAAACACCAAGTAACAGAACACTTGGTGATGTTGGAAGTGTAGCACTGACTGGCCGTGAAAGTGGCGAATACCCCAGTGACATCGAGTTCCGTAGGCGTCTGGGAATGATTAGCATCTTAAAAGTCATACGTCCGCGATTTACTGCAGCAATCGTAATGTTGTACCGAGTAGGACGTCATCACCGCTAAAGAATCCGATCGGACAATTGAGATACTGAAGGTCTGGGCAGTGTTTCCTCCAGACATCTTAGGAAAAATTCTTCCCACCCTGAATTTTTACGGCGCCATTAAGTGATCTTATATTTTCTGAAACTCCAACACCATGGATCCAATATGCAATTTATTTATAAATTGATTTTCGCAAAAAAATGTCGCTTGTTCTTGCAACTAATTTTAAATTAGACAATCTGGCTATCGTATGAAAATAACATGACTATTCTTACACCAAAAAAACCACAAGTCAATGTTGGCCAACGAAGTTTTAATTTTTCCTTCGACAGATGATCTGAGTGGCTCATTTCTTGCAGTAGCTAGTGCGTCCTTTAAGAACCATAGGTAGGTGCAGTAAATTGAACCCGACTTTGTTCAGACTTCTCAGAAAAGTAATGAGCACAATTTATTTCAATACAGACATGTTTAAAAATATAAAAATAGTAAATTTCACTCGTAAAGATATAATAAAAAAGCTCTCAATTTTTTTTTATAAGGGTGGGGCTGTTCTGATTTTGCAATGCAGCCTTAAGATCCGGGCATTACTGTGTAGTTTCTTCTCCCAACCATGAGTTCCAAAAATCCCTGTTGTAGTGAAGTTTTAAATTTTGGTTTTTCTTTGCATTTAAAACCATTACAGCTTTGGTTCAAAAACTCAACTGTAATCAATTTTCTGTGTTTTCGACAGTAGGTACGGTTAAAAGTGCTATCCGACCACATAGTGTAGAATGTCCGACTGTCTCTATGTGTGCCACCAAGTCATTTTTAAGTGGCTTTTAATAAATTATCTATGGTCTCTGGTCTCTGGTCATTCGAGAAAAAAAACTAGAAAAAACTTGTCTTAGGTTATTTCAGAAGATAGTGAGAAAATAAAATATACGCATATATAAGTAAGACCAGTGGACATAAAAACAAAGGTTCAGCGGTGATAGCGGTTAGTGTTATTCTCTCATCCAAGCAGAAACTGTTACTGGCGTCTTTGCAGAGCTAGAAATTTTAAACTCAAAAATATATAGACATACTTTTATGTAAATAAAATTATGTTTATGCTCCGATGGTAAATTAGTCTCAGGACTAAACAAATGTTTATTATAAAACTACTGGCAACAGTGACTTTAACAAACAATTCTCAACTATGTTTCAAGTTGATAATTTATTTTCGTATGAGATAGCCACATGGAACAATAATTGACATTGAATACAACCTGAACGTGAAAAATTATTTTTGTTTCATCGAATATTTTTTTGAAAAGCACACACACTCACGCACACACACATTTCTAACAATAAAATGCAAAACAAAATTTGATCTTTCAATAACAAAATGAACTGAAATTTTGAAACAAATCCGGCAAGAAATTCATCTGTGGCTTAATTTTCAAACGTATAAATTATATATATATATATATATAATATATATATATATATATATATATATATATATATATATATATATATATATATATATATATATATATATATATATATATCTCACAACATGATGGGAACAGCATCGAAAAGATTTTTGAGCGAACATCTTGAATACAAATCTGAGACTGAGAGTCCAGCTCCTTAAGAATGCTTGTCGAAGTATCAATACCGATCGAGAAGCTATAAAATACTCTTAGACAAAAACACCTTACTTAACTAATCTGCTTGTCGGTTATATGCTCAGCATTAATACTATGTAATCATTAATTAACATATATGCAATTAATTAATTAATTAATCAATTTCGAGAAGTGTGACGTCATAAAATAATGGAGAACTGGAAGTTGAATGATCGGTAGTTGTTGACCTGCTGGAGTGAATGATGAATGTTGATTCGTCGGCGTAATGTCGAATGACCTGATCGTCAATTTTAACGAGAATTCTGCAATGAATTAATACGAGACTTTTAATTATTAACAATCAAGACTTAAAATTTACACTGTTGTATCAAATTAGACTTTGTAAATCACTACAGTGGTTGTTAGAAGTATCATTATAATTTGGATGTAACGTAATATAAGCTACATGAGACTCGATATATATATACATTAAGTTTATATTAAACACAAGACAAATAATAGCATTATTAACCCTTTTTTGGACTTTTTATAAAGATTTTTGATTTTCTTTTTTTCCAAGTTGCATTTACCGGCAATCTGTAAATGAAATTTTTAGATGGATATAAGTCAGTCTCAGGTTATTGAAGACGTGCAAGTTTGTGTTAAATTTTTTTTATAGGAAAGTTGTTTAGTTCTTACAGCATCAAGGAGTGCATGAACACTTGGATCATCAAGAACCAAAGCAGTGAAAGCTGTCTCCTGGGCTTCTTTCACATATAGTGTAACTAAAAAAATCACATTCTCGTCGTTAAAACACAACAATCATTATCATCAACAACATCAATTGTTTTTTAAACTGCTTTTTCTTCAGCGATTGAATGATTTACCGATGTTAAGTCCCAATTATTATTTACTTACTCGTCTTGTTGCGAATGTTTTTCAGAAAAGTTTTGCTCGGATGCTTTCCTTGCAACTATTTTTTTTATTTTACTTCAAGCATGTAAAAGTGCCCGACATTTTTATTATAATTATATCAACCCAGATCATGTTTAAAATAATAAGAATTTGAATGCCGCTTATCAGAAGGAACATGTTTTTCATTTTGTGCAGTCCATTTATGCCACCATAGGCGTAGAGTTCTTAATTTTCTGGAGGGGCCAAGGGAATAGACACAAGACAACTTTTTCATAAAAATTCAGAGACGGAGAAGAGTTAGAATTTTTAAAACATTTTCTCACAATATTGGTTGCAACACTGTTTTTATAACATTTTATCGCATACTCAATAAGGGCTACTTTCAAAATGTACGTTTTAAACGCGCTATAATTTGCCAATGATTGATTTAACAGTTTTCCTGAGTAGCAAACGATTTTCCGGGAGAGGGTAAAATTTGGTCTGAAGGGGCAGGTGACCCCGCCACCCTCCAAAATCTACGCTTATCTAGATTACAAAACGTAATTGATCACGTCTTGTTAAACATTTTATATAACGACAATAATCATTTAAACGCGGGACTTGAGAGAAAATTAATAAACTTGATGTTAATTTCCATAAAATTGTTTCTTACTGCGTCTTTTAAAATCTTCTCTTTCTTTTAACAGATGTCTTTCTTCAGTTGATGCGTCCTTCTCTTTGGCGCAAGGTCGTCTATTTGAAACGAATGTTTATATATATATATATATATATATATATATATATATATATATATATATATATATATATATATATATATATATATATATATATATATATATATATATATATATATATATATATATATATATATATATATATATATATATATAATGTTACCATGGTAACTCGTAAAGTGCATAAAAACACTTTGCTTAAAAATTCTAATAAATTCAATAAAATAATTTTTTGCACTCTGATTAAATATAAATCCTTGTTTCAATAAGCGCCCAACATGGCAGAAAAATAAAAGCTAATGAATTCTTACTTATATAAAGCTTCGCCAATCCTCGTGGAATCGTTGTTGATCTTAGAGATTAAAAATTGCTTTAAATTAGAAAAAATACCTGATTTAAAAATTATTTATAAATCGAATTTTTCAGTAAAAAATGTTTTCTAGTTTCAACCTTTATTGGCACTTCTGGCTGGGGAGTGAATAAAACAGGAATTTTCGAGAAGTCTTCTGAGAGATGAAAATTCGTTGAAGAGAGAGAAGGAAAAGTTGAAGAAGTAGGAGAGTCTGAAAATGAAAATAAAAACTTCTTTACGTTCAATACTGTTGTTTAATTTATAGCATTTTTATGTGAATATTGAATTTCTGTTTGAAAGAAAACTACGCAAAATACTTACTCGGACTTTTTTTCACGTTCGCTTTCTTGGAATCTTTCTTCTTTTCTTCGTCTCTCACTTTTCTTTCAGCTCCCTGAAACAAAGCAACCACAAAAGTGTTGAGAAATTTTAAAGAAGAAAATGTTTAAAATGTTTTAACGGAATTGTAATTTAATTATTTGGGAATAAAAAAATGAAACCTTATCACAGAAAACTTTTATGTTGCAGTGAGCTCTGTGGATGAGCTCTTCACCATTGTAAGTGTCGATCTGCATTAACAAGGGAATTCCCTACAAAAAATAGTAATATGCAAATAAAATTATGTAACCACGATGCTACACACAAGTTTGAAATGTTTTCCAATAAATAAAACAGCATGGTGAAATAAAACGATAAAGTGGCATTGAAAAGTTTTTGAACTCTCACCTTGACCCCTTTTTGACTGCAGAAGTCTGTACTGAGACAATTGACGGCCGCATTGACCTGCAAGATTATCAATCGATGAAACTTTGTTAATAACAATTATAAGTTGATTTCACTGACTCAGAGAAAATATTAGATTTTATCAAAAAGAATTATTAACATCCATAGCCTATGACGAGGCTTCCAGAAAAAGTTAAGATAAATGCCTGATTGATTGATTGATTGATTGATTGATTGATTGATTGATTGATTGATTAATTGATTGATGTTTCATGTGCAAACCTTAACAGGAGAACAATGTGCGGTCCATAGAACAGCGGTTCCGTTGAATGCGATCTCCTCCATACCTTCTGGACCTGCACTCTCCGAATTTTTATAATCTAAAAATAACAACAGAGCACATATATCACAAGTTTGTTTATTATGAATAATGTTTTATAGGCAGGGAAAGAAAGGGATAAATAATATAAGTTTGGCTCACGAATATTAGAAAATCGTGCTCAAACTATGAAGATGCGCCTACATACGTCATATGGGAAGAATGTAATGGCGTGTCATTGTATAATTTGTTATTGATTTGGAGCTGTCTATATCATGACATCTTCGGTGGGTTTGTACAAAGTTTCTAACTTAAATTTTTTATTGGCTTGTTGAATTCTGACTCGATGTTCTATTATGAACATTTGCTAACATTTAATCACTCTACATTTTTTTTAAAATAAATTTCGAAATGTATTTAATTTTTTATTTATTCTTTGCTCGTTTCATCCTGGACAGTCAATGCACATGTTCTGGGGATTACAAAGAAAAACTTGTTTACAAAACGATATTAGAGAAAGAAGCGTTTAAGCGGCGTCTCGAGCTCTGCAGACAGCCCACACAATTACAGAAGTAAACAAGTACAAACACATACAAGTACAGCAGTGAACGAATACAGAAGTACATATAGGTACTGAGAACCACACAATGCTCTTCTTGTGTAAAGCAGCAACAAAATAGCTGATTATTATTTATTTAATTAATTAATTAATTTAAAAATTATTTATTTATTTATTTATTTATTTATTTATTTATTTATTTATTTATTTATTTATTTATTTATTTATTTATTTATTTATTTATTTATTTATTTATTTATTTATTTATTTATTTATTTATTTATTTATTTATTTATTTATTTATTTATTTATTTATTTATTTATTTATTTATTCATTCATTCATTCATTCATTCATTCATTCATTCATTCATTCATTCATTCATTCATTCATTCATTCATTCATTCATTCATTCATTCATTCATTCATTCATTCATTCATTCATTCATTCATTCATTCATTCATTCATTCATTCATTCATTCATTCATTCATTCATTCATTCATTCATTCATTCATTCATTCATTCATTCATTCATTCATTCATTCATTCATTCATTCATTCATTCATTCATTCATTCATTCATTCATTCATTCATTCATTCATTCATTCATTCATTCATTCATTCATTCATTCATTCATTCATTCATTCATTCATTCATTCATTCATTCATTCATTCATTCATTCATTCATTCATTCATTCATTCATTCATTCATTCATTCATTCATTCATTCATTCATTCATTCATTCATTCATTCATTCATTCATTCATTCATTCATTCATTCATTCATTCATTCATTCATTCATTCATTCATTCATTCATTCATTCATTCATTCATTCATTCATTCATTCATTCATTCATTCATTCATTCATTCATTCATTCATTCATTCATTCATTCATTCATTCATTCATTCATTCATTCATTCATTCATTCATTCATTCATTCATTCATTCATTCATTCATTCATTCATTCATTCATTCATTCATTCATTCATTCATTCATTCATTCATTCATTCATTCATTCATTCATTCATTCATTCATTCATTCATTCATTCATTCATTCATTCATTCATTCATTCATTCATTCATTCATTCATTCATTCATTCATTCATTCATTCATTCATTCATTCATTCATTCATTCATTCATTCATTCATTCATTCATTCATTCATTCATTCATTCATTCATTCATTCATTCATTCATTCATTCATTCATTCATTCATTCATTCATTCATTCATTCATTCATTCATTCATTCATTCATTCATTCATTCATTCATTCATTCATTCATTCATTCATTCATTCATTCATTCATTTATTTATTTATTTATTTATTTATTTATTTATTTATTTATTTATTTATTTATTTATTTATTTATTTATTTATTTATTTATTTATTTATTTATTTATTTATTTATTTATTTATTTATTTATTTATTTATTTATTTATTTATTTATTTATTTATTTATTTATTTATTTATTTATTTATTATCATTATAAAAACGAGTTTCACTGTTAAAATTGTTTTATATCAATAAAATTTATTTATTTCAACTGACCGATATCAAGGATCCTCTGTTTGAAACTCTGCTGTTTGTTGTGCCAAGTCTTCCAAGCTTCAATTTCGTTTCCAACGTAACTTGCATCTTGGAACAGAACCATCACCACAGACTGTTTTAAAATTTAAATATTTAAATCTATTATTATTCTTGTTGTAACTCTCATTTCATAAAAATATTTTTTATTCTATTTTTATATTATTTGTACATAACTATTTAACAGTCTTGACACAGATATGCAAATACAAAACTTAAATGACAAGTGGATCGCTCTAGATTCTAGAATGAAAAACCGTGCTAATCGATATGAACCGAGTTGTGCAACATTTTGACTGAATAACTGCTGAGCAAGCATTTGGTCTGAAAATTGCAAGCAACGAGACAACATTTTAACTCAATGCCCTCTCATAATATTTATTAAACATTATTACACTTTATTTTTAAAAACTCTTATAAATTATATTACTTAAAATGATTTTTGACTGTTTAAACTTTGTAAATGCGTTTAAATGTAGTAATTTTATTTCAAATATCGTAATTGAAATTAATTAAAAATGTTACGTTTCGTTGTAATAAGTAATTCTCATATGCTGAATAGAAAAAACTTAATAAAAAATGGTTTTTAATAAATAGCTAGATGTTAAATCGCGTTATAAATTTTTTGCTGCACTTTTCCATCCGTTTTTTAACACTTCGTAACGCTCTTGACTCTAAAGAGCTGACATGATCCAACTTCTGCAGACATGGTCTCGTAGACAAAACAAACTTAAGACCCCTCTGGAGGATTGACCCAATCCTTTCAACAATTACCAACAGTCCAGCTTTCAGCATTTTGACCGTTTTGAAACCGAGTAAGTTTATCAGTTTTGAAACCAGAAGTCTTTGAACGCTGATTGTTGCAAACGTCTCCCTCATCGAAAGCACGCGACATCGTGACTTGCGTGCATAAAAACATTCAATAATTTCATCATTTGCCTTAAGAAGGTTTCGAGACTCCCACCAATAAAGCATTCTGTTTGTTTGGTTGTGATCAAATCACAAATTATGATGTGTCCGCATATATATTGAGACAACGTGCATTCCTTGCTTTCATTATAGTGCTTTGTTGACAATAAATCTGTTCGAAATATTTCAAAACTGCTTAGTTTTAATGCACTCATCAACGAGTGCAGACTTTCTAAATTTTCTGAAACTGTGTCAGAAGAAACTTTGACGTTTTTCCTTTGTCAATAAAAGCACAGAAACATTTGAATGTGGACAAGTTGGCTCACAAATTGATATTATCTCTCACTTTCAGTAGGACGTGATTCGTCTTCAACTTCTCAGAAATGCACTCCAGCGACAGTAGATAGTATTGACCTGATTTTTAAAAACAAAATTGTCAGCCATTATTTAAAATAAAATAAGATAATCAAAACAAAAGTTTGAAGACAAATGAATTATTTGACAATCTAGGCAGCTTTAATATCTTCATCTGAAAAGCAAAATCAGCTAAAAAACTAGATTGTTTCAACTTTTGGAAACCAAATTTAAAAAAATAGCACATCGGTTATACATTTGAAATTAATTGCAAACCAATCCCAAGCCTGTATAAAAGAAGAAAAAAAAATAATTTTTATGATCTGCGAGGTGTCTTCCTACATACAGCTATATCAGTCTTAAAACTCCCGTTGTAAAACTACAAATTATTATAAAAAACCACAACGATATGGCACTCGGTGAGTTTGCGAAGTCAAAAAGACTTTTAATAAATAAAATAATCAATTAATCAAAAATAATAATCAAATAACAGCGCTTGGAATTAATACAAAATTAGAGGTAATTTTTCAATTATAAGTCTTAACTAGGGTTGCCAGATAGCTTTTATACCAGACAGCTTCTCATCTTCGGGTTTTTTGCAGAGCGGGGGAGTGAAGTTAATGCAAAAATACAATACAAAATACAATAGTTAATGCAAATGTATTATTTTGTTAATGCGTTTTAGGTGTAATAGAGTTGGCTACGTCACAGAGAGTGGTTGTAAATATTTCACTGGTCTTTTCCCATCAACATCGGGTCATCAGAAATGCACCCGCACATTTGGTATTCATTATTTATTTTATCTTGGACCATCAGCTGAAAAACCGGACTGTCCAGTTCAAAACCGGATCCCTGGCGACCGTAGTCATAAGCATTATATTGGCGCTGTCGACGAGGAGGCACGCTGATGACGTCCGTCCCACATATCAGAAGCTATGAATGAAATAAAGAAGTCTCTGAAGTTTATATGAAAAGTGCCATTTTTTATTATAAACTTAAAAATCATAATTCACAGTAAACAATAAATCTTGTAAAATGCTTTGGATGTTTGAGACTACAACGATGAGACGTCTATAGTACATGTCTAATATTGGGACGTCGAGTATACCAATGCAGAGAGACAATTGGACGTTATTGTACTGGAACTTGCATGATTACGTCAGAAGTCACGTGAGATAGTGTGGTAAATACAAAAAGAGAAAAAAACTATTGAAATTATATAAGAAGAACAAGCCTAGAGCTGACTTGAGCTAAACAAACGCAGGTTGTACAAATGAACTAATAATGGTTATCAGTCAACGAAAAATATATTTAAACGTTAAAATAATCATCGTATTATTTACAAATGTTCAACATTATTCTTATTTGTTATTTTAATTAATCAATCAATTAATCAATTAAAATGAACTTTAAAGCGGCAGATGTTTTAGGTTGGTCTTATTTATTGCAAACAAGCGTGTTTGGTATTTTTTGAAATATGCTTTGACAGACTGTGGCGATTGGTGTAAAGGTCTATCATCCTCTAGTTATGGAAATAAAGAAATAGAAAACTGGACAATATAGAAATAATGGCTGTAGTTTCATATTGGTCATACTACCTAAATAACACTAGTTCGAAACGTCAATGTGAAAAACTCATTTCTCTTATCCTGCAGCCTCAACGTAGGCAGAAACACACTTATTTTCTTCAAAACTTATAAAACACCGAAATGTGACTAATAAGTCAATGAATCAACAAAATTTAAAAGTAGTTTAATTAGCTAACGTGTTTTAAAAACGTTCATTTAGGTTACAATCTCTGTTTTATGTGTGTGTGTGTGGCTTTCTCTGTACGCAAATCTTGCAATTAAAATTTAACCAGCTTTTCGACTAGCTAGGAAGATGAAACTTTCAGAATAGCTCTATATTGGATGACAATACATGATTCAATTAAAAAAAACTTAATTTGTACATCTTTCGTATTTCTAAATCGAGTGTATTTGAAATTAAAGTTTATGTTAAAAAACTCGTTTTTCCTATACTTTTTATTATTTATCTACCATCCCTTATTTTTATTATTTATCTACCAACCCTTGTTTTTATTATTTATCTACCAACCCTTGTTTTTATTATTTATCTACCAACCCTTGTTTAAGTAGGTCGTTTTGGAATCTTGTTGGGTTTTCTTCAGTGGTGAGATCGGTGCTTTCAAATGGAAAATGAAGGAGTCTAAATATTCAGAGCTGAAATTTGAAATATGTTTGTTTTTTTTTAATTAATATAAAATATAACAGCAATAACCCGTCAAAATTGGCGTATTTATTTTAATTTCAACATATAAAATCATTGTTTTGCGATTGCAACACCATTTAACAGCGTTACGCGAAGCTATAACGTACGTACATACATACATGCAGACATAGAATATTAAGTATGTTGATATTATAAATGATTTAAAGTAAATAAATCAGTTAAAAATAAATATATTTACTGAAAAAATGGTAAAACTCAGATTGGAGACAGAAAATTGTTGAAAAAAATAAATAACGATGGTTCAAACAATAGAAGATCAAAATAAACCATTCAATAGAAATGTTTTTTAATAAAAAAGAGCTAAAGTTTTATTTAAATGTCTAACAAAATAGATCACTAGTCATAAATTGGCCAAATAGGATTTTAAAAAAAATCTGTATTCAAGAAACATAACAAATAAGCCTTAAAACGACGTTTTTTCAGAAATTCTTTATGTTTCAAGATTCGCAAGATCTTCATTTATTGCAAAAAAATTTTTTTAAACAATTTTTGAAGTTTATATATGCAAATATTTATTTAATTGTATTTGATTTGGGTTTGTTTTAAAACATAAATAAATGGTTGTTTTATTAAAAAAAATATTTCAAATGTTTTTAAACTTTAACAAAATGCATTGTCATAAGAAGTGAGTTTAAAATTAAAATTTCAGCTCGATTGGATGACGAGAAGTTAGTAAATTTTCACTTTCAAGATTTGCAAGTATTCAAGCAATTAAGCAAGACCGGCGGTAAATTAATTTAAGGAATTTAAAAATGAAATTTGCAATACGTGTTTTTTGAATATTTAACTACTTATTTAAAAAAAAAAATTCTTTTCAAATAAATGTGACATACTTCTGATAAAAAGCTTGGCTGTCAACGTCGGAAGAAATTAATTGCAGCTGGCACGACTCCTTCTTATTTCTTTTGCTTGAACGTTTCTGAAGAATATTTAGCTGAATAAACTCAAAGAATTATTAAAAATCTGTGAAAAAGCTATATTATTGCTTATTTTTAATTACCACAGACAGAACCTTTCTGTCTGACGAGACTTTTCGGGAATCTTGACTCGTGTCAGCTTCTTCGACGGTCACTGTGATGGGTGGAGTTAGTGTTAAAACTACTTTATCTGACGACAATAATGGTTTTGACTCTGGCTTAGCATTTGCAGATGAGCTGATTTTACATAGATAATCTGATTGGTCATTGGCATGTTGACAATTTTTATCGTCGTGCGAAGAAGCCATTTTAGTGAAAGGTTTAGATGTTTGGGTACAGTGATTTAGCTGCCCTTGTGGAATGTTAGTATAAGAGCAGTCTGGAGAAAGACCGAGGCTATTAAGTGTTGAAAAAGGTTCGGTAGGTGATGATTGATTTTTAATTTTTTGATTTCGTATGATTTTGTTCACCAACGCTTGGTGAATAAGATTGGACTTCCCGCCAGTTGACACAATCGGCTGCGATAACATTTCATCTTTTTTTATTTTCATATTCACATTTGTATTTGAAGTCGTCAAACTGGTTTCAAGTACCGGACTTACGTCATAACTTTGAGGAACCATTTGTTGGTACTGTTTCTGAAATAGTTGGAAACCAGTCTTAAGTTGAATCAGCTCGTCAGATGTGCTACTCGAACAATAATTATCTTCTGTGAGAATATCTTGAGCTTGGAACGACATATTTGGAATAGGAAACGTGTAAGGAGATGTTGAATGTCTTATTTCTGGCTGAATTGGAAAATCAGCTGAGTCTGGACTTTCGGCAATTTTAGGCTCAACAATGAGTTGACTTGATAAGCTTTTATTTGATTGAAACAATTCTTCAGTGTTTGTGTTTTCTTGACATGCTAAGTTGTTTTCTTTTAGGATTTCCAAGGCAGTGAAAGCATTTTTGGAGTACGTAGGTTCACTGCTGCCATTCAACTGTTTTACAGAGAAGTTCATCTGCCAAGGCAAATGTTTTTTATTTTGATTTGCATTGTGAGACTCAGATTGCTTCCACTTCAGAAAAGATTGCATCTTTGGAAGAGTGGCCTGAGATGTGAATGCGAGAGATTCTGTTATCATCGGAGATGGGTCGTTAGGACTTTTTGAAAATTTTGAAACTTGAGGAGCTACCGAAGTAGAACATGGTGAAAGTGACTGTAAATAAGAAAATTGAGCCGGGCTGAATGGACAGGCAGTAGACAAAGAAGGTTGAAGGACTGAATTGGGAATAAAAGGATTCGCTGCAAAAGAATCAAAAAAATTTAATGACGTGGGTCTGCGATGAAAAGTTGTTCTCTCACTTGAAACTGCGTGAAGCGCAGCTGCAGAGTTGGCGCCTATGACCGACGAATAGGGAGGTGGAAGCTTTGACTGCCTTAGGCACTTCAGGTGATCGAGGTTATTGGTTAAGTCATACTGTGAGCGAGAATAACTAAAGTTATTTTTGCTTGTTAAAAATTCTTTCACATCAAATGGACGATTTTCCGGGAACACTAGATTAGCAGAGAAGACAGTTTTTAGGTCTCCAGGTAAATTCTCCGGAATAACATTTGACGAAGTTTTTTGTAACTCATTGGTACTTCGAGAATAGGATATGAGATTTGTTTGGTCTGAGAGTCGTTCTTCTGATTGGCTGAAAGCATCATGATTTGAGGCAGCGTAAGTCACGTGTTGAATGTTTTTATCGAAACTACTGGTATTCTCTTCGCGTTCAGACTGCAAAAATTGTATGCTATTGAAAGGACTTTCTTGTTGAAATAATTCATCGTCCATTTGAAAATTAAAATCAAAAGACGGCTCAGAAAGCAGAGTTTCAAAATCATTAGAGGAAGAAGGAAAAAGATTAGCAGAATTAGAAAAATAAGTGCTGTAAACTGGTTCTTGAAAAGATGAAACCCCATCGCTAGATGTGAACCTTGGACATAAATCAAGTTTATGGTCGGTCAACTTCTCGCAGTGGACTTCATCGCTTACGTGGTGCAGCGTTTTAGAACGCTTCTCTGAGAAAGTTGAGTGATGCGAAGAGTTGTCAGATGTGACGGACTTTCCTGTTGCGTCACCATATGCTCTCTTTCTAACTGGCCTGTAACTTGCCGTTAAAGATGACATCTGTAATTTACAAAATATAAATGTTAATCAAATTTGTAAACTATATAGAAGTAATCATTTGCATTCTTATAGGTAATTATAACTTAAACAAGAAAACCGTAAAAACGCTGTTTGTTTTAAATCTTTTATAATTTTTTAAAAAACATTGACCACAGTATTCTAATTATTTAATATGTGAAGCATGTGAGGTATGAAAATTTAAGAAACTTTCGACTCATATGGAATAAACAAACTTTTTATAAAATAAATTTTTATGATAAAAATTTAAAGCTTGTTTCTCTACATAAAATTTGTAATTTTAAAAATTTTATAAAGTTTTAATTGATTTTATTCTATAATTCACTCGAACATTGTCTAATCGATCTGAAAATTTAATTAAATATAAAATCCGCAGCAGCAAATAAACCGTAAATGTAAATGTAAATGTAAATGTATAACATTAAGGCGCTACTTCGTATATCAACAGCGCCGGGAACTGCTAGTGCATATGGGATCACACAGTGTTACCTGCCACCCGCACGTGTATCCGAAATCGGAATGTGCCGAACCCTATTACACCCCAGTCGTGAAACTGGTACTCATTCATCGACCAGTGAAGGATGAAAGGCTGAGTTGGCCTGAGCAGTGTGAGTGAATTCCTTGCTCAACGGAATTACGCCTCGCCGTGACTGAGATATGAACCGACAACGGCAGGATGATAGCATAACTGCTTTCACCACTGTGCTACGGCGCCTCTTGTAAGTCGTAAGTCGTTGGTCGTGGTTTTCAAGTAAACAAAATCTTAGGCAAATTGGTTCAGGGGTGTGGATTTGTAGACGGAGCATTTATTTTATATATTTACACAGATTTTATATATCAAAATTCAAGGAAAATTAAAGTCAAATATCTTAAGCGCCATCAACTGCGTGAGACAACTTACAAAGTTAAGTTTGACAGATTGCGGCAGATAAATGAGAATTGTAACAAATAGATTTACACAGATTGTGATTTTATATACAAAAATGCAAGCAAAATTAAGGTCAAATATTTTAAGTGCCATCTACTGTGTGAGACAACCTCTAAGTTGAGTTTGACAGATTGTGGCATATAAATGACAGTCGTAATAAGATGCTGTCAATATTGTCATTCTTATATTTCTAAAATAAATGATGTTTATTTTCTTTATTTTTGTTTCATTAATTAAAAAAATTATTTTTCATATTGATGGGTAAAAATAAATTTGAAATATAAATAGTTAGCTTTTTTTTGAATCCAGAAAAACTCAGGTTTACCGTAATGGTACATTTTTTAAACTTATTCAATAACTATTGCACATTTTAAAATTAAAGAAAAACACTCTAGAATGGTTCAAAACATAAAAAATCTTTTAAATCGTGAACTGGCAAGTGATAGCAGTTTTGGCGGCACCAGTGGTAAAGCATTCACGTGTATTATTATTTTTAAACAGTTTGTCGATCAAATTTTGCAAGCAGTTGCTCACAATCGCTTGCTGGTGTGAGATACTCTCGTAATAACTGTATGTGTATAATAGTTCAATAAGTAAAAAAGTACAAGTGATCAGTGGTGCAGAAGTTTTTTTTCTTCAAGGATACAGTACAAAAACATTCGCGAGTATAATTTGAGAAAACTACAGCATGCAAATTGAATAGGATTTAAGACTCAGCATTATAAATTGACATGGCTTAGAATGGTTCAGAAAACTGAAGCCTGTTTGAAAGCCACCACAACAGTCAAAGGCAGTTTTTTATGGTGTGTGTCTCCACACACTCCCTATGGACGCTGGTGACGCCGGTTAGATTCGAACCGCCATCATTTAAGCCAACAGGTAAACGCTTTACAGCAGACCACCAGCACAATACGACAGCAATATAAACAATATAGAGAAGTGAAAGTTAATTTAACCCTATGTCGTCAACCTTTAATTGCAACACATTCTGTCAACCTGGGGTTTAAGACACCTCAGCTTCAAACATGATGACATTTTGCGTTTTAAAGTATTTTATTGAACATATCTAAAAAGATGTGGTCATTGAGATTACAGTGATGAAAAATTACAATGTTGTTGTCAACAAATAAACTCTAAAATGCAGAAATTGTCACTTCTTAAACACACGATTGCTTTGTATATTGGCCTCCCGTGCATAGATATCAAGATTTTTGCAAACCGGCAACCATAAGCACTCCTATGAAAGCCATGTCCTTTACCTCATTAGTTTCTTCTCACACATGTTTTTCAACATCTTTATTTTGATGAGCTGTATTCCATTCATGAAAATTTTTATTTTTCTCACAATCAGAAAAACCATGTCATCGGTCATAAGTAATCCAATACCGTCAGACAAGTCTTGGAAGCTTTGTCCAACAGCATTAATGCGTTTTTCAGTCAAACCATTTGCTGCCGCCGTCTGTGCTAATGGTTTTGCAGTTTGCAACCAACAAAGGCAATTTTTGCCAGTGAGAAATGGAGCAGCGATTATTAGAGAATTTTTAGACAGGTGAATCTTACGACTTACCGGGGGCGGTCCACGATCGGATCTCGCTTCAAATTCTACATCACTTGCTTCTTTAAAATCACTTCTGCCATCTTCACTAAAGTAGAGTTTCACTTTTTAAAGTTTTTAACATTCTGATAATCATAATTTTGTGTAAATGGGCTTCAACATTGATGGGGTGTCAAACACCCCAGGATGACGAATATGCCGTAGGACCCTTTAACCGTTCGCATTTCCAATAAATCCATCATTCAAATTTGGCCAAATATTGTCAGAATGTTGGGATGGTAGGGCTACTAGATGTCACAGAAGCATTTAATTTTATTTGGTTTAATGAGTAAGAAACAGGCTCTATTATACTCTCTGGGGTGTGATACCCCCCAGGTTCACGACATAGGGTTAACAAATTGAAAATATTTAAGAGCTTAATAGACATTTTCAGCTCAGAAACCGCACTTATCCACTCTCAATTATCTCAATGTATTTAGGCAAAAAACAAAACTGTTTAAAAAAAATAAGCAGACAATTAAAACATAGTAGATACGTCGCTAATCCTCTTATATGTACCTACATTTTATCCAGCCAATAACAATGTTTACAACGAAAACTTAAATTTTCAGCTTTGTCTAGACTGGCGATTAAAATCCAATATATATGTAGGTATTTTAGATTCAAAAAGCGTGGAAACATAATTAATCAGAAATAGAAGTTATGTTCACGACTGCAATGAAGAACAAACAAAACACAACTCTTTGGGACAACGCCTAGACTAGACTATTCACTATTATCGTGGTTTCGTACTCACAGGGAACTACGTAGTATTCAGTGATTAAGTTTTTCTTAAATAACGCAATGATAAATATATTTAAATCTTTTGTTACAACTCACTTTCCAATCGTAGGCTGCAATTCTTTCATATCATCAAGGGAGACATCTCTGAGTTATTAACTACTTCTTAACTACTGTCTATATTAACTAGTAGTTAACTACTTTTTAACATTAACCAAAAAACTTTTTAGCATCTGCAATTAAATACAAGTTAAATAAACCTGATTTTTTAAGTTCTTGGTTCTTTTCTTTTATGTAGGCCAACAATTTTTCTTTAATTAATAATTTTTTTGTCCATTGTTCAAAAATATTCAATTTGAATTGGGGTATTATCGCTGTTTCTAGAAAATATTTTTCATTTTCCAAAACAGGTTCAAATCGCTCCTCTATACCATGTGATAGGGCTTTTAAAAAAACGTGATGGTTTTATCCCAACAGGATGATATTTTTGTATGCCTATGATGGTTGGAATAATGTGACCAATGTATGACTTTTCATTTTCGATGATATCTATTGCGGTGACTATTGGTTTCATAATCAGAATGAACAATTTTAAAAAAGCAAACTGCTTCTCTTTAAATGCAACTTGCCCTAATTTCTTCTGACAATCACAAACATTCTCTAAACTTATATTATTGTTAATATAAGTTTCAACCAAATAGAATTCTGAGCACCACCGTGTAAAATCTGGATTTATAAATGTTGAACCTGTACAACCTCAGCATATTTTTACACTGAGATGAATGGAGTTTGATAATGATACAATATTTGCTATTGATCTATCATAAACTTGTTTGTATTCCAAATTAATCCTTGCCTTCAATGCATCAACACTCGCCACAAGGTTTAAGGTATGATTACCACCGTGCTTATAATAAGGTAAAAGAAGCACAGTGCTTATGATGGGGTAAAAGAAGCTCATTTTCTATCAAATCTGCTATACTTTTACCGACTAGATCTTCATTATTTTCATACATAACATATACTGGCCCATCCATTTCAGTTTCATCATCTGTAGAAAGATTTTCAGCCACCAAAAAAATTTAGTAGTTAAAAAATAGCTAATTACTGTAGTTAATAACTATTTAAAAAAATAGTTAACTATTATTTGTTAACTAGTTTAACCAAAAGTAGTTATTAACTATTTCTTAACAAGTGTAGAGTAGTTAATAACTAGTAGTTAACTATTTATAGTTAGTAACTACCCATCACATTTTTTTTAAAGTTTAACCCTCGGAGGCTCTCGCTAATGCATCACACTTGAGATCTTTGGGGTCCATATGGACCCAGAATTTTCGTTGGTATCTTTACATTAAGATGTGTGTGTTAGGTGTATAAAAAATTATAGTTATACCTATAAGCAAGGCCTTGAAAGCGGGGCCAATTGTTACACAAATTTTACGGGGATTGGGGAACTTTCCCCACCTTTGTTTCGTTTTGGTTTCATCGACATATGACCAGATAGTAAGTTAATTTCAGACGTATGAAAGCAAGTCACAATGACAAGAAAAATAACACATACAATAGCTTATCACCATAAAGCTACAGTTATTGTTTGTAAGTGTTAAAGTTAAATTATTAGATTCAAATTTGCATCTTCTGATTCGCAGAGGTTTGGAAACCATTGACGTCAACTTATTCTCCTCATCGGCAACACACTGCTCGTTTTCATCTTCAATGCGGGAAGGTTCATAGTCTTCAAGCATTCAACATATACAGAATATCAGAATCACTATCACTCAGTAATTTGTCACTTTCATTAGAAGCACTTTCTCCGTCATTGCCACCTTGCGAATTGTCAACATCTGTGTCGCTCTCACTATCAGAGTCGTTATCATCAGTTGATTCAAGATCGTCAGCACTGGCATGCCATCGTTTTCAAATATCAGTTTTATAATTTCTTCCGTTGTATAGCGTCTCTGTTTACGTTTGGCCATTTTACACACTATGATATGAAATTACTTCATGTTCATGTCCATGACACACTTAGCCGGTTTTTTCATTCAACAACTGATTTACGTAAACAAAAACTCTAATATGTATGTATGTATGTATGTATGTATGTATGTATGTATGTATGTATGTATGTATGTATGTATGTATGTATGTATGTATGTATGTATGTATGTATGTATGTATGTATGTATGTATGTATGTATGTATGTATGTATGTATGTATGTATGTATGTATGTATGTATGTATGTATGTATGTATGTATGTATGTATGTATGTATGTATGTATGTATGTATGCATGTATGTATGTATGTATGTATGTGTGTGTGTGTTAGTGTGTGTGTGTGTGTGTGTGTGCGTGAGTGCGTGCGTGCGTACGTACGTACGTACGTACGTATGTATGTATGTATGTATGGTATGCGCGTTTAATCGAAGTTATTAAGCAATCGTACACTGTGAATCCTAAAGATTTAAAACGATTTTACCTAAGCTTATTATACAGGAGATTATCCGATTATATCAAACTTTATGTTGGACATATAGTTCAAAAGGAAAAATCGCAAGATATTGAAGCTGTTTTACGAAGGAATGGCATAAAATGTAGTGATTTTGATTTGCTTGACCCTGGTTCGATCTAAAGCATTGAACAGTTTTTTTATATTGCTGAGCAGGTAGATCAACCACACTGTCTGAGTATCATATTTAATAATTTACAGCGATTAAGATCTTGACTTGATTGAACTTCCTATAATAATGGTAGAGATGGAAAACGTTCTTTATTTGTTATCTGTCAGTTCGATAAAAACAAAAAAACCGTTATTTTGACAGGTTATGTTTAGTATATAGATAACGGCCAACGTTTTTATCTTCCGAACGCAAAGTTTGGTTAAAAAAAAATTTATTGCTTACACTTAAATATTATTTCTAATCTTTAAGTACATTTGTATATAAGCGTTGTTTAAAATTTTTCCATGTTTTTTATTAATACATTAAACCAATAAAATAAATAAAAATAATAACATTAGTCTCTGAATAAGAAACACCAGCAGAGACTCAGACTCGAGTGCTGGCATGTCATCTTTTTCCGCTTAAGACTGTAAGACTCTTCTGCTTGAACACAAAGTTATTCAAAAGAGATTAACTGTAACTGCTGAGACTCAAAGTGAAATTGTCATTTCTTGAATGACAATTTCAATGTGTTAAGTTGTTCTTTTTTGTTGATCGTAATCCTCTTTTGCGGGAATATAATTGTTGGGTTCACGCGAGTTTGCAAGAAATTTTGACGACTTAGTGGACATTTTTATAGAAATAATTTTTTTAGTCTAGCAGCTGTTAACACTTTTTAAGCTAGTTTTATTTTCGTTGAATTTTAATGACACTCAAGTTTGAAAAGTATTAACAACTTGTTATGTCAGATGTATTTAGTAATCAAGCACTTGAACAAATGCTTGTTTTCAGTGTAAAATAATTTTTAAGCGATTATTTATTAGCGGTAACTTGTGTTAAATTAGTTTTTTCTAATGATAACTGTTGAATGTGAAAATAAAAATAGCTGATAAATGAAAAGTGAATTGCATACCCATGACGTAGTTGAAGTGTGTGGTGGAAAAACAAGCTAGTGAGCCTTGCTTCTGGTGTTTGTGCGAATGTTAATGATGGAGTCACATGTGACATAGCCAATGAAAGTGGCGTGAGCATTCTAAAAAATGGAAAAGCCAGGATTATTGTGATATTAAGGTACCGAAAGCTGAAACTGTGAGAAATTTAGCAAGTTTGTTCAACAAGTGTTCTGATGGAGATGACAAAAGAGAAGTTGATGCCAGTAAATTGCTCCATCGTCTCGTCATGGCAGCTTGAAGTTAGCGGTCAATTAAATTGTCTGAAATTCTCTTGGATCTCAAAATTCGTGAATCTTGTTTTTGAACTCATTTATGGTGATGGAAAATATTTTAAAGTGCATTGAAGCACGTGGACACTGCCACGGTAGGACTCTTGTAATGTTGAAATCGTTGTTCCAGACAGACTATAATAATAGTTAAAATAATACTAGTCAAGAAAACCTGTCCTGTTGTTCTCTCAAGCAGAGATGACTTAGAACTAAGAGTTAGGCGCCGAAGGCATATTGTAAGTCACTTCAATTCTGGAAGTGGTATCACAGAGTCTAGTATTGTATAAGGTGAGGTGACCCGTATACTGCATCTGAATAAGTTCAGCTCAGTCTGAGCCTAACTTTACTTCTGTTGGTCACACTATAATTGACAATGTCCAGTCTTTTTGCAGATAAAGTTGAATCAATCAAACTTATTCGTCACGTATTATATAGTTTTAACAAGACTTTAATTTTTAAATAAACATGTTTTCAGAATCATTGTTGTTATTAGTATTGTCGGATTAAATTGGGTTGGTGGATCGCGTTGGGTTGGATTGTGCTGAGTCCGGTAGTTTTATCCTGCAGTGGGTTGGGCTGGGTCGGATATATCAGTTGGTGGGTTGGGCTGGGTTGTCACTAAAAATTGACTCACAGACAACTCTGATACAGCACTCCAGTGAGAATTTAATGTTTTTCATGACCAAAGTGAGCAAACAGATCATTTACAGCATAGTTATAAAAGACCTGCTGTTTATATGCTCACAACTGTCACATGCACATTATTAAGTTGAAGGCATGTGCAACTTCATACTGCATAACCGATTTTTTTGCATAGGTACTAAAACAACATTTATGCCTGTATAATTATATTTGTTCAATCCAACATAGTTTCATTTTAGTTATAAATGAGAAAAAATATTTTATCAATAATTTATAAATTAATCGTAGCTGTCATTGATAAAAACATGTCATCTAGGACAACTAAATATTTTAGGTAGAAAGTGCTCTTCTATGCCAACAGAAGTTGAAGAAAACGGGGAGCTACTGTGAAGCGATGAGGTGTAACTGAAATCAAAATGCAATCCTTGAAGGCTTTGATGTTGTGGCGGCGCATTCTAGAAAACGAAAGTTAAGTGTGAACAAATTGTGTCGCTCTTCGCGCCCTTTGATAACTTGGCACTCAAGTTTGCTGTTTTGCTCTTGCTGGTAGTAATGCCAATGTCAAGTGTCTAGCTAGCTGATTGCTGTAGTGGAATTAAATTTTAAACTTTTCGAGAGTTGTGTACAATATTGAGCAGCTCGAACAACTGCTGGAAGTTTCAGATATCAGATCGTTTAAGATTAAAATACAATCATATACATTAAAATATTTCCATTAGCCATTTTACTGTTTTGTTATATTTCAAATAATCAATCACAACTTTAACAATACTATTTTGAAAGCCAAAGGAAAATATAAACAAATTTTCTATGAAAACTATGTAAAATTATAATCACAATGCCATCGTTCTATTTTTAATTTAAAAAACATTCTTTAATGCCCCATTTTATTTGTCAACACCAGCGGAATCGTAGTTTAAAAATCCCGACTACGCCACTGTAGATGTAGTTTTTATAATGAATTTGGGTTTGACAAAAATTTGATAATACCTTAAAAGACCATGCAAGCCAAAAAAACTGAAACATGCAATCGGTTGTACTAAATTAGATCTGTTTTCTTATTCAGCGTTGCTTTAGTACCTATCACCATAAAGCGCAAATCGCAAACGATTGAAAACTCTTTAAGCCTTCGGCAAAAAAAGTAATGTTTGATAATGCCGAAATATTTTAAAATAAGCGATCACTCTATCATTTGATAGAATGTGAACAAGTCGTGTTCCGAGGGTTTGAGTTATTTGTTAGTAAGTTTATAGATAGAGAAATCAGTAAATGACAAATATTACGACATCATAAAGTTTAGAATTCATTGCACACAAAACTTGCTCAATTTTTGAATAGCGGTGTAATAAAAGCAATGTTATAAAAAATCTGACAGCAAGTGATCATGAAGTTAATTTATGGAATGAAAGAAAAGCTATAAATACAATCTGAATAAGGAATAAGCAACAAGCTAATTAAAATTAGTTTAAAGCAAGCTCCTTGCAAAAAATGAGGTTTATTAAAAACATGTTGTAATATTTTTATATTATGCAAATCAATTTCTAAATGCAATAATAGTTTCACCATTGCTTATAGTAATACTTTAGTGAAAAATTTTAACAAGTTTTGTACATTAAGATCTTCTAAATGACCCAAGCGCCCTCTAGTGAATAATTTTAAATTCGTTACAAAAATTGAAATTATTTGAAATAATAATTAAATTGCTTTAGAAAAAATAAAAGTGTGTAATAATAATGATTTAATCACTTCGGAAATGGTTGAATATTGTTTTCGCGGGTTGCTAAAGTTTAAGTTGGTGAAAAAGACTCATTCGCCACCATTGCTCACTTGGAACCACAAGATACATTTCAATAGTAAATACATAATTGTGATAAATCAGAAATTTAAAGTACAAAGCAGACAAAACGTTTGCGCTTATAAATGTTTTTCAATAACATAAAACGCGTCTGTCATAAACATATTACAATTTCAGGCAGGTGGTGTAAGGGGCGACGTCATTGTTCAATGTGAATGTCTCAAAATAAAGTGTATATACATATATATATATATATATATATATATATATATATATATATATATATATATATATATATATATATATATATATATATATATATATATATATATATATATATATATATATATATGTATATATATATATATATATATAATTTAAATCTTTATCTTCGATATTTTTACACACTTTTACTTAACTTGACTTTTCTGTCTGTCTGTCTGTCTGTCGGTCGGTCTGTCTGTCTGTCTGTCAGTCTGTCTGTCGTCAAATTTTGCAATCGATTTTAAACTAACTTCCCGATGAGCTATAGACTTAAAAATTTAAACATA
>OZ022240.1:30399532-30447032 GCA_963978895.1 Erpobdella octoculata
GTTTCCGTGAATGCCTGTCTGTCACAATCGCAGCTTATTTCGTAAGACGCAGACAAAAGCAAATAGGGGTGCTGCTTAGAACTGAATGCTCGAAAACAATGCAATACAATGACGCTTTTAATTAATTAGAAGCAGAGCGGGAGCTGAATGTCTCAGCGCGAAGAAAGAGTGAGAGAGAGAGAGAGAAAGAATGGTTATTAAATCCTTTCGCACTGGTCTCAATATTAAAAAGAAGTTACCATGAGTCGTGTTTCTCGATAGAAATCTCTAAGAGTAGGAGGTGTGTGGAATAATAATGACTTAAATGTTAAAGTGTTAAGATCAATGGAAAGTTTTTATTTTTGTATGATATATATATATAATTCATATTCATCTATGAAGGTGAAAAACTACGAGTCTTGTAATGAAGTCAGTTCCCACGTCTTGTCGTAAACCATATTATAACAGGTGATTGAATGAAATTATATCAAAAATATTATTTAATATTTTTGAGAGCGGTTGGTGTTTCAGACAGATCTTCGCAAAGTACAATTTAATCTAAATAAGATCTATTTTTTCAAGAAATGAAACAAATGAAACATCTTCTTAGAACAACCTCGACAAAATGTCAAAAATAAATACTAGAGAGGAGACATTAACGCATCTGCAATGTCAACGTTCCACGCGTTACCGAGTAACTCTTGTAACACTTGAATTGCTTGTAACGAAGATCCTTGCCTGGACGTTCCTCAGCGATTTTAGAATATATTTTCACAGGTACCTGCCGACAGATTCGAAAACTACCAAATAAAACTCTCAAAGCAATGCACGATTTGAGCAAAAAACAAGCTTTTAAATAAGAAACGGATCTAGGAGGACTACGTCTGATGGGATAGAAGTTAAGCGCGTAGGTCATCTGTTGAATTGATCGAATTGTTTGCTAAAATTTTGTTGAGGCTGTTGTTGTTGTTGTTGAAAAGTAGGCTGTTGAGGTTGAAAGACAGGTGGTTGCTGCTGTTGAAAAATAGGTTGTTGTTGTTGTTGTGTTGGGGGTAGTCGTTGGGGCATAATTTGGCCTGGTTGTTGGAAACTTTGTTGGGGAACATTTTGAGGCTGGAACATGGGACGATGATCGAATTCCGGTCTGACGTTCCTTTGTTGAGTGCCGAAATTGTCTGAACTTCCAGGTTTTGTGGGAGCATTCATGTTACCGTGTTGAAACATCGGTCCTTGGTTGCGCGGAGGCTGAAACTGGTCAAAATGCTGTAGATTTTGCTGGGGCTGTTGAAAGTTTTGTTGGAAATGTTGAGCTGGGTTTGATTGCTGGAGATTTGGAAAATGTTGCTGAGCCTGTGGCAAGGGTTGTTGAGTTTGTGGCAAATGGTGTGGTTGTTGTTGAAGGGGAAATGACTGTTGAAGAGTGGCTTGATTTTGAGATTGTGTAAAAGGTTGTTGTTGCGCCTGTTGGTGATGCTGTAAAGTTTGTTGTGGTTGATGTTGCTGTTGAAAATATTGTTGTTGTTGTTGTTGTGGCAAATTGGAAAACTGCTGAGGCTGACTTGGGACTTGATTCGGTTGGAAAGTTTTGAAAAGAGGATTTCCAGTATTTGGCGGAACGCCTGGTTGAATCTGCGGATGAGCAACAAGATTTTCATTACGGGCATTAAACATTTGGTTGCTAGCCGGGTTGGAATTCGGATAAGCAGAATGATCCCGCAAGTAGTTCTGAGGCATCGGCCCATGAGCTGTGGAGTAAGATTCGTGGCGAGACCGAATCTGATTTGTTGGAATGTTTGCCTGTTGTTGGTGTTGTTGAACGAACTCATTAGGTATCATTTCTTGTAGAAAATCGGCTGGAACCAAACCAAACGCCCCGTTCTTTTCACCTCTGTAATATCCGTTACAGTCTACTGCACCGTGAACAGTTATTACTTCACCGGCTCTGACTGCCAGTCCGGGCTGCAGAAAACACGTTTCAAATTGATTAATAAGTAGCTAATTGCAATATAAAAAAAACTATTATACGCATTTATAAATAAATACATAATCACATAAAAATATAAATGTTCAGATGTGTTTGTTTATTTCTCCAGCAAATCATTTGCTCATACGTCCGCCCTGTTATCGTCAGTCCGTTCGTTCACACGTTCTGTCCATCCATCCACTCACCAATTGAAAAATCAAGATTGATTTTGTTTGTACCTCAATGTCTCTGTTGGGCGGGTGTACAATTGGATCAAAATTTTGAATCGCCACCATTTGCCGAGGTGCGCCAGTGTTTATATAAGGCGGCTGTCCATCTCTTGCTATATCTGAACATAAATAAAATTAAATTCAAAAAGCGTCTTAAGCAAATCACAAAGCTAATCTATCATACTTACTCTGATGTCTTTGCTGTTGGCTGTAAGGATCCAGACTTGGGTTGCGGTTGATGTATTTGTTCAGGGAAGACTGGTGAGGGAGAGTGTTGGAACCAACAAATCCCTGTCTCGATTTCCTAGCAGCGATTTGCGTATTGGTCGAGGAATCATCGATTTCCGATATCATGTTGCTCGGGACGAGACCGCGCATTCCATTACTCAACTCTCCCAAGTAAAACCCATCGGCATCTTTCGTGCCATGAATCTTATGAAGAAATCAATGAAAAGAAGATTGCATCGCTGTCGTCGTTTTTGTTGCCGAAAATGTGCATCTCGCAACGAGGAGGGTGAAAAATAAAATAAAAACCTTGATAATTTGTCCCTCTTTAAAGGGGAGTTCTTCATTGATTCCATCAGGATTCGGAGACATCGTTGCTGGATCGTAATCGAAAAGCGCCAAGAAATACCTGGCTCTGCTCGATCCTCTTTGCTGTCCATCTTTTTTCAGCGACCTTTAAACGCAGATTTTAATCAAAATTTGCAGTTTTCGAAAATTATATAAACCAAGAAACAGCTTCATATGCATAATTTTAATTTTTTCCAGAACTAGGGGCCATATAAACATTTCATATTTAGCGTTTTAACTTCATTTAATAAATAAATAAAAAACCATTAAAACATGAATAAAACAAAAAATGTTGAAAAAATAAACAAGTTGCTTCTTTACGCAAATTTCCTTTTGTTAAAACGACGCATCTAAAATGCATAGTTTCACTTTTACAGCCCCCGCATCGTTGCATTTTAAAGCTGATTTAACGCTGCTTTCAGAGGAAAGCCTCCGTAACGTTATTCGTTTTACATTTCTTGCGTTATTAAAAATTTATTTTTGCTATTTTTATTTTGCAAAGTTCGTCTTGATTTAAAATGACTTTTTTCCTCATTATGTTTGCTGTTTGTACTAATGCATTTGACATTTCAACGTTTCAACTGAAAGAAAGCTTTTTAGAATAAAAAAACACCTCATAATAACTACAACAATAACTTATTTCATCAACAAACAACAACTTATTTCATCAACAAACAACAACTTATTTCATCAACAAACAACAACTTATTTCATCAACAAACGACAATTTATTTCATCAACAAACGACAACTTATTTCATCAACAAACGACAACCTATTTCATCAACAAACAACAACTTATTTCATCAACAAACAACAATTTATTTTATTAACAAACGTGTTCCACCCATAAACTACAACTTTCACTTTGACCTCTTTGACATGCCGTCCCTGGTGAAGTTTGCCTCTGTCTGCAAGTTCGACTGCTGCCTACTCTGGCGCGGCTTCAAAGGATTAGCTGAAGTGCCGAGGCTGTTCTGGTTAGTCATTCGCAGTCCAGGCAAGTGTCTGCCTCTGAAATTTTCTTCGGCATCAAAGCTCGAATCTGAAACGTTGTCTCGTACTCCTCCCAAGTTATCCAACTGGTCCCTGGTTGAAACTGTTCATCAGGGTCAGTATAAGACATTTGGTAATTATTTAATGTTTCAAAACAATTGATATTTTTTACCTTCATATGACTCTAATTTGGATGGTGTCCTACACCGCTCCAAACGCTGCTGTTGATCCAATCCGGTCATCTGATCGGTAAGAGACTTTTGGGCATTTTCTTGAGCATTTCTTTTTTCAAGTGGACTCAGCTGTTGGGCACTGAAACTTGCCTCGTGGTGGCTCAACCTGGCTTCCCTCGGGTGATGAATGGATGGGTATCGAAGGTCAGGGTCGTACGCCGAGGCAGGTGCACGCTGTGAAGTCATGTAGAACGAGTTCAATGCCAACTCCTGTTCAGTCAATGTCTGCACTTTTTTACATAAACTTTTAAGTAAATATTATTTAAATCTGTCTTTGATTGGTTTGTTTATTTTTATTCTTAAAGTAAATTATTATTGCAGTTTATTAAAATTGTCGGGCTTTCAATATGGCCTAACATTAAAGCTCAACTCTGAGAGAAGTTTCGAAGAGAGAATAAACGGCAGAGAATCAGGAGACTCGTGACCGTGCGTCTTAGATCTGATCGTCAACTGGCGTGGGTTGAGAACGTCCAGAAAGTCTTCGCTCTCTAACAGTACGTGGTCACCTAAACATGATATTTAATTATATAAATGTATTAAATATATATAAAATGTAATTAATTGCTTTAATTTTTTAAATGCAATTTTGTATTAAAAATATTTTTAAATCAACTAAGCATTCTGCTTCGCGTTTTAACACTAAATTCTTGCACACTTCATTGAAGACGCTTTCTTGTAATATATGAAAAAATATTTGTATGACCTGAAGGACTGTGGAGTTCTTTAACTTTTTTTCCATCCACGTAGATGCAGTACCCGTTTATAGCAGAGTTAGGTGGCTTTCCGTTAGGTTTGACGGGAGCCCACATGACAAGCAAGGTGCCCTGTCTGGGGCCCGGTTCGACTTGCAGTTCTATAGGAGCGTCTGGAATTTCTGAAAAATTATTCGTAAGCTGTGCAAAATAATAAGGTCAATTTATTCTAAGTAAATATCACCAATGATGATTGTATCAATCGAATAAAAATTTACATTATCTCACCAGAGGGCAAAGTCTTGAACGTTATGCAAATTTTCGTTGACCCTGAACACGTTGAATCCACTTTTGGTTGAATTGAAATACTGTGTCTTGTATCCGCTAATAAGCCTTTAATTATACCATTAGACAATCGATTAGATCTATATTTAACGTATCAGACCAGCAATAGTATTGTTAGAGTCATACTCTTTCCTGGAATATCCAAGGCAAATCAGTGGAATTTAAGCATTTTTAATTTATGAAAGCACACATGTGAAAAGAAACACAAGCTAAGCTACTAGCATTTGTGAGCTGCTGAACATCATTCTAGCTGTGGCGATGCTACGAAATAAATGATTCTATTTTGACCGCTGATTGAGATTGACAGGTTTTATAAATGTCAATGTAAGGCTGCCTTAGATATAATCATTAGATATTATCATCTACCAGCTAGTTACAAGCAGATAGGAAGTTCTGTAACTATATACTGTCTGCTATTTTACTCCAGGTCAGTAATATTTGAATATCGTTCATATCATAATTTGCACACACAATTTCAAACAGCACGTGTAGGTCGAGTACAGAACGTTTTTGTGGATGCTTTAATTTATAGATGACATAACAGGACTAATGATAATAATAAAAACGGCTCCTAAAAAACAAGGTACTTTGCGACCTACCTGTAATTATGCACCTGAATTGACCAGGTCTGATGACAGCCCTGCACCTGCTGTCCACTAGCATGATGTGCTCCAGATTACTGTTGGATGGCATCCACGATACTTCCGCCGTTGACGATGTCACATGACTCACGTGAAAATCAGTCGGTGAACAATTTATACCTGTAAATTATTGCTCTTGAAAGTTTGTAGTTTGATTGATGGAGTTGGAGACGGGACTTGAGTTTGATTTAGGAGCCAGGTAACGTTCAAATCTGCCACATCACATTTTGTTAGTGTGGTTTGTCTTATAAAACAGTATTCTGCAGTTAAATTTGACGATTTTGTGACCAAAAAAACAAGTAAAAATATTTAAAAAAAACAACAGCAAAAAAACACATGATGGTTACCTGTTCCAATCATGATGGTGCATTGCTGGTCAGCAGAATCAAGATGATTTGAATAATTACATCGCACACTGACGCGATGCACCTGTTGTAAAAAAAAAACTTTTTTTAGCTTTCATTAAGCAGGAGTTTGTCATCAACTTTCATAAGCGCTCTGTTAGAAAATAATTTCAAATTTATTACTTTTGATATTTTTAAAATTTATTACTTTTAATATTTTTTTAAATTTATTACTTTTGATATTTTTAAAATTTATTACTTTTAATATTTTTTAAAATTTATTACTTTTGATATTTTTAAAATTTATTACTTTTAATATTTTTTAAAATTTATTACTTTTGATATTGTTAAAGTTCAAAAAATACATTTTTTGATAAATAAAATATAATTTATTAAATAATTACTCGTGTCAATTTTTCAAGAAATTAATGCAAATTATATAATCTGTAATTTTGTTCTGTTATCACAATCATAAAATCAAATCATTATTATTACCAACTGGGTTATCATTTTTATCACTACATTCAACGGTCACTAAGTCAACAGAAAGGAAAAACTAAAGACAATAAAATAAAAAAAGCTCATTTCCCCCTTTTTGATTTCATTACTACCGTGAAAAAATAAATGACAGAAGTATGTATGTATGTATGTATGTATGTATGTATGTATGTATGTATGTATGTATGTATGTATGTATGTATGTATGTATGTATGTATGTATGTATGTATGTATGTGTGTGTGTGTGTGTGTGTGTGTGTGTGTGTGTATGTATGTATGTATGTATGTATGTATGTATGTATGTATGTATGTATGTATGTATGTATGTATGTATGTATGTATGTATGTATGTATGTATGTATGTATGTATGTATGTATGTATGTATGTATGTATGTATGTATGTACGTATGTAAGTATGTCTGGGGGCACCACGGGTTTTCAAAAAATATGCTTTTCAAACAAATTTAAGTCCAGAAACAACTGAATTTTAATACAAAAATACTTTACTCGATATTTTATATGAGTGATAGCAGTACAAACCACAAAATTGTTATTTGTTAACAACTGTTTTCTTTGCATAATTTTTAAACATACCACCGGTCACGGTCAGTGAAAAATCAGGGGCCCCGGGCAGTTGGGGGCACCCATGTGGGTTTGTGCCTTGGGCACTAAAATGGCTTAATCCGGCCCTATATGTATGTATGTGTGTATGTATGTATATATTAATTTTTTTTAAATCCGTTATTTTTGGCGCGTTGTCTTTAGTAAATTAATAAAAGACAGATATCATGGCGTAATATCACAAGCTACACCTAAACAAAATTAATTCGGCATCTTATAAAAAAAAACATTTTTGATCAACAATCCAGCTACCTTCGACAGTTCAATTCTTTCCAGCAGAGCTTTTGTCCTGTCCTTGACATCGACCAAGCACTGGAGATGTCCATTGACGTAGACGCTGTATGACTTTAAGTTATCTACAGACGGCGTTTGAAAGATCGGTGGATTCCATGCGATCATGACGCTGTTAGCCAGCTGACGTTCAACACGAAGGTCTTTTGGAGGAGCTTTGGAGTTGAGAATAAAAAAGAATTAGAAGATTGGAAAAATGGAAAATGGAGAAACATGAAATTTTTGTGAATGAACGAAACGCAACACATTCGATTTAAGGTGAAGTGAGGTGTGGACTCAGCATTCATTACTGGTCGGACACTTGAATCAAAATAAATACATATTTTTTTAATAACATTTGTATCCTTACCTAATCATATACAATTTTGGTTGGCATGCTGTTTTCAATTTGCGCTATAACTACCTCTTCCCTTTTGATCTATACCTTAAACTCTTACTCCTTTCATGTCTTTTATGGTTTTCCGGCATGGTCTGAAGACGTTCATGTTTGGAAAGTTTATAGCTGAACAATTTTCCACGTTTCATAAAAAATGCAATATAAATTAGATTAATTGATTGATGAATTGATTGATCGTTTGGTTAGAACATTCATCGTAAAGAAGTTTCGTTTCATCAAAGAGTCAGACAATTTTTAAAAATTCTGGTATGACGATGAGAGCTTAAAAAATTATTAGATTTATTTATACATTTTTACACTAACCGGGCTCTTTTGAGTCGACCAGTTCACAAATGTTCAGTTCCATGCTTGATTCGTGCACGGGATGAGGAGGGATCGGTTTTGAACGTTGGTGGACTGTCGCTATTTCGTGATTCGTTGGCACTTTAAATTATGAAAATTTAATTTATTTAAAAAAATAATTAATTTTTGTTTAAAATATTCAGATAATTAAGAATGTCTTAATTTGTTAAAATATCAAATTAAAAAAGTAATTATTTATATCCAACAGTTCCTCGGCGAGTTGGATGGCTTCGGTTGGGTTGGCTTGGTCGGTGGCGAAAGAATTCTTTGAACAACCAGTGAAGATTTTATTGCAATCATCGTTTCATCTGTAAAACAATAATTTTTTGAATGAAACAATTAAAAAATATCAAAATAACCTAGATACAAAAATTGTCTTATTTATTTATAAATATATACGCTACTTAGTTTTTTACAGAAGTTTTGATAATCTCATTGCAAACTATTGCAACTTCGTGTTTATGAATATTTGCTTTCAGATTTAAGCGGAATAAAATTAGACTCAAATTTGAATGACAGTAGAAGCAGTATTTATTTTGCGCTTACAATAATTATGTTTAAATCATACTTGTGTTTTAAATATGCTAGAATATGCCCGTTAAAAATGACACTTTTGTATTATATGCTTTTATTAATTTTCACTTGTCCAGATGTCCATGGGATGTCCGCGGACGTTACGAAGTTCGGAAGATCATTATGAAATTCACCTACTTCAAATACATTTATAGTTTAATTAAACAAAAATAAAATTTAAGAAACAAAATTTATTAAAAAACAAATTATAGAAGGATATGATAATGACGACAAGATAAGATGTTGCTATGGAATTTTTCAGCTATCTTAAAAGCATGTTTTTAATTTTTGAAATATAATATTATTATAATATCATTTTGCGACTGCAGAGTCACATAACAGCGTTACGCAGAGTAATAACATACATATTTTTGTATATAATAGTTTATAGCCCTTTACGCCAGGAGTTGTAAGACTGAATGGCTGTCTGTAGAAAGCACATAAGAACTCCCTTTCGTGGATCAAAATTTGGTCCTTCTTACTGTCCCTCTTCCTTTATCCAGGCATGGGACTGGCTCGCATTTAGCAAGACCGAGTTATAGCATACATAAATACAATACATACATACATAATACATACATACATACATACACACAATATATCGAAATTTATGTCATAATTATAAATTATTTTGTATCATAATTTTAAAGTATTTGAATGTAAGTAATATCATTTATGTTCTATGTAGAAGCTTCAAAAATGTAACCTGGGACTTTTTCTACGAAATTTGAAGGCACGTATCCTCTCTTCCCATCCATTGTCTCTCCCATGTAAAATCCATCCTGTCGATTATATTTACAAATATGATTGTTACATTTCAACTTACCGACTGATTATTTTTAAAAGTAATTCTTTTTGAATTTATGAAACTCTAATATCTTCATTTGATATTTTTATTACAAAATGATGCTGAAGTAATTAATTTTTATTCAAAATCTAAAAATAAATTTCTTCAAACCTCATCTGGTTCTCCATATATGAAAATATAATCACCAACATCAAAGCTCAACTCCAAATCCGGGTTATCGTTAGGTGAAAACTTGACCGGATCGTATTTGAACTTTGCTTGGAAAACTTCAAACGAGTCGGAATTTTCTTGCACTTCCGAAGCTTGCTGTTGCGATAGAGACTGATGATCAGCCGCGGTGCGCTGCTGGGGGGATGGTGGCGGAGGCTTAGGGGCAGACGGTGTCGGAAGGGGCGATGAGGAAGACGAAGACGGTGTGTTTGTATGTTTGAAGGAGTAATCTGGATTGCTGGAAAGATCATTGACAGTGAGGTAGGACATGGTTGTGCCGCAAACGTATGTAACTGGAGTGTCGCATTGGGACATCACTTGATGCCTGGTAGTTCTCAGGCTGATGGGGATCTGGCTGGTTAAGTTTAGTTGAACGTCCGACATGAAAATAATCGTGGATGGAAAGTTTTCTTGGCGTCAAAACCTGTAGTTTTGTTGTTAATAACACTTTTTTATTAAAATATTAATTAAAATGAAACTTTAAAAACGTTTTTTTAAATTTATACTTTTATCTAATAAATACTTAAAAGTGATGTTAAAAATTAATAATTTATAATTGTCTGAACTTAGACGAGCGAGATAACGAGTTATGAATTCGTTTATTTTGTTCATTAATTATTTGAGATTTAATAACTGTTTTAGTAACAATTTTTGTGACAAGAAAGGTTTTTGTTCTATAAAAAAATAAAATTTCCAATGTTCAGTAATTATTTTTAAAACAAATTTTTAAAAGTTCAAAGAACATTGCAATTTCTTGCACGACTGAAACAACGGTCAACTATGCATTTTTCATAAGACAAAAAATATTTTATAAAATTTCCGCAAAAATATAATTTCGTTTTTTTTAAATGTGCCTGTAATTCGTAATTGTGTTGACCATGCTGTAAATTTACAACGTGACTTTCAACGACAATTATACCAAAGAATATAAATAATCCAGTCTTTACAAAGTCGATTTACACATGGTCGTATGATAATGTCAAGCTTCATCATCATTATCATAACTACAACTACGATACCATCACCTCACTCTTCATCATAATTTTGTTATCGTTGTCATCATCATCATCATCATAATCATCATCAGAAGCAGCAGCAGCAGTAGTATCAGCAGTAGCTGTAGTATCATCGTCATCATCATAATCATAATAATCATCATCATAATCATCATCATCCTTCTACAGCAAATGAAAGATTTTTAAATGTTCTGTGATTGGTCATCATGGCTGCACGTGATGTTATTGTTGGTGGTTCGATTTTATGAGGTGAGAGGTTATTTATAGGTTTTCGTTTGCCTATTCAATATGCTAATTCAAATGTTTCTATTTACAATTGGCATTAGGTCTTTCAATAATTATGTGCATTTTCTTATTGCACCCATACCATATTTTAACCCGAATAATTCTGATGGGGTTGCCGGTAATATAATGAAACGACATCCCTTTTCACTCGAAAGATTTTAGAAACCAGGTTTAACATTGACTCATCCAGCTCCAGAATCAACCAATCCAACTTCATAACCAACCCATCTAATTTCTTAACCAGCCCATTCAACTTCATAACAAATCCATTGAGCTTCACAATCAACCCATCCAATTTGACAACCAACCCATCCAGTTTCAGAATCAACCCATCAGCGGACAAATATCCGTGTAACATAAAACTTTTCCTTATTGCTACTCAACGTCTTCAAACGGCGGATGTTTTTGCTGCTGAAAACAAGTTGACTTGCAAAAGAGGGGAATAATGGCTAAACTAAATAAATCCCGTTTTTGTACAATTATATATATTAAAATAATTAAAAATAGATTTTATATAATCTCTTCAATTTAAATAACACGTGAAAATATAGTTACATGGTATATCCTTTAACAAAACTCTAAAAAAAGTAATATAAGTTCCAAATTTCACGTTCCTAGGATGAGGCGTTTGAGCTCTGCGTTGATTATCAGTCAGTCATCTGTCAGTCAGTCAGTCAGTCAGTCAGTCAGTCAGGACATGTTCTTTTATATATATAGATTAGACCAACGACAAGACTATTATGGGGACTTCTCACTGTCTGATGTGTGGCAACTAAGGAGACATCCAATGTTTCAACGGCACTGTCATAACAGACCACCAGTGGTGCAAAAGTGATATTTAACATACTGCTGCACCATCTTCAAGAATAGCTAGGTACCGAGAACGTCGGGAATATATTAGCGTTCACAACGTCGGTACACCACGGCAATGTAATATGCATGATCTTAAATGTATTTCAGTCTTACATGAAAAAGAATTTAAGATTCTACGAGCTAACTTTTTTGTATTTTAACCTTTTTTTTAATTAATTGAAGAAACTAAATAAAAACGCTACCACTGTGTCAATCTATCTGTTTGAGCTGCTTGCTGATCACATCACCGCTTTGTACTGGAATGTTTAATTGGATGACGAGCATTGCAGATTAATAGGGATATGACCTGAAACTTCAATAACCTGATGTAGTCGGGTTTAAATCGTGAGGAAATGAATTGGAAATTGACGTGCAGCTTCTTAATAAACGTGAGGTCATCTTTTGAAATATGATTTTTCGTGAAGTCAAGAAAGAGACTATTTGAAGGGATTGGAAACTTGAAAGATTTCCCTGAGAATGGGAATATAATGGAGATAACAAATAAGCAAAAAAGAAACATAAAAAATATGACAAAAATACAACGGGTAAGACAAATTGAAAGTAGAGAGAAAGAGAATGAGAGATAAAAAAAGAAAGAAAGAAAAAACGAGGAAACAAAATGTCTAATCAAAACGAATTTAAAAAATGAGAAAAACAGCAAACAAACATTTTCCACGCCTCGCATTTTTTCACAAATTGGATCACAAAAAAATATATAATTTATTCGAGAAAACTAAAATCTTTCTTGTATTTTTCCTCATATTTTTATGGTCATTTCTGTAATTTTACATTTCAATCAAATCAATCAAATTTATTTAACGCCAATGTCGTAAACGAATCTGCTAATTTACTATAAATTTTGATTTAATCACAAAATCACTTATGTTTTTTATTCTATTATTCAGCTTGAAAGCACAACTATTTTATCTTACATCGTAGTTTCGTTCTTGAGCTTCTGAGATTCAGTAGAAATTGCGTGCAGATTAGAAATTGAACTCAATACATGTTCTATTTACAGCTCCATTAATAAGAATTGTTCAATTTTTTTCGTAGAAGTTCATGTTTTTATAAGAATTGATATCATTTGTGGAAGAACCACGGGTTCATTATAATTTATATGCAGGAATTTTCTTTTTTAGGCTTTCAGTAGAAACCACGTTACGTTCACAAGAATGTCAGATGTTTATAGGAACGAGTTAGCATGCATTTTATTGGGATCACAATCTAGGTGCAGTATAGCATATGGAAATTATTCGTAAGCAAAAAACCGTGTTCGTCTGATACTTTATTAGCAGATTTGTTTACTTGGAGTGGTTTAGAGCGACTGTCAGGATTTAATGTTAGAAAGTAGAAAAATTTTCAACACAAAAAAATCAAACTAATCAAAAATAAATTAGAAGAGAAATCATTTTTAGTGGATAAAATGTGTGCTGTCATCAATTTTACATTTCAGATCTCTAGCTGGTTAAAAGTTGATTACAGGATTCCGTCTAAACAGACGACAGACAAGTGAAGCTATCCAAAAATTCATTTTTGAAAACTTTTAAAACAGCGTTTAAAACAATTTCTACAATCTCACATGTTTAAAAAGAACTGCTAGATTTTATTGTTTTAAAGTTTCTTGATTCTCTTCATTTAATTCGATTATTTTTTTTAACAAACTACGAAATAACGTTTATAGAACTTTAAAAATTCGGTATTTATTCTGATTCTTGTCTTCAATTACTTGCACATCACTGTGACCTACTTACAACAAATTGTGACCCCAAAATCATTAACCAATTTTTTCAATTTAAAAAAAATAAAAATAAAAACAAACCTTTAACTAATTAATAAAAACTTCCAAGCGCTTCAACAAGTCATCTATTTTTGCAGGTTTATAGAAATCCATATGCGTGCGACGCCTGATGCAATCTGAATAGTCTTCCTCAAAACGTTTTCATAGTTGAAAAAGCTTTTTGGAAAAAGGATTATCAATAAATGAATTTTTTTTCATAAAATAAATGTGATCTAGATTTTGAATGAGCGCTAATCAAACGTGTTGTTGTTGTCGTCGGAGCGGTGTGGAGTAACTCCGGGTTGTGTACGAGATGTGGCCTGCCTCCATCGATCGCCACATCAAGCTGCGGAAGGTTCTGTGCTTGCGTCTGCTAGTCTGTATGCTGTTGTGTACTTTCGCTTGTACGTCTTAATGTCTGTGCATGTATGTGCGGATTTGTTACTCTGTATATTTTCCGATGTTTGTGAGCATCTGTGCTAGTTTTTCTTTTCCTGTCAGCGTATGTGTAGATGTATGTGTCGATGTGTACGAACATGTGTGCAAGTGTTTGCGCGCTCTCTTTAATGAACATCACGGAACCTGAATAAAATGGCCGCCATTAAGTTTGTAATGCACCACAAAATGAGGTATGTAATGTGTTAATGTGTCACGTGTGTTCAATCTATCATGGTGCAAACTGTCGTGTTCCAGTTGTCTTGTTTGACGCATATCTTTCAAAAAAGAATTTAAAAAAAACTTTTTTGCTGATTATAAAACGACCAGTGGCGCCAGTAAAAATAACTTTTTTATGGCTATATATTGTGTTTGATTTATATTTACAGTCTTTCAAGTAAATCGTCTAACTGATTCATCAATTGTCGTTAATAACCAGCAATTCATCTTAGACAGTAAAAAAGCGAAGCACAATCGTGGATGCAATTTTAGAAAATAAAACATAAACCTTAAAAACGTGAATTTTTCTCAACAGGTATCAATTTTTTCAATCCACTAGAAAATGCGTGCAATATCTTTATTATGGTGTTTTTTTTACCGCGAAAAAATAACAAAGTGAATCATTAAATAAATCTGAGGAACCCTGATTCTCTCTTTTTTTTCTTCACCACGCGAACGTACGACCACGACAAGAGTGGTTAGACTGGAGCAAAAATTAAAAACAAGAAAGATGCTAGAAAAATGGTTACTCATCATATCATGACTAAGTAAGTAGGAGGTGGGAATTAAAAGTTTTATGTTTTCTCATATAGCACTGATTTTAGTGATATTCAATAAGTGGTTAATTAAAATTTAATTTTTTTAAATTTATTCTAAAAGAATCTGAAATAGTTCCATGCGCATGTCAGACAAAATGGGGCTAATTAAACTTCAACCTCTGCCCAATCATCATTTGCTTTAGAAGTCACGTGACTGGCCACCGTTGCTTTTAACACAAGCGGGTTTCGAAATGAAAATATCATTGTCGTCCTCGTCATTATCATCAAAGTTCTTGTATCTTTATCACCATCATCATTATCGTAAGCAGTTTGGTGATCACAGATCACGGTCAATATTATTATATTAAGGATCATAACTATAGTCGTCATTACCATTATAACAATGATAACCATAATAATAATAATAATTAAACACCATCGACCATGTCATCATCATCTTCATTATCTGAACGCATTTCCAATTGTGGTGACGCAGGCCGATTTTGTGACAATTATGCCCATCTTCTTAACAGGACGAAATTAATAAAAACCTCAATCTGATTTCATCTGATTTCATCTGATCTAAAATTAATCTTAACAAATCTCAAGGACCTGATGGTATTTACCAAAGAATTGGATTCGAGTGTATGCTTGAAACTTCTACATGCCTAGCTAAAATTTTCAATATTTCACCAGTTCCGGAATTATAAGATCTAGGAGCTAGGAGTTGTAATCGACAGCAGGCTATGGTTTACTACACATAAATGTAAAAAAGCTAATAGCATTCTCGGAGTTGTCAAAAGAAATTTCCACAACTTATCCAACAATTGTTTTTTGCTTCTGTACAGAGGTTTAGTCCGTCCTCACATTGAAACTGCTTTTGTGGTTTGGTCTCCTCACCATAAAAGTTCGATACAAGTACTTGAAAAAGTAAACAAAAGAGCTAATAAACTAGTGCACGAATGTCGGAATTAAAACTATAAAGAAAAACTGAAGTATCTTGATCTACCCATTTTAAAGCTTAAAAAATCTAGAAGAGACATAATTGAAGTCTATAAAATATTAAATAAATTTTATTGTGCCAATTCAGCTTAAAGTTTGATAAAAACAACTAATTTATTCAGCACATAAAGTCACATTCAGAAGTTAGATATTAACAATTTTTTCTTTGCTACAAAAGTGATCAATACATGAACTAGACTTCTTGCTTCAGACATAGAAGCAAAAAATTATTTTCCAATTTAAAAGTTTCCTGGAAGCTCATTGGATGGACCATCCTATTCGATTTTGTTGGAGAAAAAAATTTGACTTTTATTTGATTTTTTTGTTTTATTATAGAATTTTTTTTGTTACTAACAATTTTTGTATTTCAATTTATTCTTTGTATGAACTCTTTCTTGTTAAAATTATTCAGGGATGTGACTGTAAATATCAGTTTATCTGATATATTTGATTGTTTATCTTAATAATACCGTAAAATACTGTTACGTTTAATCAGATAAAACGGCTATTTTATATAATTTATTAGCTCAATTAGCTAAATATATTATAACTCATTGATATATTTCTTCGAATGCTATAAATAGCTTATTACAATTTTTCTATAACAATATCTCTGCATTGAATAATTTATAGTCTTTTATAGTAATTATTGCTTCCGGAAAAATAGTACTATGTAGAAAAAGCAAGACGTTTGCATTCGCTGATCATAATTCGATCAGATTGTCTGTTTACCATCCTTGATTTCGAACTGGATTGCTTCCAGCGATGGGAAGTTTTCTGAATTTTTAAAATCGCAATCTTGTTTTTATGTGACCTGAGCTTTCCAACCTAAAACTTGGGGATAGAGATTAAATTACGGCTATATTGGCTATAAATCACCGCAATGCAAATTTCATAGAAAAATATCAACGTATGACTAAATAGAGTGGCCTGCGTAAGTACCACTAGGTATTAACTACAACATGAATAATTGTTACCATGCCCAGGTCAGGCTAAATAAATAAACAATTATTTTTTTCGTATGTCCACTCAGAAAAATCCGCTCTATATTTAAAAGACTGATAAAAATTCGTTCTATTAGAAACAAATCGTAACTGTTATAATAACAAAAAGTTAGCTTAATTTATAAACATAATAGTTAATTTATTAAAAGTCATTTTATTTTATTTTATTTTTTGATCGATTACATTTTAAACATCACATGTGGTCTTTTTGTTCAGTTTGAAATTAAAAATGAAATGAAAAAGGAATATAAGTGCAACTGGCCAACGCTTCCAGCTTTTTATTTTTTTTTCTCAAATCTGAATCGTCTTAATAAAAAATTTAATTCCAACAAGGCGGAAATCGGGCAATGTTTTCCGTTTGAAAAGCAATTTGATGATTAAAAGAAAAGAAAACAAACGGAAGTCGCTCACAACGGTCACGTGTTTCAATTCCATCTTCTCCATCGCCTTCTATTCCAGCTATCCATGCTGGATGCCATCATAATCAGTTTTCATCCATTCATACTGTTCTTGTCAACTCAAGTTTTCTTCCGTTACTTAACCATTTAGACCGGTCAAGAGACTCTCAATCCATGTACTGCTATATAACAACTACTATTATATATATAGGTGTCCATACCCAGTCTAATCGACTCTTTAACTTTTGTCAACCTATCTAGCTCCTGCAACTCTAATGATTTACAAGAAATTATATCTACTGGTTGGATTCAAATGTTCCTGGTTTTCTTATCTTTCTTGTTTCATTTCGCGAGATTAATCAACGTGTGGCAAACGTGTTTAAATTGCTTTCAACTGCTTCTTTGAGTTGGTGTGAAGTTGATTCGGACGTGCTTAACGAGAAATGTAAGAAAAAATAAATCAAACAAAAAATACATTAAAACATGCTGTTCTAAGTTTATAAATATTTTTTTAATTAATTGGGGGAGTTGAAAGATGCGGCGTGGGCTTCAGAATCAATACGGCAGCCTGGCTACAAGTAAAATCGATTTTCACTCGCCACCAGTCTCTGCGCTTCTCTCTCTCTCTCTCTCTCTCTCTCTCTCTCTCTCTCTCTCTCTCTCTCTCTCTCTCTCTCTCTCTCTCTATCTATCTCTCTCTCTCTCTCTCTCTCTCTCTCTCTCTCTCTCTCTCTCTCTCTCTCTCTCTCTCTCTCTCTCTCTCTCTCTCTCTCTCTCTCTCTCTCTCTCTCTCTCTCTCTCTCTCTCTCTCTCTCTCTCTCTCTGTCTCTCTCTTTGTCTCTCTCTTTCTTTTTTTTCTATCTCTCTTCCCCACCTCTCTCTTTCTCTTTCTATCTTTCTTTCCCCCTCTCTCTCTCTTTTTCTTTTTCTATCTCTCTCCCCCCACCTTTCTCTCTTTCTCTTTCTATATCTCTTCCCCTCTCAGCCTCTCTCTCTCTTTTTCTTTTTCTCCCATTGCACAGTCTCTTTCTCTTTGTATAATTTGTTTTTTAATCATAATGTTTCACACATTCTATTGTTCTGGCAAAAAAACTAAAGAGAATTTTAGAGGCGCGTTCTCGTATACAAAGGCCAACCTACCTCACACCGACTTATGTGTCTGAGTCTCGGGAATAACTAAAGATCGTCACCTTCGCTCCTCGACACACGATAATTTGGTTGAACCACGCTTCAGAACAACTGGGTGGAGGAACGACCAGTGCACTGTGGTTGTGTCCGATCCGGCGTTGTTGTAACATAAACTTTTCGTGACTCAGTTTTATTCATTTCTCAAAACTTTTGTTGTTTCGCAGGACTTGGAAAGCAGAATCGTAGCCCCCCCCACCCCTCCAGGAACAGTTTCGACTGTAAGGAGATGATGTGTGGATATAATGTTTTTACATTTATACTTGTTAACATTTAAAAAACGTTTGTTGATTACGGAGATGCGTGTTGTTGCGATCTGAGTACGTGAATTAACACTAAAATATACGCACACACACAGACACGCATACACATTTTAGTTAACATTTGCGTTTAAATAAATTTCTGTATTTATATTAAATTATAAATATAATGTTATATTGGTTTAATAAATCATACACACAAAAATTAACCACGTTTTAATATGCCTACATGAATGGATCATCACTCACTCAGGACTTGTTATTTGTAGCGTTTCCAAATTTTTATCAGATTCAGACATACACAATACACATACCATATACACAATGTTTGAATTGTTGTCTGTGGTTTTAAAAGAGTTGTTACTGTCCAATAGTGTCCAAGGACTTTTACAGGGTTTTTACTGCCAAAGACAGTCAGAAAGATGAATCTTGCCATAATATAAAATATATATAAATACTTTTTTTGAAACGACAAGGTGGGTTATGTCAGCCAAAAGCAATAAAGCATTAAAACAATCATTACCGCAAAATTAACACTTTTGGGAAGAAAACAAAATATTGAAGTTCAGTCGACCTTTTGATAACTCTCGAACACCCAACTTCTACCCCCAACTATGGAGATGCAAAAAAAATCTATTTGAATTATTTTTCGAACTCGTTTGTATTCCAGTCATGCAGTAATCACGTCATAACCACATGAGTGTTGATTGTGGGCGGTCCCGGTATTTGATGTGACGGTATGTGATGTGACGGTATGTGATTGACGGTATGTGATGTGACGGTATGTGATGTGACGGTATGTGATGTGACGGTATGTGATGTGACGGTATGTGATGTGACGTATGTGATGTGGCGGTATGTGATGTGACGGTATGTGATGTGACGGTATGTGATGTGACGGTATGTGATGTGACGGTATGTGATGTGACGTATGTGATGTGACGGTATGTGATGTGACGGTATGTGATGTGACGATATGTGACGTATGTTACGAATGAAGAGTTAAGAAGGAAGATTGGAATACAATCAATGTGTTGACGCGTCACAATATAACTTGATGTGACACAAGTAACGTAGAACAAGGTGATGTTTCTCATGTATATATTAAAAAATTTAAGGGTTTATTAATATTGTGTAGCAGGAAAGAAACAGTGGATAAATCTACAAAACATTTTCTACCAAACATTCAGTTTTAATATAATTTAAAACTTACATAATACAAAATACATAAACTACTAGATATCCATAATAAATCTCTTTTCATAAACCCTAACACTACTGGTTCAACTAGGTAAATATTTTTTATTTTTACCCAATTTACTGAAATACTTTTTACACCATAACCCGATTTGCTTTTTAACTAACGTACCTAGTTTCCAAATGCGTACCTATATAACTTAATATAGCATTTACTATTACCTTTTATCTATTTATAACACTGCTTCATATATCCATCGATTTTAACAACTGAATTGTAGTTGACATTCCTCTTGTGAAGCCATATGGCCATATTGCTTATAATCAAGAAGTTTGCTTTTACCTCGAATTTGTTTATTAAATCATCCTTCATCAGAGATTTTAGCAGCTTATAACAAATACAACTTAAAGAAAATGGCCTGAAATTATTTGCAGTGTTGTCGTCATCTTTTTTGTTATTGGACTAGCAATAGTGAGATACCAATTGAGCTGGCATTTAGAACTTGGCCGATTAATCGGTAGCACTCATAATCGTGCCGATTAATTACACAATCGGAACAATCGACTTCCGCAATTAGTTGCTGTGTCGATTAATTATGAATGTTACCGATTAATCGGTCAAACCTAGCCAAGTGTCCCCAACAAACAGATCACCGTAGTTTTTTGAAAGCCAAAACAGGAGGCATGCTCCTACTTCTGAATTAGGCACAATCTGAAGCAGTTTGTTTTACTATTAAAATTGGGAAGTGTCAGGGGCTTAAGAACTTTAACTAGACATTTTTGGACAACGGTGACGATGACGATGACGAAGATGACGAAAATAAGCAAAAAAATTCAGTTCTTTCCTCTTATGGACTTTGAGCTGGGAGCTGTATGTGTATATATGAAACCATTGGTTTCAGTGGCCTTGAAGTCCTTTAGGATTTACGCCACTCTAAATATTGTCAAACATTATTATTATTATAAAAGTCTTGGTTTTTTATGCCAACAAAAAACATAAATCTTCATTGGTTTTTTAGTTGCCGGCTCTCTATTCAGTAGCGGGTTAACATTTTTCAGCCCCTATCCAAAACGAATGCCATCACGTCCGCCATCCCTTATATTATCAGGAAAAACTCAACATCAAATAGGTACACAATAAATTTATAACTATCAGATAGACTTCAAAAAATGTAATACAAAATGAATTGAACAAATAATGCGACTTGAAGGCTTTTCGCCAGGAGTTTTTGTTGAAAGTCAGACTCAAGACGCAAAAGGTCATCATTCAGTCATTATTTTTTCTTCATCTACTAAAATGCTACTTTATCGGTTCTGCAATTAATTTTTCAACAAAACTGGCATAAATCTCATACTATTATTAGAGTTGAATGAAAATGGGACAATTAAACAATTATAGGACTATATAGCGCATATGGTTTATACTTGTTCATTTTTATTCAAGAGATGGAGTAACTATTCGACGATTTCTGAATCGTTTTGATAACAGTTTTTCTCTCTTACATAACTGCTTTTTCACTATACCTCTAATGACTTACTATAACTAACACCTTTTGTATATTTTTTATTAAAACGTTAATTAACTTTTATAAATAGTTTATGATTATAAACATTACGATTTTATATCTTATTTAGCATTTTTAATGTCTGAACGATCTTTTCATTTAAGTATGAACATTTTCGTTTTTTGAGCATATTATTAAAAATTAAAAAAATGCTTAAACTGATAATGCAAATCATAAAACTAAAAGTTGACTCAAGTATTCAATGCATCATAATATTAAAATTTATTATAATTACAAACCTATAAACGTAAGGGCTGTTTTTTCAATCAGACAGACAGGCCAAGCGCCTACTAGCTCCGCTTCGCTATTGTGAGTTGTAATGTCGTTTTCTTATCTCATAAAATTTTAAAATATGAGTGCAGTTTTTAATTTTTATTATAGCTTGGTTTGATACTACTTGATAATAGTCTGCTGGATTGTAAAGTTGGAGAACTTGTTTTGTTTTGTTATTTTTTAAACTGTCATTATGAATAATGAATAACTTGAAAATTATTGAGTTTGATTGGTTTTTCAGTTTTTAAGAATACAAATCGTTTTTTAGTCTTATCTTTACACAATGTTAATAAAAGATAGATTAAGTAAGTAAGAGAAATAGAAGGTGTCAGTAGCCAGGCTTAAAACTTAAAACTTAAAACATTTAGTTATTCTTTATGCAGTTTATTTCTTGCAAGACTAAGATTTGATTGCTTGATGGACATGCATTCATTTTATCACCTCAAATTACATTTCATTAGTTACTAATCATCAGTAGGTAGTGATAATGGAAATAGTGGTGTGTGAGATGATCATGTAATGTAATAAATATATCTATAAAACTATAAGATGACACATTATTGAAAGCATGATGGGTGTATTTCATTGGTTTCATGTTTGAAATGTTTGATTGGGATTTATTTTTTACATTTAGTTATGCTTCATAAAATTTCTTTCTTTCAAGGATACTGAGACATTATTTGATTGGGTTTTATTACTCTTTAAGATTTTTCCTAAATAATTTGAAATTGAAATAAAATATTAACTCCATTTGCTATGGAGAAGGGAAGTGGTTTCCGACAAACAACAAGCACTTCACTTGACTGTCTTAACTTAATGAATGTCTGACTCACAAAAGTAGGCCTCATGTGAGCTAACAGTTTTTTTTATCGTTGTTCTCTCATCAATTATTAGTGATTAGATTACTTTCAGGGAAGGCTGTTGCTTTTAAGCTCCTTTGTGAAAGGAAGTCATTTGTTTGTTACCGATGTTCGTCCTTAATCAATAAGAAATTCACTTTTTACTTGTTTAATTTGAGGGAAATTCTTAAAATTACGCTTTCAAAGTTTCAAAGTACGACTCTGACCTTAAAGATTACCGATTACCGATTATCCTCGTGAACAGGAATAATCCTGACGGCGGCTTCTACGATAAACCAGTTCGATCTAATTCTAGCCAAGTCCTAATCTAGTGATTGTAATGTAATGTAATGTTTCAAGGTTCAACGTACTTGTTTGCTGGTGACCTCGTTTCGTGGGATCGTCGGCATAAGTTGTATTCGTTATATTACTATATATGTGTTTCAGTATGGTCCACTTTCATTATGGAAGAGATGGTCTTATAAACTAATATAAACAATAAGATAGAGATAGGTTTAGATTTTATTTTTAGATCAATTCTCAAGTTCGTCGTCCCGTGCTGAAATGCACGTAGTCCAACTGTGTGTGTACGTAGCTCAAATATGAACCTGAAAATACGCAAAAATCTAATATTTAATTTGGTTCGTTGGAGTATATTGAGTGATGCGTGCCAGAGTGTGTGTGTGTGTGATTGTCTAGTTGTGAGTATTGGCTGGATGTTTATCTTAAGTGTACATTCGGTTGTGTTTGTAAGAAGATGAGCTGTATGTGAGGTCGTGTGCTTTTGTTATTCAAATAAAAAGTATAATATTCGATCGATTGACTTAAGTATAAGTTTACTACGTTTACAACATCCAGTCGCTGTGTGGGTTGTATAAGGTCACACGAGGTTATCCGGATATCCTGTCAGAAACTGATATTTCATTCCAGTAACAATCAATCGTATTGTTTGTGTAGAAACGTGAAAAGAAGTTGAACTTTGTTTCCGCTATTGTGTGCAGCGAGAAAAAGCGTCGAAACCATAAAGCCATTTCTGAGAGATAATTTTAGAATATAGTACGTTTAATAGGCGCTGTGGACGTTTTTAGCTTTGCGTTTACTGTATCTTCATCTGTAGTAGTTAATTAATAAGTATCGTGTTGAATTTTTCTCTTATTAGAAAATGTGGCTACACAGAAGAAACGTCATGAACAGTCACGTGATGATGACGTCGACACGTTACTTGTCATTCTTCACGTCACACACCTCGTTTGCTGCAAACCTCAAATTCAAGTTAAGCTCGAAGCTGCCAGCTCGCGTTGTTGATTATGTTGATAAGTTCGCATCCGTTTGCCAGCCGGAGTCAGTTCACGTTTATGATGGTTCAGAGAAGAGTAGGGTCGACATCAACAAGTTGATGAGAAGACAGGGAACCATCAAGCCACTGATCAAATATGATAACTGGTTAGTTACCACTTATCATCTTATATATTCTCATTATATTCTGCTTCTAAGTTTAATGATTGGATATTCTATGATACTATTATTTTATAAATTCGATTTAAAGATTGTTTTGTGCCATCTTTGTTATTATGTTCCATAATAGCTTTCTTACCATTCTTATTTTTTATGTTATGTTACAAATGAACCTATCTATCAGCTGGGTGGCCCGGTCTGATCCGGCAGATGTTTCCCGAATTGAACACAAAGCAGTTTTGGTCAGCTCGTCAAGAAGGGATTCCATTCCAATTCCTGTCGATGGACAGAAAGGAGCTTTAGGTAACTGGATGTCTCTGAAAGATATGGAAATTGCATTTAAAAGCAGGTTTCCAGGCTGTATGAGAGGTAAGACTTTTTTAAGAAATTAAAAACTAATAGATATTTTAAATGATTAATTATAATTTTATAATCAAATTGGAGATTATTATTATAATCAGGGTTGTTAAGAGCGGTAGCGCCGCGCTACCGCTACTGTAGCGGCGCTGTTTTTAAGGTAGCGGTAGCGGCGCTACTATTGGCTGACAAGATGGTTGATGGTAGCGCCGCTACATTTTTTAGCTGTTCTCAGCGCTATTCGCTACCGCTACTTTTATTCAAAAACAAAATATGTTTTTATATCAATTAAATGATTTCCCATGTATTTAGTTTTTATTTGAAGTATGCATGAAATCTGAATCTGGTTAATTGATCGACGAGCGTAAGCGTCTCTTTGAAATGTGGAACCTTTCCTGACGAGCGTGTGCGTCTCTTTGAAGCGTGGCAGAAGTGGTATACCGGGCGTTAGTAATGTTTTGAGGTGTAAGGTATCTGGCTGTTTGAGTGTGTATAAACCTACAGTTTGTACAAACAGTTCAAGGCAGTTTTTTTAACTTTTTATTCAATTGTCATTGAAAGGCTCGTTTGATCTTAAGATCTTGATGTTATTTTTGTCCAGTTGTTTTATTTACTGCATGTGGCAAATGAAATTGTTTTAATATTACTACCATGTCCTCTACAAACTTGTTGATTGCTCGAGGCATGTGTCTTTGAAGCGTGGCTTTTTAGTGTTAAATGATCGATGCCAGATTTGATATAGCGGGCATGCGTGATGCTTTGACATGTTTGTAGTCTCTGGTGAATGTGTACATATACGATTTACAAAAACAGTAGAATATAATTTTTCTGGTGCTGTTTCAAATTTTCCTTCGTTATCGCATACTTGCTCGAACTTAAAATCTATAAGTTATTTCTTGTCTAGTTGTTTTTTCATCGTTTGTGGGAAAAAAGTCGTTATCTTACCACATAGAACGTACAGGATGTCAAAAACCAAAAAACCAAGTGGGGATAATGCTAAAAAGTCTGGTGAAATCGATCGTGTAGGACGGATTTGCGTACCACCGGATTATTTTTTCTACACCGGCGAAAGAAAAACGGAGGGAATTTCTCTATATCGTAGTCTGCATTGTCCAGCCGATGCACAAGGAAAGAATATTTCGTCTGGCAACAAGTCGAAATTTAATTTATAGAAGCACATGACGGTTTGTAAATGATTTGCACAATTTATTCTAATTGGGTTTTTTCTCTTGTGCAGTAGACGTGACCAAGGCAGGGCCAGACTGGCAGACACGGGGCACAAGCAGGAATAACAAATTTGGGGCGCAATATGACCAGAAAGCAAATTTCTCGCAAGTATAATACTGTTGATGTCAATAAAAATCATGAACGGGTTGTTGGTGATACTTTGTAACTTTTTATGAATCCTCAGTAGAGTAGCAGTAGCGGTAGCGACGCTACTTAAAAATTTCAGTAGCGGTAGCGGTACCGCCGCTACTAATAAGACTGGTAGCGGTAGCGAAGAGCGGCACTACTTTGAACAAGTAGCGTTAACAACCCTGATTATAATAAAGTCAAAAAACTCATATCCACATCGTACTCTTGATTTTACAGGACGTACAATGTACGTTGTTCCATTCTGCATGGGTCCAATCGGTTCTAGCAAGTCGAAAATCGGTGTCCAGTTGACCGATTCTCCATACGTCGTTGCCAGCATGAATATTTCCACCAGAGTCGGACAAGATGCTCTCGATGCTCTGGGCAACAGTGAATTTACAAAATGTCTCCACTCTGTTGGTGATCCTCTACCTTCAAACAGTCAGTTTGCAATATCTTGTTGTTTGTATGCACAAATGTGCATGTAAAATATACTACTTCAATGTATTGTTTACATTTATTTTTGTCTTCATAACGACATTTTCTTTAATATTATTTCGAGCTTAAATTCGTTAAAGGTTTTCTTGCTTGCATTGAAAATCAAGTAACTGACAGGTGGTTTTGTTTTTCAAATTGAGAAATAGATTTAACATTTTCAGTCCAAAAAATTTTGATTTATAGGAAACTAAGATTTGAAAATCTTACATAATTAATAATATGGTAGAAAACCCTTAAAACAAACTTTGAGTTTTTTTACTCTTTGTCCAGTTTTTTTATTTTCTATTTCACTTTCTTTAAGTTAGTAAAAATAATAATTTTTTATCAAATAATGCTTATTTTTAATATATTATACAACATTCTACGTGCAGGAAAAATGGTAAACAGCTGGCCGTGCAACCCGGAGAAGATGCTGGTGGCTCACATTCCAGAGAACGACGAAATTGTTTCTTTCGGAAGCGCTTACGGAGGAAATGCGTTCCTCGGCAAAAAATGTCTCGGCCTGAGACTTGCAAGCGTTCGGGCAAGAGACGAGGGATGGCTAGCTGAACACATGCTGGTTAGCATTATTTATGAAAATGCTTTAATTTATGTTTCCAATGTTTCCTTAATGTTTCGTAGTCTGCATTTGATAGTTGCAAGCGAAAAAGTTTTTAGTTACTTTAGCAATTTTTTCTTCACACAAATGAAACCTAATTTTAGTAATAGTTTTTATGATTATAATCCGATGAATTGAAATTTACATCTCTGATTCTTACAGATCATAGGAGTTACAAACCCCCAAGGTGTCAAGAAGTACATAGCAGCAGCATTTCCGGATGCTTGTGGAAAGACACATCTTGCACTGATGCGTTCGTTCCTTCCAGGATATAAGATTGAGTGTGTGGGGGATGACATTGCATGGATGTGGTTCGATCAAGAGGGACAGTTGAGAGCCATAAACCCAGAAAATGGATTTTTCGCTGTTGCGCCAGGTATATTTCGTATCTCTGATAAGCTTATTAATAATTATATTTTCATTATTTGTTTCATATAATTTTCTGATTTGATATAATTATAAGGTAGTTATTTATTTAATGCATTTTGCCTATGCTATCTAAAGTATTTTTAACTCAGTATGCAAAAGATTAGCAGATTTTGTAAAAGATATATTTTTTCTTATGGCCTTATAGTTCATTAAAAATTTTAATTTATAAATTATTAGCAACAATCTTATCATCACAAATACAAAGCATGTTATACAGTTATTAATACACGTATACTCTGCATACATATATCCACTCATTCATCATCCACTTGACTGGCCACTTGATGAACATTCAACTTAAAAACCGACCAGGCACTTCAAGCAAGACAAGCCCCGTAGCTATGCAAACCATCTTGAGGAATACGATCTTCACGAACATAGCAGAAACCGTAGATGGTGGTTTCTACTGGGAGGGCCTCGAGGAAGAAACGTCCCCGGAAGCCATCATTACTTCGTGGAAAGGGGAGAGGTGGACCAGGAACTCTACGCACACTGCAGCTCACCCCAATGCTAGGTTAAAATTAATCCAATGATAGAAAATTAAATTCAGCAGTACCAACAGATGACTTTTTTGTTTTTTGCTGATTTTTTCAAATTATATATATGCATACATATATATATATATATATATACTTATATTATCTTATGATTTTCATAGATACTGTACGCCTTTGAAGGAATGTCCCATATTGGATCCGCAATGGGAAAACATTGATGGTGTACCCATTGATGCCATTCTTTTTGGTGGAAGGAGACCTGATGGTTGGATTATTATTATTAATATTATTAGTCATACAACGCTCAAGGCACATTGCCTTCTTGCCTCTCAATTATAATCAACTGCTGCAATATCACCACTCAAAGCTCTTCATCAACCACGCCTCATCCAATTTCCTTTTAAATTCTTCTAATGTTTCTGAACATACCGCATCATCATCCGATAGACTGTTCCATGAACCGGTCACTCTCAAGGGAAAACTATACTTTCTTATATTTTTGTGTGCCTGTATGTAGAACAACTAGCTTGAAGGAATTTTTTCTTGTTCTCCTTGTTTCCATCAACCTCAGGGTAGGAGAACAATTCTTTTTATAAAAACCTTCAAGAATTGTAAACGTCTCAATTATATCACCCGGTCTCTTCTATACTTTACAGTGGGCTGGTTGAAGTATTCCAACATTTGTTTGTAATTCATATTTCTGCACTGTTTAAGTATTTTCGTTGCTCTCCTGCACTTTTTCCAACTCTTCCGTAAATCCAGATGCATGAGGCGACCAGATACTGATGGCATACTCTATCTTGCTTCTTACCAACGATGTGTACAAACTTGTAAATGACCTTTTGTCCAACAGGTTAAAATTTCTTCTAATCACTCCAAGTGTTTCATAAGCCTTGTCCACCACTTCAGATATGTGCAACTTCAATTTTAAGTCATGCTGAAAGGTCACACATAAATTCTTGATTGATACCACTTTATTTATGTTTCTTTCATTCATATGATAAGTATGATCAAACTTAACTTAATCACCAAATTTAAGTACCATGTATTTTTCATCTTAACTTTTCATGTTAACTTTCATCAACCATTTATTAAAGCACTAGCGGGGTTACCCGGCGTTGCCCGGGGTTTTTAGAGGTTTTTCTAATGTTTGTCGCTCTCGCTCCCGTTCCCTTCTCCACTTTCCCGTTTTCGTAGCGTTCCCGGTCGCTTTTCCGCTCTCGGTCGTTTTCCAGCTCCCGGTCGCTTTCCCGCTCAGATGTTTTGTTATCGATTTTCTCTCTTGCTCGCGTTTCCTTCCAAGCTTGCTCTCCCGATTTCAGTCGCTTTCCGCGTTCCCGGTCGCTTTCCGCGTTCCCGGTCGCTTTCCGCGTTCCCGGTCGCTTTCCCGTTCCCGGTCGCTTTCCCGTTCCCGCTCACGCTTGCTCTCCCGTTCCCGGTCATGCTTGCTCTCCCATTCCCGGTCACGGTTGCTCTCCCGTTCCCGTTCCCGTTCCCGCTCATTTTCTCTTTTACATTTTTTCATAACTTCTGTTAGCCTATAAAACGTAAAATAGATTTGCTAAGACTATATATATATATGAATGTTTGTGGGTTAGTTTGTCTATTATAGAAACGGGAAAGAGACCCGGAACGGACAGCGAGCGGGAACGGAAAAGCAAGCGTGAGCGGGAATGGGAGAGCAAACGTGAGCGGGAACGGGACAGCGACCGGGAACGGGAAATCGACCGGGAGCGGGAAAGCGACCGGCAGCGGGAAAACGACCAAAAACGGGAAAGCGAACAGGAGTGGGAAAGCAGGTGGGAAAGGAAACGGGAGAGAAAGAGACAAACATTAGAAAAACCTCTAAAAAACCTGGGCAACGCCGGGTATCTCCGCTAGTACATACATAAACACACACACAGACACACATACATGCACATACACATACATACATACACACATACATACGCACATACATATATATATAGTTCCCGCTCGCTCACCCGCTCCGCTCCGCTCATTTTGTGACGGATTTCAAAAAATTTTTTTTTATTTTTGATTTCCATTGACTCTCAAGGTTGTGTGAAAATTTCATTACGATCGGATGAATGGTGTAGCAATGCATAAAGGACATTAACATATAAACATATAAACATATATACATATATACATATATACAAACATTCATTTTTATATATATAGATATCATGGCCTTGTTGGTACAATTCTGCAGCTGTCGACAGTCTTTTTCAAAATTGTTTTGTATAATTTCGTATCATCGGCAAACAACAGCAGTCCACCACTCTACCACCCTCCTCTACCGCGTAGACCAAATCATTGACATAAAACCCAACAAATTGGTCCCAATACTCTATGAACCCCACTTTTGACCTTTAACCAGTTTGAATAAGTTCTTATTCATTCGCACTTGAAAAGATCTGTTGAATAGGAAGCTATGAATCCATGACAATGTTTTTTCATCAACACCATATTTCTTCAACTTATATAACAGCCTGCTATGTGGTAATCTATCAAATACCTTTTCAATATCACTGTAAACTACATGGCATTCATTCCCATCATCATAACTCTGAGACCCATCATCAAGAAATCTCAGACGTTGAAGCACAGTAGATCTACCCCTCAAGAAACCATATTGCTCTTTTTCAAAGAAGTTCTTTTGTGCAAAATAACTCAGCAAATGTTCGTTCACAAATGTCTCCATCCTCTTACAGCAAACACATGTCAGAGATATGGACCTCTAGTTCCTCACATCTGTCCTCAATCCTTTCTTGTATAATCCATTAACTTCACTCTGTTTCCTTACCAGGGAATTTGTCCATTTTCAAAAGAGTGGCTCATTATTTTTGCCATATCTCTACTAATAATGACATCACTCAACTCATGCAAAACCTCGTGAGTGCAGACCATCTGGAACCTGACTTTTGAAAATATTTAATTGTTTCAATTTTTTTGTTAACCATACTTTCATCAATAATCAAAGTCTCCATGTTATATTCAGGCAAGTTATTTCAAATTCAAGGTCATTTGGGTTAACAAAATGTTAGATTCCTGAGTACCTCTATTTCTTGTTGGCTCCATTACATGTTATTTTAAAAAGTAAATTCTGAAACAGTCAATAAGTGTGTTTTCTTACATTAAACCAGTCTTATCTTCAGCCATCACCACTGTTCAGTTTACCCGTGGTAAGTTGAAATCTCCAATTATTAAATGATCACCCCAAGACATAAATGCATCAGACAGATTTATCAGATTGCCGTCGTTGTTCTTATTGCAGCTCGGAGATCTACGAACAACCAGAATGTTTAAACAAGAATTGTTATTCTCTATTTCGTAGTACATCTATTCTTCAAAGATTGACTCCAACTCCTGGAACAAACATTTCAATTCCTTATTTTACACACTTACATTATCTTGTTTTATGAAAAAAAAATTTTTAATTACAAAAAAATTAAATTAGATTAAAATTATTGAATAATTAAAGGTGTTCCATTGGTAATGGAAGCATTGGATTGGAAGCATGGATGTCTCTTAGGAGCTGCTATGAAATCAGAGCCAACTCCTGCTTCTGAAGCCAAAGGTAGGCTATCTTATTGATTTTGTTGTCTCCATCATGTTTTGATTGTTTTTTTTCTATATGTTATTGTGCATAAGTTTTCAATATTAATGTACCAATGCAGAAAATTCTGAATCTTTGTTTTCTTTTGTAAATGCAGGAGCCATTCTCCACGATCCATTTGCGATGAGACCCTTCTTGGGTTATAATTTCGGTCGCTATCTTGAATATTGGTTCAGCTTAGACAAAAGTACTGGTTCCAAGCAACCGAGGAAACTTCCACGCATCTTTCACGTCAACTTTTTCCGTAAAGACCCAGCTGACGGCCGCTTCTTGTGGCCGGGTTATGGCGATAACGTCAGGGTGCTCGATTGGGTGTGTCGTCGTTTGGACGGGAAGCCCGACGACCCCGGTGCGAAGAAGACCGCCATCGGGTATCTGCCGGAGATGGAACACTTTGAAACGGCAGGTCTGAGCGACATTTCTTTGAGAGATCTACCCAGAATGATGAACGTCGACAGAGATTTCTGGTTGCTGGAAACGAAAGAGTTACAGAAGTTCTTCCATTCACAGCTCAATTATGATGTCCCACCAGAACTCATCAAGCAACTAGAAGCCCTTGAACATCGTCTCGTTTACGAACCTCTTCCGTGAATTAATAAACTTCTTGAAAGCCCATCTCTATTGTTTTTCAATTTAGACCACGTGACATAGCATGTGACAGTTTCGTCTTACATTTCCGGTTGAATTTTTCAAGTGCCTGGGCGATCCTATCTAATTGTTTGCCTTATTCCCGTTTTTGATAAATTTTTTCTAATTTTTATCTTATTGGTCTTTTATATGACTTGTTGCCTTATAATTGATTGCATATTTCTATCGGAGATCGTTACGACAACGACTTTGCCTTTAGGTAAAATATACTCGAGATTCCCAACCGGTTGAATTTGTTGGTTTACAAGTTTTATTAGTCTGACCTCTCGATGTCGTTCAACACGCCGAATCGCCACGCTGTTGAATCTAAATGTGTAGTGTTGAGGAGGGGGTGGGGGGTGGTGGACAGCTGCACATGGACGGATCTGAGCTATCGGGATATCTCTCGCATAATTTTCTTTTCAGCGAAAATCTAGTTACGTTCGAGTGCTGTGTGTATGCCGGCGGTAGCTTGTATCGTGTGCGCACTGTTCAATTGCTTTTCCCGAGAACGCGGCTCTTAAATTGCGAAGCGGAATTGCCAATTTGAGCCTTTTAATGACTGGAATTAGGTCCGAATTATTTGATAGTCGTCTCTAATTTCGTAGGAAATCAGCTGGTCTTACAACTAAACTTGAAACAGCGAGATTTCCCATGGTCGCCACAAGAGAGAATGCGCGTTTATATACGAGAAGCATGCGGCGGTGCTCGTTCGTCTGCTGTAGGTTCGTATAAAAAAATGTGCGCATATAAATTGTGTTTGTGTCGTGTGCTGTAAGTATCTAGAAGTTCGAGATTTTCTGATTTTTTTTTCTAAAAAAAAAACACACTCGGATCTACTTGTCGGCGAAAATAACACATCGATATCGAAGAGCTATGATCAAAAGTGCAGCTGATTCATTCATTGAGAGATGTTTGGAGCAGGTTCTCGTGGCTCGTCCTTGTCGTTTGACCAGTCAAGGACAATCGGTGTCACCTTCACCTTCAATAGGATCGATATCAGATTCTATTTCACATCAACGGAAATCAACAGCGACAAATTCTTCCAACTCTTCTTTATCAAGAGAGCTATTCTTTCAACAAAGTAAGCTTTCAAACTCTCTAACCATGCTTGCCAACAAGCAGCAACTTCTTCACATACTTTCAGCGTTTTATCGCGACTCTTTAAAACCGGGATTCAATGCGTTCACAGACTCTCCTCACGACATATGGAAAGTACGAGCACAAGAACTATCTAGCATTGATGTCGATTTGTTAAACGTCTTGAGAGGGTGGTCAGAGGAACATTTAGCTAAAGTTTTGTTAATTATTAAAAAGGATCACTTGGAGCCTTCAACTCTTATTAAGCGGCTTATAGTCTTCCTTTTTATCTACTACCAACTAAATACGAGCGGTTTCTATTACGCAACAGGAGATGAAGTGGAGATGAGGATGTCAAGGGATGACATTCCACCTGGTTTATTCTTATTGAGGAACAGTTCAAACCCGAATGTCTTGTTCACCATGAGTTTTAAAACACCACACAAGACCATCAAATCAACTCGCATCTTGTTCTACAAAAATGGATTTGCTTTCGATTGTTCGCTCGACCAACTCGACAAAATCAAACGCTTCTCCAGTCCTCTGCAACTTCTGAACCATTACAGAGCATTCAAGACACATGTTTATCAAGACAAGTTAACAAAGATCGCATCTTCTGGTTTTGATACGCTCGACCAAACTCTTGCTCCGTTTTCCATCACCGACAACGACCTCAGCAAGCGAGAAGACTCCACAAAAAGTGTAAACTGTTCTCACTCCTGTTTGTCATCAACTGAAAGCGTAGTTTTGTTGAGAAAACCTTTCAAAGTTCAACCCGACTCTCTGACCCATCTTTGCAGACTGACAATACATCGACACCTTCATGGCAGAAACATTGAACGACTACAACTCGGTCCCAGTTTGAAAAATCTTCTACGACTTTACAGTTTCTCTTTTTAAATCTAACTGCATGGTCTGCATGTTAATGCAATTTTTTGTTTGATTTTTACTTGTTTTTTTAAATTTTATTTCTAAAAATCGCTTTCTAGTCACATCACGCTCACATGCAACCTTTTTCGAGGAAAGCAACTCGTGATGTATACGTTCCGGAAAACCAGCTGTTGCACGATCCGTGCGACCTCCCATTACTAAGGTCATACGTAGGATGTATGTGCGTGTATGCGTGCATGTATGCATGCATGTATGTGCGCGTGTATGTGTGCGTGTATGTGTGCGGTTATGCGGTTTAACGTTTTGAGATTATATTCGTTAAAGAACATTTTTTCATGTTTCTCGATTTACAGAGAATTTTTATTTATTTCTCTTAGCCGAAAAACGAATAAAAATGATGCCCTCATAAGAAGTGTGCATTAGTACGTAGATACACGTGTTTTTTGGAATGCATCCGGTATTAAGGAGATGCTTTTCTGGTATTACTATTTTTTATATATAAATTTCCATGTATAATTTACTATGAGAACATCGTCGATTTAGATTCCGAGAAACAAGTGGCAGCATCTGCATTTATTTTCCAGGAAGCCATTGTGCAAACATTTCCCCGAACGGATACAATCGTTCGCTAGCACTACAAGATCTTTTACGGATTTAGCGGTAGCGGAGAACGCAAGAAATCATCATCTGAGATGAGATGAGATGGGATTCACGGAAAGCAAACTTTTAGAAGTGCTCGGAGATCATAAAGAAATTATTAATTCTGTTGAATTGAAGACAAAATGCATAACAAAAGTTCTTAAGCTCTAATGCGGACAGAAAAGTGCTGATTCAACGCTCTGAAAAACATTACTTTATAAAAAAAAAAAAAACTCTGAAAAGCTTTGAGAGAAATGATTTTAAAACATTTTAAGATTTTCAATTCCGCAGGAAATCCACGCACGCTCAGTTGTTTTATTTTCTCGGAATTCATTTTTTTAAATTCTCCAACGAACTCGCAGAACTCTCTGCAAGATTTCATTGTTTTTTTTTCGCCGCTTTCCGCTGTGATTCTTTCCAGGAAGCAGGTACGGAACCTCATTTGTTACAATCTCATTCCGGTCGTGTTCAAGTGAATGTTTTTAAAAACTATTCCTACAAAACTAAACATGTTTTGTTCTTTAATTTGCCACTCACCTCGTTATGAATGAACGCTCCATTTGTATAGAATATTTTTCCGAGAAAGCGATTGATACAATTTCATTTAAATAAGCTAAGAGCGTCACAGAATTAATAAGTTTTAAATTGTAGTTTTAGAAGAGGATGGATTTTCTGTTGTGCGAATGATCCGTATTTTATTTCAAGAACTTACCATGTTCTCGTCAATGAAACATTTATTAACAAAGATTTTTTTCTTCTTATTTCCCTGGACCAGGAATGGATGAGCTGAGATGGGATGCGATCTTCTTGTTGAACGGAAATACATCATTCATCTTTCTCTATATCGCTGGAAAGACTAATTACAAATTCTACTTGAACACTTACTGGAAAGTTGCAGCTTATTTATTGATATTGCATTGAACTTTATACTTGTAGTTCTTATGAAAACATGACAAGGCGATACAGTACAAACAAATAAAATGCAATATCTTCATCTACATCCAACTAAAATGCAACCAGGTCCCCTAACAAAAATCCTGGACCTACTAGACATAAAAGACATTTTCGTAACTGGTAGATTTTTTGTTCAATTTTTTATCCAAAATACCAACGGATTTTAATATTACATTTTTTACACTAAACCTCGATGGCAGCCATTATGCAAAGTGAGAGTGAGATTGACCACAATCAATGGCTTTTGGACACCGGATCATCGAGCTGGAAAAACAGCTTATGGAATATTTGAGAAGATATGATAAAAATTCTTCCGACAATCTAATCGATAAAATGTTTGAAAATCTCCAGCAGCTGCCGATGGAATTAATTTTCAGAACAAATAATTATTGGCAATTATTGCACCAACAAAGTCCCAATTTTAGAAATGAAATCATTATAGCAAGTGTCGATGGTGAATCGCTACTATTCGGCGGATTTCTTAATCGGCGAAGATCCAAATGACACACTAAACTTCCCAATCGAATTCTTAAATGAACAAAATCTTTCAAGTTGCCTCGCCACGTCCTACATTTGAAAAACAGTTTAATAGTGGCGTGTCGGTTCTGCCCAGAAATCTTATTCTGTTATAGAGGTGTGTAATGAAACGAGATTAATCATGTAAGTACTTGCTCTAATTTTTTTTTATCAAAACACGAATTTATGCAAATGTAACAAGAAATAATTTATTCTCAGTGCCGTGTTTATATGATCCTGTGCGTTCGAGGCCTGCCCTGAAGACTGAATGGCAGCGGTCAGCGCGGCGATGCTGCCAGTGAACGGCAAACAACGGGGAATCCTCTGGCGGTGGTTTGACTGAGAGTTGTCTGGTCGCAGAGAAGGCTGAGGCAGTGGTGGACCAACGTATTATTGGTGAAGAAAATGTTGTGGATTGCTACGACAAAGTCCAGTGTGAACCGGATTCCACTAGCTGTGCCTCGGAGCAAGGAACAGCTAGCAGCTGCTGAAACGACGCGGGCTACTTGTCGCTGAGGTGGGTCCTGTAGCTGAGTGCTGCTGAACTCTGACGGATTTTTTGGGAGTCGTCGGACCCGTTGGAGGAGTTTCACAGATGCTTGGTGGTACCGGTGCCCGGCTGCAGACGATTTTTGTGAGCAGGACGAGAAGAGCTGTGTTTAAATGATGAACATCTCGTGAATTTAAATGGTTGTGGAAACTGTCGGAAGACCTCTCTATTGTAAACTGCGAAACTTGCTTGGTAGAGGATCGTTTCGAGAGACAGGAAGATTGCTTGATCAAATGTAATCGTGAAAAACCTGTTGCAGAGAAGAATTTAGTAAGTATTTGTTCTTGATGGATATGATGAGATGAGGATATAAGGGACAGATGTATGATGACCTCAAGACATTTAATGAGGCTGTTCGGACTGTTCGGTTTGTCTTGTTGTCAGCGACTATGCCAAATAAAAAACTGACAATAATAATGAGATTTATGGAGGAGTTTGTGAACATTTCTAAAAAAGATGTAGAGCCAACACTCAAAGAAACCAGACAGTTTTGTGTAAACTTTGTTGTTAAGTCAGAGGGCAAATGTGCGGAATCTGTGCGAGTTCTCTTGCGTAAAACCGGTAGTGACGAAGTTGTAGCTTGCTGCAATCGGCAACGGAGTGAGAAAGAAATTATAAAAAACGATATGGCGTGGTTTCAACAACACAGAATTGGAAAATCGCTAGAGTCCAGCTAGACTGGAAGAAACTGCGTCAGACAGTCAAAAGAATTGTCCATATCCTTTGTAGAATGCGTTTGATGCCGCGAATTAAGATGAAGGTATTTCTTGCCAAGTATTTCGGAGCGCCTAAGCTGTTCGAGACGAACAGAATTAGGAATGAGGTTATATTGTATATCTGAGCCCTGGGATATTATTTTCTTGTTGATCGATGCCGCTAGAAAGGCTTGTAGAAAATAGTGCAGAAAAAGACATACACAAAAAAACTTTATTTTGTTATCGCTCAATAAAATTATAAAACCATTCTAAAAAAATCCCTTAACAAAATTGTAACAATATATATACATACTTATAAAAACATGTTATTAGTTTATTGTAGCTAATCAAGGTCGATTTCACAAAGAATACACTTGATAGTGTTACAAGAATCATCTCCCAACTCCAAGCCCCACAGCACGACACAAAATTCATCAGATTTGGCCATGTTTGGTTCTCCCGACTGCCACAAAGTTTCATTTCCAAAGATGATTTTCTCGTTTGGAAAAGGCTGCCAGTAGAATGGAGAATTCATGTTATCGGTTAATCTTCGTCCGGAAGTGAAAATGTCGATAATCAGTGGGTAGCCAGAAAGCTTACAATTACTAGCTGAATAATAAAAATAAAAATAAATTAATTTTATTATAGCCTAATTATTATCTTTTCAGAAAAATATTAAACTTGTCAATCACAAGAACGGCTTGTTTTAAGCGCACTTCAAGATGTATATACGATTTTGAGTGTTAAACGTATTTGATTCTAAGAATCTGTAAAAATTTTAATAGGATTGCTAGCAAATAAAGTTCATAAAATCATGTTTTCAATTTTTTTATTTACTTGCTCTAAATTGAAACATACATATCACAGAAGCCACCCGATCAGAAACAATTTATTTTATTTGTTTATTGTTGCGTTATCAACTGTTTAATAATAATAATAATAATAATAATAATAATAATAATAATAATAATAATAATAATAATAATAATAATAATAATAATAATAATAATAATAATAATAATAATAATAATAATAATAATAATAATAATAATAATAATAATAATAATAATAATAATAATAATAATAATAATAATAATAATAATAATAATAATAATAATAATAATAATAATAATAATAATAATAATAATAATAATAATAATAATAATAATAATAATAATAATAATAATAATAATAATAATAATAATAATAATAATAATAATAATAATAATAATAATAATAATAATAATAATAATAATAATAATAATAATAATAATAATAATAATAATAATAATAATAATAATAATAATAATAATAATAATAATAATAATAATAATAATAATAATAATAATAATAATAATAATAATAATAATAATAATAATAATAATAATAATAATAATAATAATAATAATAATAATAATTGTCACTTTATCAAATAAGATGATTCAGACAAAACATTTACAGTTTCTATTAAAGTCAGGCATTTTGGGCACTATTTCAAAAATGAGAACGATAATAGGAAAATATAAAATTAGATGAAAAAAAATGACTGAGTGAATAAAGAAGAGATCAAATAAGGGTGGGGTCAAGGGGCGAGATGTTTCCTTTAGAGCCATTTGGAAGGGGCGCGACATTTTTTTTGAAAGGGCGTAAAACTGTTTGCAAGTTCCAACGAATACCCCAGGTCATTAGTTATTTTTGGAGACAAAAATGTATAAAGTTTTGATAATTTTTCAAAAAAAGTACCTACGACTAGCCCCCTCCTTTGGTCATCAGTTATTTTTTTGAAAAGAAGCTTACAGATGGACGTTTTTGTAAAAGCGCATTTGTTAGACCTTGTCCCCAGGCACCAAAAACTTTAGCTACACCTCTGAAAGAGGGGTGAGTTAAAGAAACAGGCTTATAAGGAGTTTAAATGATGAACGTTTTAATTAATTTATTTTGGCTCCAAAAGAGGAATAGTCTATTTTCATACTGTAGGATCCACTTATATACAGCGACTCTGATTTGTCGATGCGGTCACAGATCAACAGCATCATTCGCACATGCTTCGCCATGTTTTGACAGATTCGAAGTGTGAGTGGTGCCCTGCCGGCTGTCGATTAAAAGACTCTCGTGACCGCCCTCATCATGCCCACGATTGATTATGGCAATTTTACTCTCGCTGGTGTGCCAAAGAAACATTTTTTCCGGATCCAGTCCATCATCAATACCGCCGCCAAAATAATTTTTAATAGCAAGAAGTACGACCATGCAACTCATCTTCTTCGAGAGTTTTACTGGCTCCGCCTTTTGGAAAAGATAGAGTTTAAAGTTGCACTGCTCGTGTTTTAGTGCTTGCATGGAAAGTGCCCGTCGTACCTGATCCGATGTATACAGCCAATCAGCGCCATTCAGGGATGCCAGAGACTAAGATCATCATCCACAAAAGATCTTCTGGTACCAACCTTTCAGTGCAGGACGCTTGCTGACAAAGGTTTCAGCGTCATCGGACCCAAGATTTGCAACAGCCTTCCGTCTACGATAAACGCAGCAGCTTCTGAGACAGAGTTCCGCAATATTGGTAATCATGTATATCTTTTTTTGCATTGGTTCTTTTTGCAGGAAGTCGGTTAGTCGCTTCATTCCCTGAGATACCAATGTGACTGGGAGATCCAAATCAGAGCCCAATTCGGGAGAGCGCTCGAGAGAAACAACTAAAGTTCATGAAGCCAAAACCCAGAAATTTTCAATAATCGTGATATAGGGTAAGTTAAACAATTATTCATCCTAAAAACAAATAACTTACCCAAATATAAAGAAAAATTAGTAGCTAAATAGGTTTTCAGATAATGATGTGAAATTTGAAAAAAAAAATATAATTTTTTAATGAAAACTCACTGTCGACTGATGACAAATGTGCTACTGTAGCGTTGTTTGCCAAATAACTGTTTGCTATGATTGCATGAGATTTTTTATGAAGAGAATTGCACATATTCAATCCTTGAGAAAACATCCATTTGCCGACAGGCAGAAAGTAGCACTTGCAGTAGCCCGGGTAATAGGTAAACGGTGGAGGACAATCTATTGGTAATCAAAGTAATAATTTTTTATTGTGTTAGAATATTCAAGCAAAATTTGTTTGATTTTAAAAGTAACTTTTTATTGTAATTCTTTATACTTGCCTGGTCTGTAATATGTTACACAGATACTTGAACTGGAAGTTTTTATTTGGATGGCACATTTTTGATACAGTTGGCAAACATTATCTTTTTTTATAAAAGTGAATCTGTTGAGAATGATAATGATATAAGATATTCTAATTTGTTTTAAAATTGATTATAGTTCAAAAAATATATATATAATTAACATTTTTTTGGTTACCTAACGCACAGTGGCCAGTAATTTAGCATACAAAGATTGTAGCATTCTAAGACACTTCTAATCTTGAAAAACTTTAAATTTGGAGTCCCAACAAAGCAACGGTTTTCTCCGTTAGAGTTTGTCAATCTAGTTAATCTGTTTTCTCGCAATTCTATGGATACCACTAACGTCTCTAAGAAAAAACTCCAAATAACAATGGTTGTTAGGCTCATTATTCACGATTTGATATACTGCTAACATATGACTTGAAAAAAGACTGACCTTCCCTAGTATTAATTTAAAAAAAAAAGAGATATATATATACACACAGATATATATATATAAGTATTAAGTATTGCCGGTATAATACCAGTACGGTATTTAAAAAATCTGGCAGCCATTTAAAAAAAATTGTTTTCCAAAGCCCAACTTATGTGCGTGCACTCATCGTGAAATTTTTATAGCACTATAAAAGTTATTATGAAAAGTACATTGTAGAAGTGCTTCAATTTCAATACCTAATCTGCATTTTAAAGCTCGACTGTTTATTTATAATATATAGAATCATAGAATCAAGTTTAATAATAAAAAGATGACAAGCGGGTAAATTTTCATTTTATCAAATACATGAACTTACATAAACTGGTATAAATTAAAAAGAATTGTTATGAATTGGCATAAACTGAAAAGAATAGATATTTTATCATTTATCAAAATGCTAAATGAGTTTTAGTGTTAGTGATAAGAAAAATTGATATAGTGTACAAGTTCACGCATAAATAAAACAATATAGAATGTAATCACATTTTCAACCAAATGATAAGCTATTGACCAGATCTCCTGAAAGTATAAGCAATTACAAGCATGTCAGAACTCTTAAACATAATTAATTAAAAGCATTTTGGGGGCGTAAGTTAAAATATAATTATGTGCCAAAATTGCGCTTCACGGAGACCGTAGAATATTATTTGTCAAAAATAGCTTTAAAACAGTTCAATATTAAAACTGAACGGTTTAGAAATAATACTTTAAAAATCTTTATAAAATCACGTTTTTCTTTCGCTCTGAAAGACAAAAAGTTCTCTTTCTATATAAAATTTATTAACATACATGCTAAGAGTTAACAGCAATGGCGGATACAGGATTTGTGAAAATGGGGGGTCCAAAATGGGTTGAGAAGAGACCTTTTTCCACTTTACTGTTAGATTTAGAGGTTTTAACATATAAGTTTGGTCAAGATTTATTAATTTAAAAACATGATTTTTAGCAGATTAGTAAAGTTAGTTAAATTTAGATAATTATTATTTTTAATTACAAAAACTTTTTTTTTTTACAAATTTTCAAACTTTAATAAAATGCATTATACCAATCAATCATTGTAACTTGGTTTAAGTTTATTTGTTTGTTTATTGGGCATAGCAAAAACATTTTACAATAAAACAAGTTGAAAAAAATTGAAAATGAGTGCAAACCACAAAATGGAAAATTGTGATGCCCAAGGGAACATCCGAAGAGATGAATCTCGCTTAAGGATGACCCGGTTGTTCTGCATATCATGGATATATCTCCGGCTGTTCTGCATATCATGGATATATCTCCGGCTGTTCTGCATATCATGGATATATCTCCGGCTGTTCTGCATATCATGGATATATCTCCAGCTGTTCTGCATATCATGGATAGCACACGCGTTTACAGCCTTCTTTCATATTTGGTATCCAAGTTAATTTTTTAAAACTGCAGTACTTATGAAATGTCAATTGTTTTTTGTCCATTGTATTCTATATCATAACTTGAAAAGATTTTACTATTATCGATTTATAATTTTTTTTGTACTTAAAAATTGCTTTTTAAAACGTTCACAATGTTGTTTTTCTGTACTCAGGAGATTATTGATTTTTACAAAAATGTGTATTAAATTATGTTAACGCTTACCACAAAATAAAAAATCAGCATTTCTCTAAAGAAAATTTACATACGCACCTAGATACAGAAAACATGAAGCTTCAACAATAAGGCATTTTAAGCAAATTTTATTTTAACTTGAAATAACGATAAAATCGTATATCGGTAAAGGTAAGCAACGATGCTTCAGCTAGCAATGACCGTCGTCATGCAATTCTTGTCGGATAATTCGTCGTTGCCGATAGAAAGGATTGGTGCTTATTGACTTCCGAACGCTATTTAGCCACAACAGGAATTAGAGTATTGCACGGGTCAGACTGGACCAGGCCTTGATTTTAGGGGTTTCAAATTGATAGGACCGGAGTTGAAGTGAAGTTGGGCAATCACGGACTAGGCCGATATTTTTGTGTCAATTATAGGAATTTTAGGCCGGGCCTAAACATTTGGCTTATGATACATAGAAATTGTCACAAGTCACTATTAAATGCAATAGCTCTAAAGTAATAATTTAAGGAAATTGATGGTGTCACCCCTTGACAACGGTTAAATTCAACATTATGTAAAAAATCGCGTAAGCGTAGACTTCGCATAATATCAGTTCTTGTAACATATTGAAAATGGATCCAGATAGACTCTAAATGTGTGCGTGTGGTTTGATTAACGTCTGTATCTGTCAATTAGACAATTTAGACGGTATGTATGTTTGAGTGTTTGGTTACGTGTTTATGTTGGCTTTGAGGAAGGGAGGCCACTGAAAGCACAAGGCTTTCGTGGGCACATGGCTCGACTCACTCCAGCCCGCCAACTAATGAAGTGCAATAAGTTGGACAAGGACCGGCAAATCGACTTCCCCATGCAGCTAGCAATTTAACCAGCCTCGGATGATCCTCATAGGCTATGGTATCGCTCTGCCGCCTCTCGATAGACTCTAAAGTTTATCAAATTGTAATTGTAGTTTTACGTTCCTTACAGCAAAAGGTGTCATGGAAAACAGCTATCAAACAATTTCATTAACTGGCAGTTTTTTAAAAAATATATGTACCAAGCCTAGATAAAAGAAACGAGACAGTTTTCTCAAATTTTAATTTTGAGTTTTTAAATTTTTAATTGTAAAACAAAATCCAAAGAATAAATGACACAATTGCGTGCACATCTATTCCGGGTGGGGGATGACAGCCGGGGCGGGCCGCCCCTTAGCTACGCCATTGAATTCACTCACTACGTTTTGGTGGTAGCGGAACGTAACCAGCTAGCTTTCGCAAGCGTTCCCAGTTACCATTTAATATTCAATAGTTTTATATACTCTCTATTATGTAATTTGGAATGCCTTGGAAAAGAATCCAAAGAAGCAAAAAAATTTTTGCAGCGTCTCTGTGTCTTTGCGTGTATGCCTGCCACCAACCGAATATTGAAAAAAAAGTCAGGCGTGTTTCTGACAGTCATATAAAAAACATTTATAAATGTTCTTCAAAGAGTTAATTACGAAAATGAATAAACCGATAATGATTAAAAAATTAAATAAAAATAAATAAATATAATATAAACAGACATTTTCATATCGGACACGTGCTGTTAAGTTTAACATCAAATGAGTTGCTAAGTGAGAAAATTAGTCAGTGCTGGATAAAAATAACAAGAGTGGAGCAATATCCACAATCCACTGAATCCATAATACCTCTATACAATACCGGACTGAGATCACGAGACTTCTTTGTTTTTCTCTATTTCAAAATTTTGACTTGAAATAATAACAGCTAAAAATACAGTATAATCTTGCTATAACATACCTTGGATATAACATACAATTGGACATAACGTACTGAAACTTTGGTCCTTTGCATTTTCCCCGTCTGCCCTATGTTAAATTACTCCGGCTTAAACGTATTTGGATATAACGTACGTATTTTAGCTCCAAATTGTTTTCAAAATAATGTTTAAACGCAAATTAACAATTTATTAAAACGTACATAAATGATAATCTTTTATTATACTTACAATACTCATCAATAATTTTGTTGGCATCCAAACCAATATATTTAATTGATAAATAAATGACTAAGACCATTCACCCTGTCTTTGCACATTGTCGACCTCAAGTAACTTGTTATAAATTTTAAGGCACTAAATGATTTTTAGCCGACTTTAGCCATGTGCGATGGTGACCGGCAGTGTTGCAAAAATGTGCAGCAATTCTGAGACAGATGGTTATGTGCTCATTTCCGCGGCCGATTTGAGCGTTTCTATCACGTTATCGGGTAGTGTTTTCTGTTCCTGATGACAGCGGCGGATCCTGGAATTTTTTAAGTGTGGGGCCAAAATTTTATTTTATTTTTAAATTTGATTATTGTCGTTATGCAGTCCGTCGTAAAACATCTCGAATTTCTTTTATTTAGCAAAACCAAACAAAAGGAACTGAAATATAAATTGTTGTTTACTCTCTTTCCATTTCTTCTTTTTCTTTTTCTTTTCTTTTCTTTCTTACTTTCTCTCGTTATTTTGTTCTCTCTGAAACAATGTCAATACAAGACATTTTTTATCAGTTACTTGTTACTTCAAAGCTGAGAATGATTTTTTAGCTCCAGTATTAAATACTAAGATCGTCTCAATCAGACGGAAGACAATTAAAACTTATCAGAGATGGCAAAATATTATTGGTTTTCGACGAGAATCGCTTTTTATGTGCCTTGGTAGGCGTTTTTGAGAGAGTGACTAAACGAGACTCTTCCATGAGTTAACCTCCAAACTGGAACTGTTCAAGCCAAACTCTTACCGTTCGACTATTTTTATGATTTTGGACGGCGAGATTTCTCATGGCTACAAAGATAACTTTGAACAGTTGTGTTTATTTTGGGAAATTGTCTTCCTTCCTAAACCATATTTAGCTGGTTGAGGAAATGGTCCAAGAATGAAATGAAAATATTCTTTGGTACTACTCTTCTGGACAATCCACGAAAGCTTTGCATTATATTTTTTTCTTTTTCAAATCCTTGGATGTGTTAGTTTTTGTCGATAATTATGTAATTTCCATATATATAGAATAAGTATATCGGCCCGCCTCTCGTTTAGGAAGGCTTTTAGCGAGGCAGCCTAGTAGACAGGAGATCCAAAACAAAGAACTGAGAGTTACAACCGTATAGTAACTTAATCAAATAATTTTTAATAGAAAAAAAAAACAATTTTTTATGTACAAAATAAAAATTTCATTTGCGTAGTCTCTAGTTCGATGGTCTATTTATGTCCATTTAACGTCGCCCGTGTTATCGGTAAATTAGAATTGTATATTTGTTATGTCGGATATCGCGTTATATTAAAATAAAGCTCATATCAACTACTTTTAGCTATAAGAAATCGACGTTTCTGTTTCTTACAAACCGGAGTTTAGTCTCCGCTGTCGTACCAAAAATAGATTAATACAAATAATGAATATTTATGGATCCAAAAGACTCTAAATCGTTTTTCGGAGGCCATCTTGGCATCTCACTCAAAACCTGCTCATCTCCGATATACTTATTCTATATATATATATATGGTAATTTCTGATGCACCGATGAAAATTTAATAGATTTTTTTTATCCGCAATGCCTGTTTGACTTTAAAAACCTTCCGTATAGCCATGACCTGTGCTTTGGCATTTCGGATGTTTTGCATAAAACCCTACAGAAACCTGCTGAAAAATACTGCTTTGGCCAGACAACTTTTAGCTATTTGCAGAGACTTAGGGACCCGTTAAACTGCCTCGTGAATGCGTCAGTAAACTGTTTTATTTATTTGTTTGAAAAGAATCTTTTAAGTGGCGCCACGGTCAAGTGAACTTCGGAGCCACTGACTATTAATGTAATCCAAAAGATTTTGTGAAAAGAAGTGTTTTCAGCCTTTCACGGAACTCCGCTTCTGATGCTGTGAGCCTAAGTGATGTCAGAAGGTCGTTCCAGGTCCTGGGACCAATGACTCCAAAGCATCTGTAGCCAAGTGTTGCTCGACGAGAGGTGGGCACGACAAGTTCTCCAGAAGACGAATTTCTGAGTCTCCTGCAGCCGGTGACAGAGCTGGTTGGTTGAAGATCCTCACTAAGATAACACGTCTATTTGTACATCTGAACCCATTCCTGATTGCCAGATCATAACAGATCTTGAAGCCAGCTTCATAAGTTTAAGTGGTAGTTTAAGCAAATTTTTGAATAAAACAGTTAGTACCTGATGATTGCTTGACTCCCATTGAACCTGCCCATTATAGCTGTTGCGCTGCAATACTTCGGTTATAAGCAATAATCTACGGTTAGACCCACACGTCCAAAAAATCCAGTCAACAGTTGGGTATTCGTTAAATCCGCGGCATGAAGAAATCCGGAAACATTTTCATTTTTGTTTAAGCTTTCATTCATATTACAAATAATTACTGCTGTGAAAACTTGTTGTTCAATCATCGGAGCTTATGTAGACAAAGTAAAGTGCCATTTTCAACTTTTTTTGCTCGACCTGCCGGTGAAGGTCTAAATGTTTTTTTTAAGTTATAATAATTGAATATTTTTAAATATTTGGGAAATAAATGAATTATTGATGGTCGAGGGGTGAATTTAGTAAAAAATGCTTCAGGCTTCAATTAAACAAAATAAAGTTGCAAGCTTAGTAAAAAATTAAAATTATTTTTTTATTAAAACGTCTACCCTGTTAGCGCTTATTGCGTTCGTGGCTAAATTGCAGGATGTCTCTCTTAAATACGCCAGTAAATCTGGTTAAGCCAACCCGGAACCTGATTATTATTTCAATTCTTTCGAGATTGCTCCCCAGGGGCCACCTTGAATTATTTTATTTCATACAAAATTACGTCTAAAAATATCATTTCTGGTTTTTCCCAGAGGTTACGTTGCTGAAGACAAGCAGACTTTCACAACGACAATCAAAACGAATCG